>OX465272.1:4313824-4783591 GCA_949987775.1 Aproaerema taeniolella | reverse complement strand
ACTACTTAGACTTATTTTAAGTAACATCCTAAATGTTTTATGAAATGAAGCTATTTTTGACTAACTGTATTTGCACTTATTTTGCCCAGCAGTGGAAGTGAAGCTAGTCAATCTTATAAAAGATTCTAGGACAGGAGTCCTTTTCTTATTTCTTTGTTTTTGCTGTTTTATATTTCATCTCTTTACAAAAACAAACATTTTTGAATAATGTTGATTCTCTAATTTTTGTATTTGTTTAGGGGCGTTTATACAGGGCTTTAGGTATCTCTCTTTCAACCTCTCCGGTGGTTATTAAGTCCATGAAACTGAAAAACTTCCCCAAGGAACATAGGTCATTTTGATCTCCCACACAAAATGCGCTGTATGCTGATGAAGTTTGTATGGGAACTTAAATTTTTTTTTCGTATTTTGACCTATGTTCCTTGGGAAAGTTGTTCAGTTTCATGGACTGATTAACCACCCGAGAGGTTGAAAGAGATATTACCTCGCAGTCATAGGGGAGGGGTAATGCACAATGTAACAAATACACATTTTAGAGACAGAAAAAAGTGTGACAGAGGGGGGGAGGGAGGTCTGAAAACTCAAAATTTTGTTTGGTATATGGATCACAGCCCCTCAAAATTTGCAGAGTTCTCTTAGTTTATCTAGTTTTGTTATTTCTATGCATTTTTCGTGATTGAGGGTCATGATTGAAGGATTTTCTGCTAGCTCAGTGTTTTAGTTTACAAAATCAATAGATGGCGGTGCTTTAATGCAGGCAATTTTCCAAAAAACTTTGGTAATGAAAAATATAATTCAGAATTTTGTTTAACAAACATATCACAACCTAATTCTTTTACATATTATTCAGAATTTTTGAGTTGGACTTGCTGTTTAATTTTGCCAGTTTTGTGATTTATTTTCGTTCTATTACATTAATCAGTGTTGATTTGATGATTGAATTCTGCAAAAAATAAAAACACATTCTCTCATGTTGATTATTAGAGCCCAGTGGAGCATTTGAGCACTATTTTATTTATTTTTTAAAAAGCTTTTTCATTAACACTTTGTTTACAATTAAATTGTTGTATTAATTACTTTTAACTGTCTTAGTTAGAATTAAACTTAAAATTTGTGTTAGTATGGTGAGTTTAAGTGGACCTTTCTCCATCCTCGGGTAGATTTGTTTATTAGCAGCCAGAAAATCTCTCAATGCCAAAGAAATGAGAGAGAATGCACAATCTGTCTCTATCACTCCTTTATTTTTTATTTTTTTCCTTTTTCATGCCTGCTTTGCAACCAAAGGTTCCATGTGAGCACTCTTTTGAACGAATGAGGCCATCTATGGGCTCCGTACCAACAGGACCCATGTTTGTATGTTTTTTGTTTATTGAGAATGGGTTCGCAAAACAGTTCTGTATTACAAAACTGGTCACATACAGGGTGACTTTTTGATCAGTACACAAATTTTTCTTACGGTGTCAGTAACGTAAATAAGGAGGAAAAAAAGAGTCTTTTTTCCAAAATTTTCAGATTTTGATACCCCTTTTTTAACGTCTTAGAGGATGAATATTGTAAAACGCAAAAATAAGGGTGTTACAAATTATGTTGAAGAGTTTTACCAAGTTTCAAGATTTTTTTTCCATACAAAAATTTTGATTTATTTTCATGCTTCAGACGATCTAGCTTAAATTTTTTATATGAAACGATATAAATCAAAAAAATACGCGTCTGTTAAATTTTCATAAAGTTTACGTACAAAAAATTTGCGTACTGATTAAAAAATAACGTGTTATTTATTGTAGTTAGTAGTTAGCTATTTTTAAAGGCTTCCTGTAGGCTTACAGTAGTAAAACTCATGCACTGCTATAGGGAATTGGGTGAAATGGACATTGGCGTATCTATGGTTATTTTTCAGGGGGGCTTTGGGAAAATTCAATGCTGTACATTGAATTTTAATACGCTGTGTATTCAAAACGGAATGTACTGTATTATAGTCTGTAATAATAAGTAAATATGTAGATTTCTTGGCTTTAGATAATTATTTTTATTTTCAATTTAAACACACACAAACTCACACACCTTGACATACACACCGCATAAGCATCAATGACAATAACAAGCTCTTAACACATAGGTAGTAACTATTTAGTAATCTGTGCTCTAGCTTTCTCCTTTGATTATTTGTTTAACTTTTCTGTATTTAGTTAACATCTAATTTAGCTCTTTTTTAATTGCACTTATTTTTTGCCTTTCGGCAACCAAGCCTGTGTTATCTTTTACTGTATCAAGTCACATTAAACCTGTAATTGGCGTACAGTCAACGGCACATCAGGTTACCACAAACTGTCAAATTTCCCCAATGGATAGTAATACTGGATAGTAAACTCTAATGCTTGAAGATAAAATTGAAAATCGATTGAAAAAATTTGACAGTTTTGGATAGCATGATGTGCTGTTGTCCCTGTACATTTAAGTTACTTTAATAACTTATTACTTATGTTTATAAGCCGTGGGTTTCTGAAATATAAAATATTAAATATTTTTTTCATAAAAAAAATAATAATAATAAATTATTATAATTTTAAAATGTATATTTTTTAATATTTTTCTATTGAATATTTTGGCATCCTTCATAGAATTTCGAATCTTTAGCCCACTGGACACCTGCCTGTGCCCGGCGACTCTGGTGAGCGTCCCCTCTGTAGATATAAATAGTTATAGATGGGTAGTTTTGTAAATAGATATTAATTATACTTAAATAAATTAGATAGCATTTTATTTGGTGGCTGAAATTTCGAGGGATTTTTTTAGTTTCTGTATTTTTCCATAAGTACATTTAAATTTATTTTGTTTTTTATTGTGTCATATAACATTTTTTTTATTATATTTTAATGATGGAAAATTAAATTTTGTTTTAAAATTTCTATGGGACAGCTTTGCCTTAAATGAAGGCTATTTTATTTACTTATTTATTTTTATTTATTAATTAATTAATGTGTAATTGTACATTGCTTCAAAGGGTACTCATATTTTTGAAGACTTAGGTTTTTCTAGAATCTAGACTGGTACAAGAACCAGTAAGTACTTTTGTGGTTATTTACTTTATTTTGCCCACAAAATGCATTCTTTTTTCTTTAAATAAATAATATTTCTTATTTTGTATTTATTTTATTGAATACTAGCTGTCCGCCCGGTACTTGAAAAAAAATTTTTGTCTCCGTTCAACTTGAGCTATTAGCTAATCATCTTAGTATGAAAAGTCGAACATTTTTTTGTCAATGTTAAATGGGTTCCTCGAGGAAAGTTGTTCAATCAGTTTCATTTGTAAAGTCACTCCCTAAAGTTTCGCTAATTAATTTAAAATCACGTCATATCTTTTTACAAATTTTTTGCAAGTCTATAAAAACAATGTGCTTAACCTAACTTGACACAAGTCGCGGTGCAGTGCAATTTTGATTATTTTTAAAAATGTAACACTTTTCAGCAAAGAATGGTCCCAAGAACAAGCTACCCTCAAGCTGACAAATGGCATTCCTATCCTGAACCCGACTGTCCACCAGTAGACGACAACAATCCATTTTGGAATTGCCAACCCGATTACCAAAACTTCAGCCAATCAGCACCAATGTTTGGCCAACCAGTCCAGAACAGCGCATTCTGGAACTGCCAATCCTTCAACCAACCCGCACCAACGTTTGGCCAAGCCGCCATCCCGAATTATGCGGCAAACATGTTAGAGACATACCCTCAAAGGACGTCATGGTCTCCGAAACTGGCTCCAAAGTTCCCAAACAGGCCGAATTTTGATTGTGTCAACCCGTGGACTGGGCTAAAACGTTTCGGTGATACCATGAAACGAGAATCTTGCCCGAAAAGAGGCTTTGGTGCTACTACTAAAGGGTTTTTCAATTGCCAAGGAGTCGGTCAACCGTTTGGACAGAAATCCAGCCAAAATAACTCGGGAATGTTCGTGTCAAATCAAGAAAAGGATGCTAGAAAGTGGTCTTTTAAATCGCAGACAGGTCCAGGTCCGTTTTTGAAAAAACCCTGGCCTCCAGAGCCGAACATAGAAAGCTCAAGACCTCAAAGTTTGTTCCAACAAAACGGAGGGCGTACTTGCAATTGTCATTGTTTGCAATCCCAAGAAAATTTGACCACATCAGATGACAGTTCAATCTTCACAAAACCAAAAGTGAACTACGTGGTTCAAAAGCCACAGCTGTCCCGTTCAAAATCTATGGAAAATCTCCCGAATGCTTTATCGACAGAAAACATTTTCCTGTCCCCGGAAAAAAAAATTATTTTCCCCAAACCAGAGAAACAAAATCATGTATTCAACTATAAAACTTTGGACTTTGCCGATCTGAATTCTTCATCTAAATCCATGGAAAACCACACTAATTCTTTAACAACAGATAAAGTTTTCTTCTCTCCTGAAAAGAGCTTATTATTCCCAAAACCTGACAAGCAAAATCATTCATCCAACGCAAAAACTTTGAATTTTGACGATATGAATTCGAAAACATCTTTGAATTTGAAGAGATCTGCGTCTACTGGTTCTTATAGTACTAAAATCCCAAATAGAACCATAGTTCTAAATAGCGCAGCAGTTACGAATAGCACAAAGACATTTAAAAATAGTGTCGATGAAGAAGTGGAGCAGGATTTAAGTGAAAAGGATCTCAGATATGTTTTGTTGGCGAAACGGAAAAAGACTGGTAGCGAATCTCACGACAGTCAAGGTAAGAATTTTGTTTTTCTTAAGTTATTGAAAATCAGGCGCTGTTTATACACAAGCGACGTGGCGCGGCGGCGCGGCGATCAAAGCAACGTAAAATGAATCTTAATAACTGTGGAGCAAAGGTTTTTTGCCGAAAAGAGTAGCACAAAGAGACATCATTATTGAACATATTTCTTTTTTACCATTGCCCCTCGAAAAAGGGTCCGTTATTCTTCAAAAACAGTGAATAAAACGCTGTTTATTTCACTAAGTGAATAAAACATTTTGAATTTGGAACATGCGCGAATATACGGATTTTAGTAAGAAAACAAAAGAAAATGTGCAAGGAGGTTGCATACTCTCGCTATAAAAACGTTCTAAAACTTGGCTGTATGTAATAACTGGCTGTATGGAATATGACTCAGTTAAAAATTTAAAATTTAGAATGAGGAATTCAGCCAATTTCATGCAATTAAAAGTTTATGTTAAAAGTTTTTGTCTTAAAACCATAAAATGAGTTCGACATCCAGTGATGAAAGTGAACCTCTCGTTCCAGAGTCATTTCATGTTAAAGCAGCAGCTATTGTTGATAATTTACTGTCACAGAGTAATTATTTTCTTTTTCTCGTAGTCAATGGTAAAAAGTAGAGTACCTAACACGTGAAAAAAAAAATCATCTCGGCTCTTGTATCCCTCGATCCGCTCAGGATTCTAATCTAGAATCCTTCGCTCCTCTCAGGATACAACTCAATGCCTCGAAAAGAATTCACCTTTTTTTCACTTGTTGGGTAATCTACTATTATCAGCCCATCATAAGTCCACACCGAGAAGCACGGGCCTCCCTTGAAAACACGAAAGGGATTTAGGCCATAATCCACCACGCTTGCTCAATACGTATCAATTTTCTTGGACGTGCGGGTTTTCCTCATGTTTTCCTTCACCGCTGAGCAAGTGATAATAATTAATGAGAAATCTGTACATAAACCCGAAAAGACGAATTTAGCGGTACAGGCCCGCACCAAGATTTGAACCCGCGACTTATAACCGCTTTAAAATACCTAAAGAAAATATTTTTCAGGGAAAAAAATCAAGACACGTTACACGGGTAGTCAGCTAGCTGCTAAAGAAATGGCGCCGAAAAAACGCGTCACTTTCGACCTTGGCGTCGAGGGCAGGGATGAAAATCAGGAAGATGACATTGTAAGTATATTATATTAGACTTTATTTTGATGTACAGAGGGCCGAACATCAGGTTACCACGTGTGTGCACTCTGCGCTATTACGATAAGAACTGTTGTTTTCTGCCAGTAAGCTTCCCCGTCTACCCAAGGGTGATTTGACAGCTCACCCCTTGAAGGGATCGTGATAACCAATAACCCTGTATAATTTACGACCTCAGGACATCTCAGAAGAGCAAGGCCCAGAAGAAGAAACCGAGCTGCCGCGGAGTGACAGATGTTATTTAATACCAGACACAGATGTACTGCTCAACAAGATAGAATTGATCGAGAAATTCGTGCAGACTGGTAAGTTAATAGAGTCTGGCTAATGAAAGCTGTCCCTGAAAAACGGCGGCAAAATCAAAAAATCTGCTGCTGGCCACACTGGCTATACACTGACTAAACGAAGTTGATACAAGTATTATTTTTACGTCTGAAATCAAAATTGAATTAATTTCATGTAAAAAAAGTTGCGAGTTACATTAATCTATTGAAAGTTAAGACGCAATAATAATTCAATAATCGTCGCATTAATAATATTCGTTATTTGTGAAGACAGAGTTTGTTATGAAAATGACGGGAAGGTCAGATTGCGTCCGTGCGAAGCTGGGGCGGATCGCCGATATACTATGATCGGTCAGAGCACAGGTGCGAAAATTACATTAAAACTATTTTTTTACATATTATCATTTACTAATATTAAGATGAAGATGTTTATGATTATTTTTATTGCTTTTCGAAGTATATTTTTTCATTATTTTTTCATTCGTTAGAACCATTATGTGAAGCAGTGGGTCCACTCTTTGGTACGGACCTCTTCAACGACTTCTTGGAATGTAATCACCGCCGCTTCTGGGCTTGAGAATCGTAAACCTCTAAGTTTATCTTTTAATCTTGGGAAAGAAGGTGCGCGGCGGATGCGTCATCAGTTACACATTTGAAGCCTTCAAATATGTATTCGTTCTCTCAGCGGAATGTGCGGACGCGTTATCGTGGTGAAGGATGACATGACTTCGCACGCTTTTCACGAACGTTTTCTAATTAACTGGGCAAGCAATTGTTTACTTACCAAATCTGCAGTGACTGTTCTTTGACTTTCAAGCGACACTGTTACATAATGTCCAGAAAGACGCAACCATTTTTTTGCAAGTGCTCTGACTCTTCTTAACTTTTGTAGGCAACTCTTCAAAAGGAAAAGACCCATTCTGCTGACTGGCTTTTTCTTTCCGGTTCAAAACAATACACCCAGGTTTCGTCACCTGTTACAATATTATAGACAGCCAATGGCTCTCCTCCATTTTACTTATGTATAATTTTTCGGCACTTCTGGTCTTCCGTTAAATCATGCGGTATTCATCAAGTGCAAAGCTTCCGAACCTTCAGTAACTCCATATAAAGAAAAGGTGTACTATCATTGTGGTGTTTACTGAACCCATCATGAAAAAAATCATTGAAAGTTTATGAAAATAGATATAAAGTAGTTAATAAAAAACCAAGTATCAAAAAAATTGCGTCATACTAACTTAAGAAATCAAGCTCCACACGTAAACAATCATGTTTTTGTTTGAATTCGGTGTCTTTCTCCTGTTGTTTTTCTTACTTTGAAATCATGCAAAACAACATCTGCCGCACTTCGCTTTTAATAGTTTTATTCATTTTTACACCCGAAAATCGATAAAACAAGATAAGATAATAGTACTGACGACCAACTGACAACTTGGGAATTGACGTTGTCAATTTCATTTAGTAATACCATGTAAAAAGTTTGCAAAAATATCCAGGGACTACTTTTGATAGCCAGACTCTATGTTGTTTTAAAATTCTGGCCTAATTTTTAATAGTTTTTAACATGATTTAATGGGTTCTTACCACGGTTAAAACAAAAACAACCAGTTATAACCCGAGCGTGGTAAGAACACGTTATAATGTGTTTAAAACTATTGAAGTACTCTCAAAGCAACGTTCATCACACAGTCTAACACCCGTATTCTAAGAAGTTAACTCGAAACTTCCTCCACTCAACTTCAGCTAAGGAAATCCTCGAAACGACCTCGAATTTGGTATTCTTAGGTGTGGCTCAGGCCAGCAGACCCACGGAATTTAAACAGTGAATTTAGGTATTCTATGTATGCCAATACACAGTGCCTTCCTAGTGCCTATTGATGCCAAAAGAACCATATCTAGTGCCATCATAGTTTAAGAAATATAGGTCGTTGTTTGTGGGTCTGCTGGACGGATATCAGCCCAGCAGCCCCACCTCTCGTACACGGAAACGGCTAAATTTAGAGACATGGTTCTAGTTCTAAGCTTTAATGCTTTACTTGGTGCCATCGAGAAAAAAGTTTCAAACCTAGTGCTTCAAGCGTTTCGGAGCTATAAAACGATCTTGGTGTGCCTGCTGGGCGGAGGTTCAACGCAGCAGACCCAACACGATATCTCCATAACTAGAAGGTAATTGGTATGAAATCTCATATCAACGTTTAGTGTGTAATTAGTGCCTTAGCTTAACATAAAAATATATGTTTTACTTGACTTCCAAACATAACAAATAGTCTCCGAAAGTTCTCCATACATTTTAACAACCGAGGTACAGTCACGCTCAAAACTCAATTTATTAGGTATTAGTTTATTACCTCCTTCGAAAAATATGTTCGCATATGTAACCACATATGCGAACATATTTTTCGAAGGAGGTAATAAACTGCCAATTTCTAACTTCAGATGTCGCCTCTGTTGACTGATCCTAAAATTTGACGTGTAGCTGTCATTCTCCATATTAGTTTCGTAAACAAACAATTTATTTATAATAAATTAATGAATTTTGACAATTTGCACAGCTATTAACTGCAAAAATATGGGTGTACATGTATTCCCCAAAGATCAAAAAAAAAGTTTTAAAAAAGTAGCTTTTCTTTTGCTCAACTCTTCTTTCAATTGAAGTACACATCTTTGTAATTTGACTTGAATTTGAGTAATTATTTCCGCAAAAAAAATAAAAAACACTTGCTTGCAATCTAAATAAAATGACAGCGCCGCAGCTTGACACGGAACAGTCAACAATGCTGCCACCTTTAAAGAGCTTTTAGTTTATAACCCTATTCGTAATCGTTCATGTATCCTAATAGTAATTAACTGCATAGTTACCTATTATGATATACCAACTTATTTTGTAAAAAGGTAAAAGGCGACAACTAGGCAATAAATTCAGATAATAAGCCAGCCTACTTAGGTGAAATGTTCAGTTTGCCTAATATGTAAATTTAGCATATAATAATAATTTGGTACTATCCAAAATTCCTTTTTGCGCTTCCATAATGAATGAGAGTCATTTTAGTAAGCTATTTTAATATTCTCGGTTCAATTTGCATGGAATGAATGATATAAGTAACTATTTATTAAACCTATTACTTACCCTGATGGTAAATTCGCAATAATTCTCCCAAAAAGCTTGAACAACACAAAACAATCAAATTTCAACGGCTATTCGGTCTGGTATTTTTTCACAGCGCATTGATATATCTCAGTTAGATAAGACATATCAAGCTGAATCATAATGATTTTGAGTTTTTTATTCGTACAAATCGAATGTATACAACCACTTTGAGTGTGTGGCGTTACATTGTTGACGACACTAGAATCGAGAAAAAGTTGCATGGTAATCCCAATTCGAAACGCCGTCGCGTCGTCGGCGCAGCGGCACGGCGCGGTGGCGTAGTGACAGTGCGGGGCAATGCGCCATCTCTGATTTTCTGATAGAAGTTTTTCGTACCTAAATTTTGAAATTCACACGCATTGTTAAAAAACTCTACTTAGGTTATTTTTAGCAATAAAATCTATTCGTTTAGCAATTAGCAATATACCCAGCGAATTGAAATTACTAAATAATAGATTATTCAAATTGAAATTATTTAAATTAGTGATGCAACGAATACCACTTTTTACGAAGCGAATACGAATACGAATAGTGTCATTACTATTCGGCGAATACGAATACGAATACGAATAGTAAAGCCAGTAATACAAAATATTAACTTCGCATTTGTAGAGATACCTATTTATTTAAGTGATTTGAAAACTTGTCGCAAGATGTGATTTTATCACTTGACGCCCTCCAACGCAAAAACAAACTTTGAAATTGTAAATTCTGGCTTCATTGTTTTTCTCATGAAATAAAAGTAAGTTAATTCGTTTTAGTATTTATTTTAAGAATAGGATAGAAAGTAAAAATATAAAGTATAATGTCTTATTTATTATATTATAATTATGTTTAATCATATTAGGTTATTTTGCATATTTTCATCATTGAACAAGCAAATTGATGTACCTACTCTAAAAACTTACTGGCCTGTTTTTCAAAAAGCTTCCAAAATTAATGTTTTTCTCTTTTACGTAACATAATACTTTATTATTATTTTGTATTTAACGCAGTTTACTATAATATAAAGTACACAGGCAAAGTGTATAAACACGACTCCAATGACAAACAAAATATTATGCCGACTTAAAATCAGTCAATAGCACATCAGGTAACTACGAAATGTCAAATTTCCCCAATGGATAGTAAACTCTAATGCTTGGAGATAAAATTGATTGAAGAAAGGAGAATGGGCAAATTGGTACAACCCTTCAATAGCGATGAGTTATATGTCCCTGGACAGGTCTTTTCAATTGGAACAATAGTTACTATGACAGCTAAGTTGTAATAGTTGTCCGTTCGGAGTTATAGGTACCTAAAGTTAAACAAATAAAAAAAAATATTTTGCAATTATTATCGTTTATTGGGGAAAATAACAATAATGACGTTGTAGATTACAGTATTCCATAATTATTTACAGAAATATAAAGGGATTACATTGCTTAGATCAAAAAAAAAAACACCTTATTTACCTTACATACTAATATATTATACAAATATTTTTTTTTACATTTACAAAATAGAGTCAATTACATTTTGATTGTTCACAGTTCGTCCACGATAACATCATTTAGGAACACTGCCGGTGCAATAAAGCCTTCATGAATTGCATGTCCTAAATACCAAATAATTGATATAATATGCGCGCATGTACCCATGGTACGCCGTCCTGACAAGCATGTACAGTAGTGTTGAACAATGTTGTTGCTGCCTTCGATTTGGTTACTTTTTATCAAAATGTAACAATAATAAGTTCTTGCCCGGACGTGTCTAGATTGAATGCGCCCACGCAGAAGCCACACTTCTTCATTAATTCCATAATCTGGCAGGTCATCCAGTTGATTTTCTCTGTATGTCTCAATAAGGTATAAACCGTTATTAAGATGCTCCGCGCAGTATGATCTTGCCAGTTTTAGCTGGTATGTACCCAAAGCCAGTATCATTATCTGATTTAGGGTGAGCCTTGGGAAGTTTTCAATATTGTGGGCTTCCATCCGTTGAAAATCAACCCTTCGGCTATTCAGGCGCTTTCTCTCGACATATGTGTATAGAAGATTCGGTGAATCCAATGTTTCTCGTATATGACTCAGGAACTCTTCTGCATGTTCATTATCTGTTATCGGTACATGGAAGTGATTTATAATCGCTGCAGCAATTCTAAAGTTTTCGAACATATGCGGCAGTGCCGATGTTGTTAAACACAGCGTAGCCTATCAAGAAGTTAAATTATTCAATAAATTGCCTGTCCATCTGAAGGTTCTAACCAATAATACTACTTTTCGGGAAAAAATGAGAGTCCTTTTGTTAAATAAGTGTTATTATAGTGTAGACGAATATATTAATGATAAAAATTTTGTTGATTGAATTAAAATTTAGTTGACATAAAAGTTTGTACTATATTTTGACATTTTAATGGATATAACATAAATTTTACAAATTAATTTAAGTTGACTTTGAATTGACTTTAATTTTAATTGCTTATTTTTATATTTTATTATTATTGTTTAAATGACTTCGCTTTTATCAATTATTATTATTATATATACATTTTTAATTAAATTTTATGTACTTAACACCAATATTCAACACAATTCTATTGTTAAGAATGGTAATAAATGAAATGAAATGAAATAAAATATGATTGCCGTAACAGTTTATCATTACGTTTAAACCTGCCGTTCACAACTTCCACTACCCATCGGCACATTGTAATGGCTCGTGATTCGTTTGCCTGTTCCGTAGTGAGCTGGGATTCTCGACGGTCTTTTGTTGGTGGCACGTAATATTCATAACCCCAGGCTTCGATTGCATCCAAGCTGTCTCTGAACCCACGGTCCAAAATGAACACGTCATTTGGTTGAAGCAAATAATGTAAAGGGTGTTCTTCGTCATTCATGATATCCTGCATTATTTGCGCGTCAGTTTTTGTGGCAGCGTACGGCCCCAAAACATCAATAATATAACCATCTGACGATACAATCAAAAATGGCTTTAAAAGATTTCTAAACTTGTGGAGGCTATATGACAGCCGCTGGAATAAGAAGTTACTACTTTTATTGATGTAGACATATGTTCCATCACATATTAGAATTAGTTTGGTATTCTCTTCATTTCCAAAAAGGTTTTTTGGAATGACTAGGTTTCTGTCTAAAAGATTTCTTTTGTCAATGTGATCTAACCCCAAGTGAAGTATTACATATTCATTTGTAAGACATTCACGTGCAATGTTCAAATATCGTTCCAGTTTTCTCCTGGACATATTAAATAATGACGCAAGCCTTTCATCTGAATCTCCTGTACGAAGTTTTGTCAGGTATATACCTAATGCAGTTCTTGGATCTTTGCATCTTTCGCTGAGTGAAGGAGTTTGCTCCAAAATAGAATCGAATTGATCACCATCAAGTCCAACCCAGAAACGCATGTCTTCATTAGACATGGCACCTCTTACATTAAAATTGAACCTCGCTCCACGTGCAATGGTTGCTCGCAGTATGTCGCAAGCATCACTAAACTGGGCTCCAGTAAAATAATTAGTGGTATTGCAAAAATCTGGCAGCTCATCCCAGTTGTTTCCTTCGAGGTGTTCTCTACATACTCTTGCACCGTCGGGGATATACAACTTGTATTCGCACAACATGTGAACTTTTATAGCTTCTGGTATTCGGTGTCGTGTATCATTACCGCAGTTGGAAAAGATACAGTGCCCAGGAGTACTAGGTGCTCTTTTGTATTCAGGAGCGAAAACTTGGTGAACATTTTGTTCATCAGGATCATTGGCTTCTTCCACTTCCGGAACAACACCAGGTAGTCTAACGGCATTTTCAGCTCTCTGCCAACATCGATGACATACGCTTCGTGTGTTATCAAACACAATCTGGAAACAGTATAATTATTTCATTAAAATCGGATTATAATCAAAACCGTTTAAAGCAACATTGTTTAGAATACTATATTGGTTGCATTGATCGAAAACATTTTGGAGAATTATAGGGTTTTTACCGACTCGCTGCAGACGCGGTCATAAATCATTATCAGTGTTTCTATCTCGCTTCTACTTAGGGGTCTTATGGGCTGGCCTAGTTCCGCGTTGTTTTCATGTCGATAATTAGTATCGATAGAAAATCATTTTTGCGAATATTGAGGTTAGTTAAAATTAATTGTAGAGTTATATTACTGAGACACTTATCTATTACTTTATGAAATGAATATACTAAGATATAACAATATATTTATAAATAAATAATGCAATATTTAAACAAAAAGTCAAAACATTAATGTATATTTTCGAACGTTACACATTACAAATACAACATCGTTTCTTATGTTAATTAGACAACTATGATGGTTATTTAGTGGTCCTCATTACGTAGCAAGTAAGGGTATTTTGCTACCTGAGTCGATGACTCACACATATCGATACCGACGTTGCGCTGCTCCCAACCCTTTATCTGTTATGATTTATGACCGCGTCGGCAGCGAGTCAGTAAAAACCCTATAGTGTAACGTCAAAAAGTGTTTTGAACAATAATAGGTAGGTAACACGGCCACATCTGGCACAGTATAATGGCCAAAGTCTATTAAGATAGTAAAAGTAAACAAAAGTGTCGAGTTTAGGGTCTTGTCTCTGTTTAAGTGCAATAAAGTGTTTACATACATACATACTTCTCAGAAACAAAATACACTACGCGCATTAAAACCAAAGTCTGTTTTTCTCATGTCTATTCATTCAGTTTATTTATCTGTACACAAGGTAGGTACTTAGGTACATAAGACGCACCGTCAAATGTATATATTTATATCTCTAGAAATATGATAAAATACTCACCTCCAATACTGCATGTTGTTGGATGTATGCAGCAAACTCTGGTTGCGCTCTCGGAAGATTATCCGTTAAGACGTGTTGTTGATACCTTCCGCGGTAGAGCCCTCGCCGACACATAACACAATTGCGAAAACCTTCTATTGGAGCACAATAGTCCGAGGTCCGATCAATAAGCAGTTCAATAATCCAGTGTGATAGCCAAGTTCAGAAAACAGATCAGAGCACAATGTCCATGTAAATAGCCGGGTCAACGTTATAAGCAGATATCAGTGTCCGAAAAGATTGCCAAGTCAAAGTCGTTAAGAAGTATTGCATAAACAAGAAACGTAACACTCGCGCACAGTACCAATGAACGACTGTTACTTGACTTACCTGAGGGTCCCAAGTTAGAATACGGACACACCCCCGCCGGGGAGCGGGGGCGAGGTGCGCCCGCGGCTCGCCTCATACCACGACGGTACCCAAAACGCACAAACAAAAGAGATGCAGCTATTAAAAGTCATAAACCATGCTATTATTCTTTGAACTGGCCAGGCGGTACACCTAAAAGTGATTGTGTATACTGAAAATAATACTTACAATAATAAAAACAATGTTGCAATAAAAACTCGCTCATTGTATCGTAACAAATAGCGGCTATTGTTCAACAAAAAGCAAATCAATGTACGAATTACGAGGCACACCAACCAAATATTTATTTCAAAATCCCTTTTTGGAAATGGAGAAAACATTAAACTAATTCTAATGTGTGATGGAACACATGCAGCGGCTTCTCGGGACCTTGACCAGCTCATCGGTGCATCTTGTGTGAGGCCTACCCACTCTGTGTCTTGTCAATGGCTATATTCACGCTTATCGAACTTGCCCTAAGTATAAAAAAAATATTTGTATAAAATATATGTAAGGTAAATAAGTGTTTTTTTTTGGACCTAAGCAATGTAATTCCTTTATATTTCTATAAATAATTATGAAATACTGTAATCTACAACGAAATTATTGTTATTTTCCCCAATAAACGTTAATAATTGCAAAATTTTTTTTTTTTTTTTTTTTATCTTTAGGTACCTATAACTCTGAACGGACAACTATTACAACATAGCTGTCTTAGTAACTATTGTTCCAATTGAAAAGACCTGTCCAGGGACATATAGCTCATCGCTATTGGAGGGTTGTACCAAGGTCCATACATTTTTGCCCATTGTCCTTTGTCTGTTTTGGATAGCATGATGTGCTGTTGACCCTGTACATTCAATTCAAACTTCTCGCGAAAACACCGAAAATGCGGTGCGTTCAGATACACATATTTAATACAATTATCTCGCCTGGATGCAAGTCATTTCATACGAGCGAGGTATGCACGTTCAATTATATTGATAATATATTGTCCAATATCGGAGTCATTTTCAATACGAATCATCATATCAGCCTATTGCAGTCCACTGCTGAACATAGGCCTCCCCCAAGGTGCGCCACTTTGCACGATCCTCCGCTGTTTTCATCCAGCCACTACCCGCTATCTTCTTTAGGTCATCTGACCATCTGGCTGGGGGGCGTCCTACACTACGTTTGCCAAGACGAGGTTTCCATTCGAGAACCTGTCTACTCCAACGCTCGTCGGTTCTGCGACAGACATGGCCAGCCCACTGCCACTTCAGCTTGCTACACTTTTGGATAATATCCATCACTCCGGTTTTCTGTCGGATGACCTCGTTTCGGATTCTATCCCTTAGCGAGATCCCGAGCATGGAGCGCTCCATTGCTCGCTGAGCGACGTGCAATCGGTGGGCCAACCTCACTGTCATGTTCCACGTTTCGGCTCCGTAGGTCATGACTGGTAGGACGCATTGATTAAAGACCTTGGTCTTTAGACACTGCGGGAGTGGCGACGAAAAGATATGACGCAGCTTCCCAAATGCTGCCCAGCCAAGCTGCACTCTTCTGGTGATTTCCCGCTCGAAGTTGTCTCTACCTAACTGCAATGCTTGCCCGAGGTATATGTATTCCTGAACAACATCGAGCGTAACACCGTCAACAGAGATCGGCCTGGACACGACATTATCATTGAACGTGACCTTGGTCTTGTCCAAGTTCATCCTAAGGCCGACACGTCTCGAGGCAGCGTTAAGGCTGTGCAGCATTTCTTGCAGGACTTGTGGTGTTTCTGCCAATATTATTATGTCGTCAGCGAAGCGGAGGTGCGATAGAAATTTGTCGTTGACATTGATGCCCAGTCCATTCCAATCTAGCGTCTTAAAGACGTCCTCTAGAGCATTGTTAAACAGTTTCGGGGATATGACATCCCCCTGTCTAACACCTCTGAGCAATTGGATTGGTCTTGTACGGTGGTTTTGTACTTGGACTGTCATCGTTGCCATATTATATAGGCTTCTCAGCACCTCCACGTATCGCCAATCGACTTGGCAACGCTGCAAGGACTCCAGAACTGCCCAGGTCTCGACTGAGTCGAAGGCTTTCTCGTAGTCCACAAAAGCTAGACACAGTGGCTGGTTATACTCTTCGCACTTCTGCATAACCTGCCTTACTGTGTGGATATGGTCTACGGTACTAAAGCCTTTGCGAAACCCTGCTTGTTCCGGTGGCTGGAACGCGTCAAATCTAGCGGCCAAACGATTGGTGACGACTCTCGAAAACAGCTTATAGGCATGGCTTAGGAGCGTAATCGGTCTATAGTTTTTCAAGAGAGTTTTGTCCCCTTTCTTGAAAAACAACGCTACCACGCCCCTGCTCCATGCTTCCGGGGTAGTCCCACTGGTTATTACGGAGTTGAAAAGCCTTTTGAGCTCCTTGACTACCGGTCTTCCTCCTGCCTTCAGGAGCTCTGAGGTTACTCCGTCTTCGCCGGGAGCCTTCCCATTGCTAAGCTGTCGGAGAGCCGCCGCAATTTCGTCTTCGTCTATATCTGGGAGGTCGTCGGTGAAGTGGCGTGTAAGCATGGCACGTGGATCGTTGGCGTCGGGTGGAGGCTTCGGGTTTCAAGAAGCATATAATTTGCCGTAGAAGTCCTCGATTTCAGCGAGGATCTCCGGTGCTGATGTGACGATTTTGCCGTCCGAGGTCTTTAGCTTTGTCAGATGACTCCTTCCCAGGTTCTTGGAAAAGACTTTTGACCCCCGATTCTGCTCAATCGCCTCCTGTATGAGGCGAGTATTAGAGCTTCGGAGGTCACGTCTCACCAATTTCCGGATTTTTCTATGGAGTGCCTGGGGATCTGACAAAACATCCTCCGGCGTTTCTCGTCGTACTCTCATCAGTTCCAAAGTCTCGCTTGAAAGTTTGGACTTCCGGCTTGCTCGCTTTCCCTTAAAATGCCTGGCTCCCACTTCGCTTATTGTACGTGCCACGCTTTCGAGGTCCCTGTCAATATTGCCTGTGGTTTCGAGTAGGGCAAAACGATTTTTCAGCTCTAGCTGAAAGGCATCTAAGCCTTTCTCGACTTGGAGCAAAGTCGGACGAAGAACAGATCTCATCATTCGGCTTCTTTCCAGCTTAAAATCGATATTTAGGGTGCCTCTAACCATGCGGTGATCACTTCCGGTATTGAACCTGTTGATCACGGAGACATCCCTAAATATGTGCTTTTTATCCGTCAGGATGAAATCGATCTCGTTCTTCGTCTTGCCATCGGGGCTTCGCCAGGTCCATTTCCTTTGGGGTTTTTTCTCGTACGAATACCATTGTGATATTCGGCGAATACGAATATTCGTAAAAGGGCCGATATTCGGCGAATACGAATATTCGTATTCGTTGCATCACTAATTTAAATGGATTAGTGCACAAAACTTTTATGACATCAAAGAACTGTTTGACAAAAATTTAGAGTTGCGTAGGTTTTAAATATTTTATGACATCTTATAATTTCAATTTTTATTTCATTCATGACATTTAATTAATTTGACATTATTTTACAATTTTAATATCTTGATTTATATAATGACATTCGCAAGCTGATTTTAAATAGCAAAACATGACTGTACTTTTTTTATGACATCTATTTATACCGTGTTTTAAGCGAATAAATGATTTGATTGATTGATTGATTGAAAAAATCAAAAATAAATCAACAGTAAAAATGATTTTTTGATTAACATGCTTTTCTTTAAATGCTCTAAAATACAGTCTCTGAGGACAAAAATAAACATAAAATAAACCAAACTCATAATTACTTAACTTATATGATATTAACTTACCCATCAAAAAAACATTTTTCAACTCTTAAATTTTTTAGTCCCAATCTTATACACAATCGGTCACATAGTACCGAGATATATTTCTATTATGAATATAAGTTAAGACGATAACGCACACCTAATAAAACCTGAAGATATATTTTTATCATATATCAAAATTAAACTACGTGATTTTTGATTTAAGTACTTAGCCCTTAAACTGTGCTAATAACTAATAAACCCCGCACGCAGGCAAGGGGGAAGACTTAGTAGGTACATAAAAGGTCACTTGGTGGACAAAAATCACCTTTACGAACATTGAAAATAAAATACAAGCTTGTAAAAAAGACATTTAATCCATATTGTATCAACAATTACGTAAAAACTATTGATTATGTACGCGACTGTATTCATTTTGAAATGTATCAGAGGCTATTTGTTATGTTTGGAAGTCAAGTAAAACAGATATTTTTATGTTAATCTAAGGCACTAATTACACACTAAACGTTGATATGAGATTTCATACCAATTACCTTCTAGTTATGGAGCTATCGTGTTGGGTCTGCTGCGTTGCACCTCCGCCCAGCAGGCACACCAATCGTTTTATAGCTCCGAAACGCTTGAAACGCTAGGTTTGAAACTTTTTTCTCGATGGCACCAAGTAAAGCATTAAAGCTTAGAACTAGAACCATGTCTCTAATTTTAGCCGTTTCCGTGTACGAGGGTCTGCTGGGCTGATATCCGTCCAGCAGACCCACAAACAACGACCTATATTTCTTAAACTATGATGGCACTAGATATGGTTCTTTTGGCATCAATAGGCACTAGGAAGGCACTGTGTATTGGCATACATAGAATACTTAAATTCATTGTTTAAATTCCGTGGGTCTGCTGGCCTGAGCCACACATTCTTAGTTGTCACCTCAAGATTTCTTGAACGTGGCATACAGCTACTCGACGATAGATGGCACTAGCTAGCGTAAATCTTTATTCGATATTAATCTTTAACGATTTATTATCATAAAGATAATCCACGAAATCTTCAAAATAATTCATTTTTCATTTGAAAAAGTAGCATACAACAAGTTCAAGCATCGAATAAAGCGTTAAGAAAATCTTAAGGTAGGTCGCGAGGTACCTTAACTTTGACAGTTGATTACTCAAATCATCCTCGACTCCAATAAGGAAAATTGTAAAGTCGAGGACGGAAGTGTCAAATAAAAATGTCAAAATCCTTGACAGAGGTTGAGTGGAGTCGAGGAAATCTCGAGTTAACTTCTAACACCCGTATTCTAAGAAGTTAACTCAAAACTTCCTCCACTCAACTTCAGCTAAGAAAATCCTCGAAACGACCTCGAATTTGGTATTCTTAGTTGTCACCTCAAGATTCCTTGAACGTGGCATACAGCTACTCGACGATAGATGGCACTATCTAGCGTATATTTTTATTCGATATTAATCTTTAACGATATATAATCATAAAAATAATCCACGAAATCTTCAAAATAATTCATTTTTCATATGAAAAAGTAGCATACAACAAGCTCAACCATCGAATAAAGCGTTAAGAAAATCTTAAGGTAGGTCGCGAGGTACCTTAACTTTGACAATTGATTACTCAAATCATCCTCGACTCCACTGAGGAAAATTGTAAAGTCGAGGACGGAAGTGTCAAATAAAAACGTCAAAATCCTTGACAGAGGTTGAGTGGAGTCGAGGAAATCTCGAGTTAACTTCTAAGAATATGGGTGTAAGAATATGGGTGTAAGACTTATGTTTGAAATGGTGAATTTTTCTTTTATTCTTCTGTGTTTTTGTACGAGGCGTACTAGTGAGAGTGTTCTCGTAGCTGCATAAGCTCATTCCGCCTGCCCCTTCTATCGGACGTCCAATCGTACTGCGGGGCACCACGGTACCACGCTTGTTCTGTTAATTATTAGTTGTTCTGTGTCACGTTTGCGTTTTACTTTTTGATATAAATCTTATATTTAAAACTAGCTTTCCGCCCGCCGCTCCGCCCGCGTAGACTACAGGTTATATCGTGCCCAACTGTGAGAAATATAGCCTATGTCCTTTCCCAGGCTCTAATCTATCTCTGTACCAGATTTCATCAAAATCAATTCAGTAGTTTAGGCGTGAAAGACGGACAGACAGACAGAGTTACTTTTGCATTTATAATATTAGTAAGGATTGGAGGTCCTGATTCACTGACTCATCAAGGCTCAGCCCAAACCCTTAGACTTAGAAAGCTGAAATTTGGCAAAAAGGTGTCTTTTATGACGTAGGTAAGCACTAAGAAAGGATTTTTCGAAATTTGAACCCTAAAATGGTGAAATGGGGTTCAAAGTTTGTATGGAGAAAACAATTTTTTTGACATTTTGACTCGAAACTTCCTCAAGATATACCTTGAAGAAAATAAACGGACACGTGTTTCGCGATTTTTCGAAAATCATCCCCAAAGGGGTCAAGAATTAAATGGGTGACTAAATAGAGTTCTTTGCGCGAGCGAAGCCGCGGGAAAAAGCTAGTACACATAGTATACATTGTGCTTGTGGTTTTAATGTGTGGCAAAAAAACTTTTTTATTGATTGTAATTATATTTTTCAATTGGTTTTTAGATGACTGCTATCGCATATTAGTCCCCAAATGCGTGTTTAAGGACTTAAACCTGTTAAGTGGCGTGGGCGGTGACAGTGCCATCAGACATGACGTCATGACCGCTAGAAAATTGCTCAGGGAATTCGCTGAGCCGCCGGATTATCTTATTGGTAAGCTAGGTTAAAAAATCCTTTTTTCATATTTAAAGATCTACTATAAATCCTAAACAGTAGTGGTCCCAACTCGCTCCCCTGCGGCACACCATATTTAAACAGTCTGTAACTTAAAGACTATGTAACTTCAGTTTTAGTTCTTAGATACATTTTTAATAATTTTGGCTATCTCAGTTCTTTTTCTTAGATTAGATTTACAAGATGTTTTATACTACCTTGGATTTCATGTAGTAAATTTAAGAAAACATCATGTTCCACGTGGTCGAAGGCCTTAGTCATATCCATGTACGAGTATAAAATGCACACATTGGCAATCTATGATCAAGTCTTGCAGAAGTGTCTTGAAGTAATTAATGATTATTATTTAATTAGCATACGTGCTAATATATGTATAGCAGATGTCTTTATGTGTGTTCCAATGGACCCACAACACAAGGGTAAACCTTAGTGTGGGCCTTTGAGTGTGTAACGTTTATATGTATTGCATAATGCCTTATATCGGGTCAAAATGTTCAAGAACTATCACAAAACAAAGGAGAATAGCGCATTTTCCTAACTTTTGAATGAAATAACTAGTACCTAACTATCTATGTATTTATTTTTGCAGTTGAAACCTCAGATCCTGAAGCAAATGACTTGACAGACGACCCGATACTGAGTGCTTGCATTCAGGTTTTGAACACAGGGCACCAAGTGGTAAGTGCTGCCACAACCAAATCAAATCAATTATTTGCTGAATATGAGTACAAAGATGGGCCTATTTTAAAATGTGGTTCGGTCATATTCGGCCACTGCCTGGCATGCAAATATTTATAAATAATAATGGGTCTAAATAATTAAAAATTAGTGAAAAATTAAAAATTATAAGTACAGTAAAATAAAATGTCAAACCACAAAAAAAGCATAAAAATAAAATAAAATGTCAAAACAAAATTAACAAATAACATGTCAAAAGAAAGAAATTAATGGAAAATAAAACAAGTTACCAAATAAAATAATAATTTAAAATGTCAATCAATTAAATGTCAAAGCAATGTAAAATGTCAAATAATTAAAATATTAAAAGTTGTCACAATTAAACTCATCAATTTTGTAGTAGGTACGTCTTATCTATAAGAAGTGCCAGTAACTTGTTCTTAAACATATTCATACTACAGCCTGGCAAGAAAGTCGTGAAAATAATGGCGGCGCCACTATCGTGCCTAGTGGCCACCCTATATACTGCGATCATAACGGTTTTGATACTTTGACTTATATACAATTTTTTATCTATTACTATTAGCCGATTTTGTGAAATATTAATTACGGGAAAACCATTATAATTATGCTATACATAATATTCATCATAATTCTTTTGAAAGGTGTCAAAAACATACATTTTCATATCTCATATCTCGCGATTACTCTGCCAGTAGGTTCAAGGTATGAAGGGTAATGTAAAATAATTAATAAAACTCTTGAATGGATTGTAACATATTTATTTTTAATAAAAAAATATTTTGTTTGATTTACTATAAAGGGTGTAAAAGACAGCTTAGCAAAAACTGAAAACATGGACTCGGACAATCATTCTGAATGATTTTCCAGTGGAATTTTTCTCCGGAAAATTTTCGATTTTTTTTCATGTTTTTTAATATTTTCTGCTTACATTTTTAATTATTTAATTAAATACGCTCCATTTTGCAATAGAAAACAATCATAACAACGTAAAACACGAAAACCAGCAATGTACATCGCACTCCGATAGCAGCTCGGCGCGGGGGGATCGCGCGCGGGGCGCGGTTTCACGATACGTTGCGTAGCGCCAAAGTAGGTAAATTATGAAAACTCCTTTACGTGACGTTTTTAATTAAAAATCAAAATAGTTTTATTTTATAGAACATTCAGAATGTTACTTAAAATTAGTTAAAGTTACATTAAATACATACATACAATTGTATTCGTTTTTTTGACTGTACTGGCTCTACGCCTACTCCCAAAGATGTATTATTCCCCACAGAAGATTCGGCAAGAAACTCCTAGGGTGCTCTTTTTAATCTCATTCCATTTTTATTTTTTTTAACTAACTAAATGTGAAATAATTTTAGAGCTGAGTAGTTTATTTCCGTGGCTGCTTGTCTGATAGATAATCAGACATTTTGTAATAGCCCTTTTTGCAAATTTTTTGTTTAATTATTGTCTTTTTGTCCATGGTAAACCTATTATTGGTACACATGGTTTTGAATACACATGGGAATTCTATTATTGAAACGTATACATTGACTCATAAAAGAGTTCATGACCTTGTGGAGACGACTGTCTAGTACATCCAGTTTATGCTTGGTCCTAATATTTACATTGTGCCTATCACTATTTTTCGATAGTTCCTTTTCTGTCCGAGGCAAGTTGTTAATTATTACTATATAAAAATCAAAGTACCTTGATCTCAACTTATCCAACATTTTGTGAGGCATTTTTGTGTTTCGCAATGCCCGTATCCTCTTTCTATTCGGAACCGAAAATGCTTTCATCTAAATATTCCACGCTAGAAAAATCTTCATCAACGTCTTCATCTTGGCGTGATCCTTCTCTAATAGTCTGCTGTTATTTTCGTCTGTTTCACTACGGCCGGCTGCTTTCATCTTGGAGGTTTATCATTATTCTGTCAATATCGTCATACAGAGTTTTTCCCCTTTGGTAATAATCCCTCTCTATTTTCATTACGTTTTGGCATGAATTTCTCCAATTTATGCCATATCAACAAAAAAGGATCAAAATTGTTCGAACGCGCTCCTTTGTTACTGTATTTGTAAACAAAACCTCAAATTTTTGGGTGTTAATTTCAAATGTAAACAGTCATTCTATGAGCGGTTTATCCTAGCTATTGCAAGTTGAATCACACAAATTATATATGATTACTTAAATAAAACCACATTTTACCAGTCATATCAGCAGTTCTTCTATGAACATCGTTGAATTCGGATAAATGTTGTCCTGCTTCGAATTCTTCTAAAGATTTCAAATAAACTTTATAGATGATTCCTCTAGCAGAGCTCCGAATTACACCCCTGCTCATTTTGAGCACAACTGGTCACTGAAATCACCACATTAACACAATAAAATAGAAAAAAAAACACAAATAACTATATCTTGTAAAAGAAATGACACAATACTGATTGATAACTGACAGAAATAAAGTTACCAGTTATAATATTTTTTAGTTCTGTTTCAGGACTTTCTTGCCAGGCTGTATAGCTTTGGTGCCATACAAAAAAAACTTTTGTGCAAAAGAGTGGTTGCGTTGTCAGTTCTTATAAAATGAAATTTGTTTCTTTTATTAGCCCATATACATCCCCACCGAGGGGCACGGACCTCCCTTCGTAACATGAAGCGGGTTTAGGCCATAGTCAACCACGCCTGCAAAATGCGTGTTGGTGGATCGCGTGCCGTGCGAAAACGAATTTTCTTAGACGTGCGGGTTTTTATCACGACGTTTTTCTTCCGCTGATCAAGTGATAATTAATGAGAAATCTGTACATAAATCCGAAAAGACTGTTTTATTTTGTGGTCCAGGCCCAAACCAGGACGTTGTTTTGAAGATTTTTTAGAAATAATGGGTTTGCTCTTGTACTTGCAATCTGTTTGTAGTGTATTGGATACAAAGAAATATTAGTGTGGGCCTTTGAGTGTATGTATGTATGTAAACCCTTTATTGCAAACTCTTACTGACTAATACAAAAGAAACATAGCTATGTGTAAGGCAAACTTACCCTCTTCCAGTCTACCTTACAGATGGTAAGAGAGAAACAGATGTGGTGAGTGTATGATGTATAAGTATTATGCATTTTTTTTAGAATCTGATCTCAGACAACAAAGATCTTGCTGCCAAAGCATCAGTCCTGGACATAGAATGTTACACCTCAAATGACGTAGAAGAAGACTTGGCAAATGCCAAACCAGACGTATCTTTTGACAAACAAAATGATATTGAAGAAAATGCAGTGCCAAAAATCCGCGTACTAGATAATATTTATGAAGATGAAGAAAAATTTGGAAATCACAATTGTTTTGTAAGTACATATGGCACGAAACACACTAAGTATTCTACGCGGACGAAACGACTTCGTCCGCGTAGAATAGCCTACATGAGACGACATTTTTATTTTTTTATGTTACTTATTCATCAAAAATATTTATTCGTTAACATACCATGTTGCGCTAAATAACAATAATAAAAAAATAAATAATAATAACAGCCTGAAACACGGAAACAGGATTCTGATAGCGGCGGGGCGCGGTTTCGCAGTACATTGCGTAGCGCCAAAATAGGTAAATATAGAAACTCCTTAACTTGATGTTTCCGAGAATTTTTTTTCTGATCATAGTCTATACTAATATTATAAAGAGGAAAGATTTGATTGTTTGTTTGCATTGAATAGGCTCAGAAACTACTGGACCGATTTGAAACAATATTTCACCATAAGAAAGCTACATTATCCCCGATGGACATAGGCTATATAATTTTCCCCAATTCCCACAGGAACAAAGTCACTAGCTGGATGCTAGTTATGGATAAATTCCACCATTTAAGTACTGTTAAGAATTTGAAAATCTAGTGGGTTTACAACTAATTCCACTAGATTTTGCTCAACGTCCCTGTGATTAGCGTCAAAGTCACCAAACAAATAGGCTGGTTGTTCAGTTTTGAAAGAAATCCTCTTCGTGGGATTTGAAACATGGCATGTGGAAGTGAAGATATAATGGAGGTGATCCAAAATAAACACAGTAGATTAGCAGTAATTAATTGCGGTTGTATTTCTTCTTGTTTAAACGTCATCAACACAAAGGATTGCAGATATAATGTAAAATTAATTATTCTAATGTTTGAGCACGGCTGAGACGGAGACAAGAGAAAGGTGACATTAGTTTGACGTAAGTGACAGGTTGCAAATGTGGTATTGCCATATACAATTCAATATACTACTAAATGAGGTATTTACTTAAGAGATACCATTTTTAACAAGTTTAATGCCTGAATTAACTCCTTATGGGTTTCTAGCTATCGCCGTTGTAAAATTTACTGTTAGCTATTTTCTTTCAGCCAAGAATGAATCAAACTAATCAGAACCATTTTTTAGACCAAGATGAATTATTAAGAAAGACTTCTGAACTAAGCAGCGAAATCAAGAAGTTGACATTAACTAATGATATTAATAAAACGGAAGAAAACTTCTTCAAGAAGATTGTACATAACAACATAAAGAAAAAATTAACAAACGAAAGTACAACGCAAAATAAAAATGTAACTGGCCACAAAGATATTAAAGAACAAATGACTGACAGACAACTTTTTAAAAATAGAATTAAAACGTTCGCTCAAAATGGCGTCGACTCAGAACAAGATGGCGGCGAAAATGGCGCGCATTTACAAATCAATCCTAAAAAAGATGAAACAATAAAGAAAGACAGTTCAACCATTAAAAAGAAAAAGATTAAAAGTGTGAACTTCTACAATTTGAATGAACTATTGAAGAATTTTCGCGAAATGTCGAATAAGGATATGGAATATAGAATTGCGATGAGGATGGATGAATGGGTTTGCTCGTTCTCGCAAATTCTAGAGGATACTTTGCTGGAGGCTTTGCCGGTAAGTCCTTTATTCTTTATCGGACTTCGGAAGTAATAGTTGGAAGATTGAATCTGTTCATCAGAAAATTCACTCATGTAGGCCCGTATTACAGAAGGAGACTGAAGTCTTGATCTATACTTAAGTAATGATTTTCTCTTTCTCTCACTAACAAAATGACAAATATTACTGCTAATTAAGATAGACCTTAAAGTATATTCGTTATTAATAAAAAATGTTTTTTGGGAAAGAAACATATTCGGCGCGAATGGGACTTGAACCCATGAGTATTAGATCTCTTGGTGCTCTAACCAACTGAGCTATCGTGCTTTCAAGTCAAGATAGTTAAATAAATACTTTATTGCATACTTAAATAAATATTTACAAGCATAGTAAGTAAGATCTAATCTTGGGGTCGTGGGTTCAAGTCTCATTCGCGCCGAATATTTTTTCCCGTAAAATGATTTGTGAATTTCCCTCACGCGGGTGATCGTTTTAAAAATACTAAATTAATACAAAATTCAATTCAATCATTTATTGCTATTCATATGTACAAAGTATCGGCCGTCGATTTCCGAAAAAAAGACCCTCGCTCCGGGTCGTTCTTGCTGCAAAGGCTATCCAGCGCGTAAATGCCGCAAGTGCGATGGGTACTTTTGTACCGGGGATGACTCGGGGTGATTTGTTAATTGACATTTTTATATATTCTTTTTAAATTTTAACTAGTGACGATGTTATGTTATTTAATGAATTGATATAAAAAATTGTATTTTTTTACCCAGAGCATGCCCCCCCCCTGCGAGTGCGCCGCCCCCCGCCCCCCGCTGCGCGACACGCTGCTCACGCTGCGGGGGGCGCACGCGGACCACCGCACCGTGACGGCACTCGCTGATAAACTTATTGAAGCTCTGGACCAGGGGTACCAATATGATCAGGTGAAAGGTAGGTTGAAAATTTTTTTATTATGAGGTGGGTTAAATCTTGATCCCAATCTTGACCAAGGTCATAGATGAGAAAGAAAAGAAAGAAAGACAAATTTATTGTAACGGACATCACAACACATATAAGAGGCAAGATTAAACAGTAAAACACGATCACGATACACTACATGAAGACAATAACAAGCAAACCAGCTTTAGATCGCTATGTGTTGTAGGGTCCGAGACAAAGGGTCCTCAACTCAGCTATATGTTGCGACTCGGGAATCAGGATATGAGACCGCGAGCCACAACGCTGGTTTTCAGTGAGTCCCATAACCAAGTGACGAACGAACGTCCGTGGACGAGACATAATTTTTTAGGAATAAATAAATATTGGTAATGAAAAATGGAAAATACATATGTTACTAATAAATATAATACATAATTAAACATTGAGGTCGACGATGGAGCGAGTTAACCAAGAAAATGCCAATTAGGGCACTGGTACTCCACGCACCGACTTTAATTGAGATTAAAGCGAATGTAAATGAAAACTAACCAAATATAATTGAAATACTTAAATGTGACTTTTTAAAGATAATATTTTTGCTCTTGACCACAATCTAACCTAGGGGCGAAGTTGTGGTCGAGGATGTAGCTAGCTCACCCAGAAGATGCCTATTCACTCGAACATTAAAGAGATTCGGGTTATATGAGCCCGGAAACACAGACGCAGGCAGGGAATTCTATTCCTCAGTATCTAGTAAAAGGGACCACTTTGAGTCAATAAGAGCGATTAATATAACGTATTACAATACATTTTCATTCTTAACGACTGCCTTAAAATGGTCCCTTTACCAGACACAGTCACGAATAATGTTTTAGTTGAACAGGTAAACGATAGCTTAACAAACAAGCAAACAAACACAATGTAACACGTTTCTTAAAGTTGACGTCGGGTTGACAACCTATAAGACGCGGACTTTTATCGCGAATCGTTTTTATAGTTAAAAGGACAGAAACCATATAATAAAAGAAGATAAAATAAAAATGTGAGAAAAACCATGTACACTCAGTATGGCTAAGAATAGAACAGAATCCTTGACGCGAGAAGGCGATTTATTTTTGTCCGATATTTTTCAAGATTTAATTAGATAATAGGGTTTGCTTTTTAACAGTTTCCTCGGGTAAGGTCACGGCATTATAACTTTTACATTTTAAATAATTGCTGTGTCGGACTATCATATCGTCTATATAAGTATTCCAAAATTCTAGGTCTTAAAATATCTTGTCCATTAAACGCTGGGATACCTGGTTTGCGTTCCTGAAACCAAATGTATTTAAAGCTTCTCAAAAACTAATACGTAGGTCTTCAAAGGTTTCATAACTAGATCGTCGTAGTTTACAGCTATTTGATGTTACGCTTTTACTGCATGTATAGTCAGATTTATTAGTAACAGTTACTGTTTGTAAATTAAACTAAAACTAAAAAAAATTGCTCTAGCATACGCAAAACCCACGACCCCCGGTTAAGATCCCCTGGGGTCGTGGATTCAAGTCTCATTAGCGCCAAATATGTTTTTCCCTAAAAAAATTTGTAAATATGTAAGTGATTTAAAAAACACTAAAATATTTATTTTCCCTTTAGATCGTCTCATATTATGTATGAAGCCCAATGAATTCGTGAAGATGTTCGGATGCGGTAGTCTTCTTATTACTTGTTTAAGGGTAAGTGTTTTAATATCAAAATTTATTCTTTGCAATGTTATTTTTGTAAAATTTGGTAAGACATCGGCAGGTTGGCCTGAAATGTGACCTTTTGATCAGTATTGTGCCACTTTATACATTATTTTGTATTTTATGAATTTATCTGTAGATTTAAGGATGCCTGGGCATTTGAATAAATGTTTTTTCTTTCTTTGCCAATCGACATTCGCAAGAATAACCTCTTGTTGATTGGGATCTTGACGTACATTTCTAGAACATGCACCCGGAAAACGCAGCCCTAGAAGAAGGGGAGACATTACTTGAGCAGTTACTTCATAGGATAGAGGAGAGTGGGCAACAAACGCCTCAATTACCTTCCCCTATGCCTGTTAGGATCGGGAAAGGATTCACTGACCCGCCTAAACAACCTGAAGGTAAGTCCTACGCTTTAGGGGGTGTGGGCGCATAACATGTTAGTGCACCCAAGCGCTCGTAGCCCAGTGGCGGTTGCTCATCTCAACCGCTCGGCGAGGTTAGCAACGTACACAGAGGCAGGGAACTTGATTGGTGACCAAAGTGGCAGGTTATCATTAGCATTTCCGTGCTTTGGAGGGCACGTTTAAGCTGTCGAATCTGGCTACAGTCGTTCAAAAAATGTCCCGGTATCAAATCGTTTTCTTAACAATATCAAACAAACAGCGAACATTACTCTGATGGGTGGGAAATTTGAATGGTTTACAATCTTGTAACTTCAAATTGAGTATAGCTGCCCTACAATATCATTCTTATGATCCCACTGATCGCTGTGCCTCGTATATTTACTACCAAATCCGCAATTTCGTCAATATCTTTAAAATCCAAGTCAATAGGCTTTATCTGGGTGAGCTTGCTATATCCTCGACCACATCATCGCTCCTGAGCCAGATTGTGGTGAAGAGCCATTAAAAAAAATTTAAAACTGTAAATAACGTAAATAGCAATAAACAATGGGTCTTACCAGATAGATCTCAAATAGTGTTTACCCATCTAATCTACTCTCATCATAAAATATCTGTATGTATGTATGTAAACTCTTTATTGCAAACTCTTACAGATTAATACAAAAAAACAGACGTACAAATGTGGCGTCATCAAATTTTTTCCTACATTTGTTTCTTACATTTCATTTATTAGCTTAAATTAAGATTATCTACACATATAAGAATATTAACCCACTGTGCATATATGTTTAGAGGTACAGTCTAGTTTTTTAATAAATTCATAACTGTTATTATTTTGACTACATCTTGTTTTGTGTGCCAAATAAATAAAAAACGCCATAGACTCAAAGGCCCACACTAAGGTTTTCCCTTGAATTGGTGATATCGTGAATAACAATTTTATTTCAGCAATTAAGGACACGTCTGCAGTGCTAGAATATCTGAAGAAGCACTACCAGAATAACGCTTGGGAAGAATCAACTGACATGAAAGAAGCTACTCGTAAGGTGAGCAGTTATCATTGAATGAATAAATGAATTAAACTTTATTTGGGAGACATAGTAATGTTTCTTAAATCTACCTAAAAATTAAATACAAAAGTTATAACAGTGCCACCCAAAAAGGCGCTGCCTCAAAAGGCTCAAAAGGCGTGTTTTCGCTAAATGTAACCTACACTTATTTAAGTTCCACACCAGAGAGCGTATAAAAGATAAAATGGAGTTTTTACCTTGTAAAACTGCCTTAATGCACAAAAATGTTATTTTTAGAATCCCACTCATTTACAATAAAATACCAAAATTATTACGTGACATTAATGATATAAACTGTTTTAAATTTAAATTATTTGACTTGTTAGTTCAGAAATGTTATAACTGTGTAAACGAGTATCTAAATGACAACTCTTTATATGTAGATGCTTAAAAAATGTTGTATGCCCGAGAGGCGGGAAATAGCTGTACCTTTACTAACAACCACTGTAACCTGTTGTAATACCTATTTTCCACAATAAATACATTGATTTGATTTGATTCAGCATTTGCTACAGCGGCGAGGCTGTAGCGCTGATATTCTGCCAGTACCACAAATAAAATAAAATAAATGTCTGAAGGGCCTGGTGAAACTTAAATGTACTCTATCTTAATACGCTGTGTATTCAAAAGTAACTAATACTGTATTATAGTATTTAATAATAAGAAAATTAGATAGATATCTCGGTTGTCGATAACTATTTTTTAAATTATTTTTGCGTGAAGTTATCAGTATTTGGCTTCATAGAATTTAGAATTGGTAGCCCATAGACCATACTGATTGTTCATGTACTGTGTTTATCTGCATGAATGTAAGGCATTGGGAAATGCCCATAAACTTGAAGGCACGATAGCTCAGTTGGTTAGAGCACCAGGAGATTTAAATCCTGGGGCCGTGGGAAGACACATTCGGGCCGAAACAAATTTCCTTTCCTTAAATATACATACGCTCATGCCTATAATCTCTAACGGAGTAGGCAGAGCATCAATGGTTCTAAAACCACGAGATGCCACGTTTGACACAAGTTGTGAGGGTTATCAGTTGGATCAAGTTGTATAATGGTGAGAGGTGGTCAGCCTTTCGCCTATACCTGGGAAGAGTAGCTGACAAATTCTAAGTTTTCTTGCACTCCCAGTCCTTAAATATTCTTTGTTTATATACCTCGACGCGGACAGAGTTTAAAAATATTTGAAAACTTTATAAATTAACTTCTTAATGATAATCACCATCCTTAAATCTTTGCAGATACCCGGCAAAGTCAAAGTAATTAGATCCATAGGCAAAAATATAAGCTCTCTAAAATTCTATAAAGACAAAACTATGTCTACCAACCGATCTAATGAAACTGATAAACCTACTGAAGGCACAACAAAGAACACAGAAGAAGCTCTCACAGGGCCGAAATTGATTAAAGAACTGGCCTTAAAACCTTCATTACCGCCCAAAATGAAAGAAATAGATGTAGAAAAGAGAGAGGCAGTCAATAAAGGAATGACTGATATGCTCGAAGACATGCTTGAAACAAAACCAAAATCTGTAACTCACTACTATAATCTAGATAGCATTATTATTAAAAAATCAAACGAGACTATAGCTGCCGAAAAAGTAGTAAAAGCGAATGACAGCAAATTGAAAAAGAAGCCGACTATGAAATATCCGCTCGTTAAAAGTCCAGAGAAAAGTCCTGATAAATCAGATGCTGAAGTCAAAATCAAAGTGGATGACAAAGAAAAAGAAAGAAGTAATGATTTAGATTTAGACGTATTAGATTATTCAGGAATTGAGGAGTCCATCGTAGAAACAGAAGGTACTATAACTTCTGATACGGATGATCGTAATGTTGTGTCTACAACTTTGGGAAATTGCAAGAATGACATTAGTAACGATGCAGTTGACATTAATAATGAAGAAAAAAACATCAATGATGATAAAATTGCCACTAATGCCAAAATTGACGCTAAAAATGACATAAATGATTCAAGTCCAATAGACGCAGATTTTTCAAATGCAAGTGACAGTGGCTTCGAAACAGACAGTGTGCAAGCCTATTCGTTCGTCCAGATGTTTCTTAGGGAGCTGTGTCAAACTTTCAAAATAGTGTTCAATTTTATGTAAGTTGATTTTTATTTTGGAAGATTCCCATTAGTATTCAAAACTTACCCTTAGAAAAATTTAAGATAATAATCAAACAAAAACTTTGTAAAAAGGGCTATTGTACAGGGTGAAATTGAAAACAATTGACAAACTTTGAGGGATGAATCTACCCATGATTACGAACAACCGTTTCTATGAGACCAACTTTCCTATAGGTACTCAACCAAAATGTGTGGAACAGCTGTTTTTTTTTAGTAGGAAAGTTGGTCCCACAGAAAAAGTTGTTCGTAACCATGGGTAGATTCATCCCTCAAAGTTTGTCGAATGTTTTCAATTTTACCCTGTAGAATTTCTGATTAGACAAGCAACCATGGGAATAAATTGCTCAGCTCCAGAGTTATTCAGATATTAATTAAATAAAAATTTTACTAGGCACATTGTAATATCGCGGGAGATTATATGTAATTAGACTAGTGAAATTATAATATTACGGTTTTTACAATTTTACGGTGACGTATATAAAAAAAAAAGAATAATGTTCCAGAAATCAATGTCGGTCTGAACTCTGCTCAGATATATCGGCCGCCAGAAAAGTGACGCTAACTGACAAAGCGACCAACTGCCACGCGTTAGTCACCAAGGTCATCAATAACTTGAGACTGTAAGTAAGCCAGATTTTTTATCGTGTTGGTATTATTATGTGGCAGACAACTAAGCCTGGTGTCAGTTTTCAATCCGTCTTACCTCTTCTTCTATCGTGTCGGCAGTAGGTTATGCTAAATTTTGGTAGACCAGAAGGCGGCAACCATAATGGCCCTCTGGTTTATAAGTCCTCGAGCAGGTGGTCGGACTTTATTTTATACTAACACGCAATTTTGGACAATATTCAGCTTTCTGGATGAAATTTTAAAACGCAGAAATATGGATCTCACATTTTTTCCATAATACAAATTTTTTGATTTATTTCCCTACTTCAGACGATCTACCTAGAAATTTTTGTATGAAACGGTATAAAACAAAAAAAATACCGGTCTGTTATTTTTTTATAAATACGTAGAAAAAAAATTACTAGTCACAATATTAGAGAAAGATACGTTTTCAGTGCGAACGGGACTTGAACCCACGACCCCAGGATTAGAACTCCTGCTGTTCTAACCAACTGAGCCATCGTGTCTTCAAGTCAAGCGATGAAATTTCTCATTACTTTGTGCACTAGGTTGGCCACGGATTCGTCGGTTAATGTCAAATTCTGGAAATGCCAGATGGCGAAATTAATGCCACATTCTATGTATGACAAATTCTGATTTCGCCAGATTCTACAAATACCAGATTCTTGTGAAGTCAGATTCAGTGTTCTCGGTGGGGACGTATGTGGGCTGGTAAAAATAATAATAATATGTTGTTAGCCCGCGAAAAATAGAAAAATTGAGGTGTAAGTAAGTAGTTAAAATTGTAATCGTGGAGTTACAAAAGTTTCAGGATTGTGTAGAGGGAGGTCAAGTCCCCTCGATTTTAGGTGCCGGCAGGGGTAGCAGGGAGGAACAAACGTTTATAAGTTTACCCTAGCTATAATATTGAAATCAGTTAGCTCATTAAATTTCCACAATTTTGTCATAATTTAAATTTCTAGTTGATCTATTTTTCGCGGGCTTTGGGGCCATCATAAATTACGTCACACAAACATGCTTTTTTGACCCCCTCCTCCTCCTTGTCACAGCTGGTCACATTTATAAGACTTCCCCCTCCCTAGCGTGACGTCACATATTTTGCATATTTTCCATTTTTTGTAATTTTCTAATAAAAGCAGTACTTAATAGAGTTGTTTTTTGGGAACTCAAAACTCATTTTCTCAACCAAAGTAAAAACGTAAAAAACTAAAAAGAGTGCTTTGGGCTGAGGAAGTTAAGTTTGTCGTAAATAGTTAATGCGTTTTGATACTCATAACACATTTTGAAATGTGGCGTCACGGAACTTATGACCCCTCCCACCCCCCTTAAGGTGTGACTGGTCCCTTGTGGGTAAGAAGTTAATAAAGATATTTGATTTAAATGAATGGTGTGTGTAGTATAGTGTCCCGCGAGTGCGGCGGGGCGCGCGCGCTGGCCCCGCGGCTGCACGCGCACGCGGACCGACGGCTGCGGCGGTACCGGTACGTACATACACACAGTCATACATACATAATGTAAATATATACATAACTGTAAAATTAAAAACGTTGTATAACCCCCGACAAATAGGACTTTACCATACAAAATAAAACTAAAACTTTACACAATGTTTAAATTCCTTTGCCTTTCCCGAAAGGCATAATTAAACAACAACAAAATTATAATAGGTTCATATGAAATTGCCAATTTTTGCTCAAGCTTTATTTTATTCATAACTAGCTTTTCGCCCGGGACTTCGTTCCCGTGGGAATTTCCCCGTTAATTTTCCAATGTTTTTAATAGTTATTCTGCTATTCGGGACGGAGAGAAATACAACAAATCAAAAACCATGGAAATCGGTCCAGTCGTTCTCGAGTTATAAGTGTTGTAACAAACACGACTTTCTTTTATATATATAGATTTATTTGATTGAACAGCTATTACTAAAATTGTTTTTTATTTAAAACCTTGGCCATATAATGGAGACATTGAGTCAAATTAATACATATTTACTTTAGATTTATTTGCTGAAAAAGAAGCTCAAATATAGCTCGTTTCATCCGTTGCCCGTTTCATTGTTTATTTTTGCTGTACCATTGTTACAGTTGCAACTTTCAACAAAGTAAGTATGATGAAAATTAACTTAATGTTGTCCAAACCTTCTTTGGATTTCGCATTCCCGAGAAAAATCCAAAAACGTTAGTATGGAAAATTCAGTTTTCCAAAAATATTGTATGAAAAACGGCAATTTCATAGGTAAAGACCTATTATAAGTCACTTTAAGGGCTCTTTTATTGTCATGCGTGTTTGCGCCCGCGTGCGGGCCAGACCCGCATGCGTGCCGCCCGCAACCCGTCATTTCATACATGTTTTTATTGTAAGGCGGGCCACAAGCACGCGGGAAAAGAAAAACATGTATCAAATGACAGGTTGCGGGCGGCACGCATGCGGGCGCAAACACGCATGACAATAAAAGAGCCCTAAGACAGTGTGTGGCGTTTTGATGTTTTGTGGTAAAGCAGTTATTGCTCAAACATAAAAAAATATTTTTTGATAACTCTTAAACGGCTGACTTAAACATGATCAAATGTAGCTAAGAACCATTAAATGTAGCTAAGAACAATGTAGCTAAGAAAAAAAACGTATCTACATTGGTTCATAGGGACTGTTCAACAATTACGTGATCATTTTTGGCCGTTTTTTTAACCCCCCCCCCCTATGTAATCACAGCGTAATATTTTGTTTTTAACCCCCCCCCCCTCGCCTTGATTACGTAATCCGTCCGTGTTTAAAATTTTTGCTGTATTAGCACGGACTCCTATGTTATGTTTCTATGGGTCTTTTTACCTAAAATACTTACTTCCTCCAATATACCTATAACAATACCTATGCTTGGAAAAGTCGATAAAATATGCCGAAAAAGTATAAAAAAACTGAATCTGGTCACACTGTTCCACAGTTTGTCTATAGCAGGGGAAATCCCGTTCCATCTATCTAATAGTTAGTGTTACCAGTAATAGACTTCAAAATTGGACGTAAATATTTAAATATAATTTATTTTTTCATTTCGCTATACGTTGATTAAAGTTATAAAATGATGACGTAATCATGGCTTCTTCCCCCCCCCCCCAAATAATCCGATGTATATACAAGCACCCGACCCCCCCTTCCGGTGATTACGTAATTGTTGAATGATCCCATAGGAGCCACGACGCCACAGACAGACACACTTGACTTGAAGGAACGATGGTTCAGTTGGTTAGAACACCAGATCTCATTCTGGGGTCGTGGGTTCAAGTCCAATTCGCGCCTAATGTTCTTCTTTCCCTAAAATTATTTATTACACCCTTCTTTTCTTGTCGGGGGTTAAAAAGGAAAATGCTGGACTGGGAATAAAAGAATAACTTAGAATGTGCCAGCTACCTACTCTTCCCAGGTATACAGTAAGTCTGTAAGTGGGATGCGAGGGTTATGCTGTGTAATGGGCGAAAGGCTGACCACCTCTCACCATTATACAACTTGTTTCATCTGATAATGTTACAATTTGTGTCAAACGTGGCATCTAGTGGTTCTAGAACCATTGTGATGCTCTACCCCGTTAGGAATTATCGACGTGAGCGTATGTATGTAGGTATTGATAAAAGAAAAACACCTTTTACTCATTGTACAGTCCTTTTAATTCGATATTTAATAATTACAAAGCAAGAACACATAATCTTCGAGCTATGCACGAAAACGATCTGTCAAAAGGGGCCAGTGCTGTGCCACACCGCGTGGACTGATAGTGTTGTACCACTTGTCGTTGTTCGATTTTCTCTTAACAGTATGAAAATGAAATGTAATGCAAAACAAACCTTACTTCCAGGGCAGTGATCACGAAATGCCTCGAACAGGCTCGCTTGTTGCGCGTCACATTGAGCGCACTTCAACATGCCATCTCAGGCACCGTCGATGACAGCTCATCTGACGCGTCTTCATTAGTAGAATACATCAATATCTTCGAATAAGTTAGCTTGACACTCACAGTCCACATTAAAAACACCATACAAATTGTATCCATTTAGATACCTTGGACCGTGAAAGTGTTAAAGTACGAATTATAACATGTGGAGGTCATTCAAGTATTTCGTAAGAAGGAGACGTATTTTTGAAACAATAGAATTTCAATTCGCATACGAATTGACAAGATTTGTATGGGATTCTCATGCGAATCTTGTCAATTCGTATGCGAATTGGAATTCTATAATTTCAAAAATACGTCTAGATTTTTTGCGGTTATTGACCTGCTCGACAGTAAAAAGTAAAAAACACCATACAAATTGTATCAATTATACACAGACCTATATCGAGATAGACGAAAAGAGCGCTTCAAACTGTATGAGAACCTAGCGTGTGGAATTTTTCGTACTTAAGATGACGTCACGAGTGAGATTTAGTGATGGGGAACCAAGACTGCGCGGAAACGATTCAAAGGCGCTTAATAAAGTAAAATAATAATGTAAATCAGGTTAAAATCGATTATCATTTACGGCATAGGTCTCAAGCGGACTGACTTAAGTTGGATAAAACTGTAACCGTGGATCACACTTTTTACAAGCAAGGTAGGTTAACTTTTACCGTCTATCTCGATATAGGTCTGCAATTATAGCATGTATAGTGGGGTGAGCAGATTTCTTCAAGTATTACGTAAGCAGATTTTTTGCAATTATTAACCCCCTCGACGGTAAAAGTCCCCCCCCCCCTTCCATGCTCACGTAAACATAGGTACAAGCATTAACTTACAACACATCAAATCGTCAATCGTACTGAAACGAAATAATAGATTGGCGGAAAAAATTTAGACAAGTAAGTAAATAGCGCGCAGTTCTAAGCGAATAAACGTTTCCATTATTTTGGGGAATCCCTGAAAATGCGTTTCGTTTTCAAGCATAGACAAGTAGGGTTGCCATATGTGTTCAAACCAAAATCTGAATTTTGTAGAAAACCCAAAAAAGTAAAAAAAAAATACTACTGACGTAATCACCATCCAGACTCCCCCCTCCCTCATGTCATCAATAATAGATAATAGGCAAAGCAAAGACCCCCTTGTAGTGCTTGCGTAATACTTAAATGGCCCCTAGGCCGCGCATAAAGTTACCATACGCGTGCACTGTGATGTTACGATAATATTGAATAATTTTGCAATGGGTAACCTGATGCGTGGGCCTGTTTACATCAGGTCATTTTAAATTAGCTTGTGAAACTTAAGGGGGTAACCCTCCCCTTGAGATTAAAAGTCTTTCCCCAAGGAACCTATATGGAATTTATTATTCACAAAAAATAACTCAGCGATAGGTCAATTGGTTAGACTCTAACCATTAGAGCACCAGCCCCCTCGATTGTGGTAATAAAATTTTGAACGTGTTTACCAAAGCTAAACCGCTCGTTTCCATTGTATACCGGGCTGAATTCAATAAAAACGTGAGCTGTATCATCATACCAGCCTATTGCAGTCCACTGCTGAACATAGGCCTCCCCCAAGGTGCGCCACTTTGCACGATCCTCCGCTGTTTTCATCCAGCCACTACCCGCTATCTTCTTTAGGTCATCTGACCATCTGGCTGGGGGGCGTCCTACACTACGTTTGCCAAGACGTGGTCTCCATTCGAGAACCTGTCTACTCCAACGCTCGTCGGTTCTGCGACAGACATGGCGGTATAGCTTTAGTAAACACGTTCAAACTTACCACAATCAGGGGGCAAGTGATCTAATCCTAGGATCGTGGGTTCAAGTCCCATTCGCGCCGAAAATTTTTCTTTTTATAAAATTATTTATGAAAAAATACTTTGCCTCTTCATGAATACTCAATTTTTGTGGAAGTTTGCCAACTAATTTTAAAGATACTCCATGTGTATGATGACTGAATTAGTTGTAAGGATAATAGGATTTCTCATATTTTTTTGACATTTTTCAATTTCTGATAGATGTAGTAGGACTTTATTCTAATTTTAAACCTTTTCGCCCGCCATATTTTCTGTTAAACGCAATTTTTTGATTTATCACACAAACAAAGATACAGTCAAAATAAAAACAGTTACAAAATTATTAAAAAAAACTAGAAAACATCTGTAATACCGGGTTTGATCTATACTTAAGTATTGATCGTATCTGTCTCTCACTGTCAAAATTACGAAGATAGTCTAAGTCGCGTTCTGTAATACGGATCTAAGTGTACTAGTCGCACTTATGCGTACTTGGTAAGACTTAGGTATCAAGTGCTTTTACAGTAAACTGAAAAGTCTTGATATGGAAAAATAGTTCCTCTTTTAATAATAACTCGGTTTTTGTTTACTTCATGTGTATGGCGACTGAATTAGTTGTAAGGATAATTAAGATTCATATAATTTTTTGACATTTTTTGTTTCCGATAGATGTAAGACTGTTGACTCTAATTTTAACCATTACCCCCGCCATCTTTACTGTTAAACCCAAAATATTAATTTTAACCTTCGCACTTAAAGTAGATACAAGTCTTGATCTATACTTAAGTATTGATTGTCTCTTTCTCCATCAAAACGACAAAAACGACTGCTACTTAAGTATAGATCAGAGTCTGAGTAGAGTTTTGTTATACGGACCTAAGTGTACTAAGTCGAACTTATGCTTACTAAGTCCGACTTAGTCATACTAAGACATGCGTACTGGGTAAGACTTAAGTATGACCTTGGTCAATATTGAGGTCAAGAGTTAACCCATCTTATAATAAACTAGCATTTCCTCCCGGGACTTCGTTGCCGTGGGAATTCGGGAAAACTATGAAGCCTATGTCCGGACGGCCGCAACTCAGGTTACCACACGCGTGCACTCTGTGATGTTGTGATAAGAGCGGTTTTGCAATGAAAATGGAGTAACCTGATGTGCTGGCCTCTGTCCATGGTGAAAGAATTTCTCAAATCGCTCCTGTAGTTTCGGAGCCTATTCAATGCAAACAAACAAACAATCAAATCTTTCCTCTTTATAATATTAGTATAGAAAAGAAAATCTCAAGCGCCTTTACTGAAAAACTACTCAAGTCTTAATATGAAAAATAGTTCGCCTCAGTTTTGTTCAGATTCGCTAACTAATTTTAAAGACACTCCGTGTGTATAACGACTGAATTAATTGTAAGGATAATTACTAATTAGGATTTTCATATTTTTTTTGTCATTTTTTATTTCTAATAGATGAAGGACTGTTGAATCTAATTTTAAACTACTATAAAGTTATCTCACGTGTCTTGTTAGCAATAATGGACATGGCCATGTCCCCATTACGCTCGCAGTGAAGAGCGGCTGACCGCCCACCTGCCCATATTAGGAATATGAAATCGAACTTTTGCGTACAGGCCTTAGTACGCAAGACTTAGTAAATCAGACTTGCATCTACTTACTAAGTAGGACTTACGTAGTTATCCGCGTATAAATAAGTTACAATAAAATAAGTATGGCTATCAGCCCACTACAGTGATAAATTTTTCCCGAGGAACAACTTAGAAATAAGATTTTTTTTTTAATTTTCGCCTCTATACAAGTTGTACGATCCGCTGATTTTTTGAATTCCTATGTATCGGGAATTTTTGTTTCATGGCCAGGTTCACCTCTTAGTAGTTTTTTACCGAAATAGTTATAAGATTGACATTTTTGTATTTCTGATTGAAAGTAGGATTACTGAAACCAATGAGCCATTTTTGTTTTACTCATTATAAAATGCTTAATATTGATTTCAACTATGGACTTAGTTCTAAATCGAACTTATGCGTACTAAGGGCTCTTTTATTGTCGTGCGTGTTTCCGCCCGCGTGCGGGCCAGTCCTGCATGCGAGCCACCCAGAACCTGTTGTTTCATACATGTTTTTCTTTTCCCGCGTGCGTGTGGCCCGCCTTACAATAATAACATGTATGAAACAATAGGTTCCGGCGGGCGCAAACACGCACGACAATAAAAGAGCCCTTAGTCGAACTTAGTACACTTACGCGTACTGATTCGTACTTACGCATACTAAGCATGATTTTTGAGAATTTATGCGTGTTAAGTAGGAATTTCGAAGCATCAAGCAACTTAAGTACATTTTGTAGAATTTGAAAGTATGTTGATTGTAAGTGACCAATGGGTATGTTCCTGATTTTTAAAATGGTTGAAAAACTTAAAAAATCCCTTTGGTCTCTTACTTATCTGAAAGGACATTCACTTTTTAAATACACCTTAGTGATTTCTTTTTAAATTTGTATGTTGATTAGAAATTCATAAATTGATTCATCTTAAAAGTATTCTTCAAAGATGTCTTAAAACTTGAACCTCCGTTAATTTTCTCGCTAAACATAAACATGTTAAATTATAATATTCGTTAAATATTATAAAATTTATAAATAAAAACTTGTTGACTCCGAATGTGACTGTGTTTAGTAAAGGTACCTACAACTTTCGGAGTTGTCAATAAGAGCTATTTACAATAGCTCATCACGATAATTGTGAACTTTAACGACTATCTCCAGAATTGTACCTTTCCATTTTCACAGTTACAAATGTTGATTTCTATGTAACTATTTCTGACATAAATTTTAGGATAGGTATGAGTTAATTGTATAAGAAATAAAATATGTAGTCTGATAAAAATGAGTAATTTTTTTTTAGTATTTTGTTAGAGAATGTCACATACAGTGCTACTTTATTAGTTTGTTTGGGCAAACTAAATTAGGTGAAAAAAAACGAACTATTGCAGGCGATAAATCTAATAATTCACCAAAATTTCGTGTGCATTCGGAAACTCAATGATTGCCGAAACACAACAAGAAAATAGATTTAAGTAGAAGTACTGTAATAGTGATACGAGTGTGTGATATGGTGATGCCAGTATTAAAAATTAACTTTCAATCATTTTTGCCAGACTAAAAAACTGTTGTATTACTGAAAATTAAGAGGACATGTTATGTTTTTGATTTTTTTATCTTTTGTTATTTTATTGTCTTTTAAAAGGTGCCTTTCCTTAGTAAGTGAAACTTAATCAAAAATAAAATTACTAAATTTCATAATTATCTTTTATTTCATTTCAAATTAGTTTACATTTTATAATTATAAATAAACATAATATTTTTTTTTATTAACCGCTTGTCTGGTGCGCCACGGCCACAGGCTCCCGTTTTACTCTTTGCTCCCCTATTTACTATGTATTTATGTATATAAGGGTTATGTATTAACACAGAAGAGCGGTTAACACAGTTCACAACACATGTTGTTACGTGTTATAGACTGTACGCTCTAGAACATAACACGCTGGACAGTTTGAAATGCGATCTTCTACCTTAGGCTTACGCAATAAGGTATCATTCAGAATATTACAACGTAACTTAAAAATTTGCCAAGGAAAACGTAACCTTAAATATGACAGCAGAAACTTACATTTCTTTTGTATTTGACTGATTGACAAACGATCTTGAATAAAAGGATGCATGTCCAAATTGAAACGCAAGAGAAAAGAAAACTTCAAATACAATTAGGGTCTATTTTCCTTGTATTAGGTCTATACTCTCATAGGAGAAGTCTCATCGCGTATGTTAGGAGTAGCAGATGTACTAAATTGTAAAATGTCCAATAAATACAAGACTATTTTGCTGACATTGAAACGCAGTTCTGCATAAATTTTTACATTGATTTGCATTGAACGGGCCGCAACAAAAAGTTGGTTTTACAAACTTACTATTGCAGGTAATATGGATGGTTTGGAATGAATAATACACACAAGAGCAACTTATTACAATTAAAATGCGATTATCTTTCGCTTATGGAATAAGAGCGGTACACAGTCAAAAATGTCACGCATGTTATACTCTTGAGTGCACATTTCAAAAATATTAATTATGTATATATCTTTACTATCTTAAACTATAAATACTCTATTTTTAACCAACTGCGGCAAGGAGCAATTGAGCCACGTCTTCCCTTGGCGAACGAGCAGCTAAGTTCATAGTGACCCCACCAGAACTTTGAGCCAATCGGGCTCTTACCAAAACCGGCGCCCCACCACGGAATATACCACCTCCCCTAATCTCTTTCACAGCTTCACCGATTATAGCAGACTTTGGCAACCCTAAATGCTCACAGACTGCTTTAGCAGCGTCGTTTATATCGTTTTGGGAAAGTACGAATGTGTCACTCGCTTCTGGAGCATTAGCAGCGCGCTCCCAAGTCTGGTCCCAATCGTCTGCTGCCCCACGGGCTCTAATCTGGTCAGAAACTCCCATCTCAAACTCTTCCAAGGGATAGGAATCTGCGTAACCTTCTCCTGGATCTGGCTGGCCTGTTGTCGGATCGCAATCCTTGACCGTAAACTCCAGAGTAGCTCCAAAAGTGCCGAGGCTGTCAAAGAATGCGCTCGGAAATTCAACAATAACATACACGCTTCCAGGCTTATCGTACTGCAGTTTTGGACAAGTTATAACAGATTTGACTTCGTATTCTTGTGGAGTTTCCAATTTCACGTGAACCTGCTCCAAAAGCATATCGCTAAGTGTGTTTACGCATTCGAATTGAAGGATAACATGACGAGCGTACACGTGTTTCAGTAGACGAACCCTGTACTCTGTTTCGGCTTCCGTCAAATCGATAGGTTGAGTCGTCTTGAATAGCGGACCAAGACGCTCAATTCCAGGGATTTTAGCCAATTGCTCGGAGTACAGCTCTTCCAAAGACACTTGTATCGGCTTCCGAACTTCGATTTCGACGACAGGCTCTTTGGATTCCTTTGGTTCTTCTTCAGTTGGGACTGTCATAATGTCGAACGCTTCATCAGGATTTGTAGCCAAGTGATCCCTCAGAGCTCTTTCCAACAGCACTGGATTAGGCTTCGGTATGTTGACGATAAAATCGTTTATCAATTGTTGGTCTCCAGTATCCAAAATGGCGCTGTAGTAAATCGCTCTGTCCCGGACTTCGTCTTCGTCGTCCATTTGGCAGCGAGCGAGCAGGACACGAATGTTTGGGAGTAACTCCGGTCTTTGCGCTCCGAATTGCGCTACAGCGGAGACCGCAGCCGCTCTGACTGGTCCCGACTCCAAAATGACGCGGTTGTAAATGAATCTGATGTAACGGGACGGTTGACGCGATTTTGGACCTTCACGTCCTAGCAGATGCAAGATCCGAACAGCCAGAGCCGTGTGCTCACAGTCTTCGATAAACTCGCATAGATGCGCCAATCCCGTCTCTTTAGCGTCAGGGTTTTCTTCGACCAGCGCTATGATAGCGTCTGCTATTGCCGCCTTATATTCCAGGCCTCCTTCATCTCTCAACATACCAGCTAAGAACGCCGCCAAAGATTGATGTTTCCTCGGGAACTTCGTGCAGAGACGTCTGATAGCACGAACAACAACGATTTTGAACTCATCGGAGATCTCTGACACGAAACTAGATATCTGCTTCATTAGTCTATCTACTGAACTTTCCGCGCCTGTAGCTAAGAGAGTGGTGACAGCAAGAGTTGCCACAGACCTGTTAGGATCTGAGATGAGGTTCTCTAAATCAACTGCACAGGCAGCAACTGCTGTAGGATGTTTCGCAGTGAGTCTAGCCAATGTTCTAGCACCGGCCAATCTAAGAGCCGCTTTCGAAGATCCACAGAATAGTTGCAGAACAGAAACTGCTGGAGCTAAATCCCTGGCTGTTTTCCTCAAGTTCACAATTGCATGAGCGGCTTCGTATATCACCATTTCAGATTTATGTCTCAAGCAGCATTCGATGAACTCGATGTAGGGTTGGGAAGCTTCGGAGTCATCGTCTTCGACTAGCTGAGCAGCCAATCGGATGAGGAGGCAGGTGGCGTATGGGGACTTAAGATGGCCCCTGGCCAATCGAGTGACGAGTTTTACGGTGGACAGTTTGTCGTTCTTTCTGGAACCGGCAACTACGCCCAGCGCGTGGTAGGAGACCATAGCGTTGTCGGAGCTGATGGCTTCCTATAAAATAATAATTAACAGACACATTAATTATATTGTTACTAACATTATATAGACCTGTGGGTCTGAAAATAAACGTTTTATTATTATTATTAGTTTTTAGTCTATCAGGTATTCCACTCCAAGATCTTTGTCCAATACCAAGTGTAACTTTAATTACCAAAAATTAAGGATATGAATCAGCCCTTTCAACAATATACCAAAGAAATATTGTGTTAGTGCAAAAAAAAGGCTCTGTAAATAAATTTGTTTTTTTTTCATTTGTGACAGCATTTAGCTTTGATTTTGTACCCGTTTCTAACGAAGATCTCAGAGAAGCAACACAAGTAGAAGATGTCATAAAAAGAATAAGAAAAGCCAAATGGCGATGGGCTGGACACAGAGAGACGAGAGATGGACAAGATTAACAAATGAGTGGATTCCAAGAGACAGGAAAAGACATAAAGGTAGACCTAAATTGAGATGGAGAGATGAATTAGGAAAGGTAGAAAAATACTGGTGGAGAGCGACACAAAATAGAAAAGAGTGGGAGTTACTGGGGGAGGCCTATGTCCGAAAGGACCTCAATCAAGAACTAAAGCAGAATGAATAAATATCATAACAATAAATATTAATAATCAATAATATTAAATGTTAATAATGTTAACATTTATATCTAATATGTTTTTATAATATGTTATGCATGTAAATGTATTTTTAATGAGGAAATAAAGACTATTGTCATTTGTACCCGTTATCTAGTTGCTGTTTTTTTAACCCTTAGGCTCGTTTAACACATAGCACTTGCACTACCAGTAAACTCGGAAGGTGTCATGGCGGCGCGCGCAACAAAATCGCGACGTTTACAAAAGTGGTTATTACTCAGAAAATACTCAATAAATTTACTTTCTGCAAAAAGAAACCATTTTATGATAATGTTTTTATCATAATATCCCAATTACAACAGCGATTGGTGCTCATATCGATTTATAATTCATGTCCGAAGTCAGCGAAATATAATTTGCATACCCTTATTGTATAAAAGTACCTTGTACTGTAATGTTGTTACTTTCGAGACATGTAATGTACTTTACAATAAGTTGAATGAATAGTGTATCAACCTACATACTTGAATTTTATTGATTCCTAAAAGATAAAAGTTACAAATGCCTTAGAACAAATCCTTACTTCTCAGGCTATTTTTCAACATAACCAAACTTTTTCCCACAGATTACAAACCACAAGTATTATACGTCAAAATAAAGAATACTTTATGCTCTCTCTTATTTACCTACAACTCCAATAGCATTAGACAAAGAGAAAAGATAAATTCGACCAATTTCACGCGGTAGCATTAACGTATACATCTATACGCGTTCCGAGCCTAAGGTAGGAAGTAATGAACGTATACATGTATACGCGTTCCGAGCCAAGGGGTTAATAGGAGTCCTATCACATAAAACTCATGACGGAAGACGTGACAATGTGCATAATAGATTCACATTTTCATATGAAAAAAGGACAGGCAAACTTGAACTTTAATACTAAGGTAACTGAAGTTATCACCAACAAAATAATATACATTCACACTCACATCTAAAATCTTTTTGAAGGTAGCAGAGCGTCATGTGGTTCTTAAGCCACAGTTAATATTTATCGTTTATATGGATTGTTTGATGAAATTTGAGTATAGTGGTTATAGGTTGTCAGCCTTTTGCCCACAATACAAAATAACCTTACACCCAACTTACTAACTCTTACAGTATGTCTGGAAAGAGTTGGAAACTGACAGATCTAAGTTTTAGATAAGACAAGCTAAGCTTTATTGCTTTCTATCATACCCACTCTAGTGGAAGGTACAAAATAAGATAATTAAAAATTATGTGCCGCGAACTATGTGCTCCAAAATTGGATCAGTATTTATCTAACTTGTCAAGTCAATGTCAGGTCCCTGCGATTCCAGAATGTTACTTAGGTTAAGTTTATTTTGTTATTTTCTACTCCAATACTGTAGTTTATAAGCAACATTTCTGGTAAATCCAACTAATATTATAAATGCGAAACTTTGTGACGATGTATGGATAAACAAAGAGTAACAAACGTTACTCTTTCTCGCTCAAACAGCTGGACCTATTTTGATAAAATCTGGTATGGAGGTAGCTGGCACCCTGGATTAACATAGAGGCTACATAATTTTCCCAAATTCCCAAGGGAACAGTCACAGGCGGAAAGCTTGTATATAAATATACAAACCTGAGCTTCATTCGCCCAGCGGCGGACCAGATCAGGCGCCGTAGATGACAGATGAAGAGCAGAAACCAACGCAGCAGAGCTGACAGCCGGATTCTTATCAACAATCGCCTGTTTCATGTATCTCTCAATAGCCTGAAGCATCGTACTGTCTGTTATACTGCACAGGGCTCTTATAGCAGCCGCGCGGTACAAATCCTCCTTCCCAGTCATGTCTTTAGTCAACGAAGAAGTCACAATGATCACATCTTGAGCTAATGTACTAAGCTCCTTGATGCAAAGATAAACCATACGACGTAGCATCACATCCTTCGATTGAAACAGCTTTGTAGTCGCAAAAAAGGCATCTGTAGCTTCCTGAGTAGTCAATTTCTCCCCTTGGTTGAGCAAATAGAGGATTTTCGTCAAAATATGCGTGCATTTTCGTGGATTCACGGGAGTCTCGTTGAAGTAACGAGATTCTTGCAACACGATTGTTTTGTCCAGATTCTGGTAAGGGTTGCCGCCGCTGTCTTCTTCTTCTTTCTTATCACGCTTGAAAGAGCTCATCTTGAGCTTTTTCTTTTGGGAAATTAGGAAATTGTGGGGCGCCGACGAATACACTTTACACGTCACTCACGTCAACTGTCAATGTCAAAATTTTCCAACTAGTGCTGCCAGATATGTTTGAATTTTTCCCATAAATTATTTCACCTGTAGTAACAATTTTGGAACGTACAGAGGCCAGCCGCGCATCAGGTTATTTACTTCATTTTCACGTTGTAGAAGTGAAAACTTCACAAACGTACTATTTCATTTCCTCCCACTGAATTTATGACTTTTTCGTTTCATCGACTTTCAAATCACAACGATCGATGCTAAGAAGTTTTTACTTCAAAAAATTAGGATGTGTATTGTATCTTTAAGAGAACTACTTACTTAAAACTAAAAAAGTTCCTGGTTTGGTACACTCAAGAGCACGTCAAGCTTGACACTTTGGACTTTGAACGGCCCAGCATTGTATGGCGCCCAGCATAAATCAGAGCTCAGCATAAACTGGTAGTGTAAAGCGTGACCTGCTCTTGACTGTACCATTTTAATGCCCTAGAGCAGGGGTTCCCAACCTTTTTTTGTCTACTGCCCACTTTAAGAATAAATTATTTTTTAACGCCCCCCTTTTTAAACATACTTAAAAACCGCTAAGTACTTATAACTGATTATTGAAACGCAACTTTATAGTATTCGGACAGAGTATCTTTTATTGAAAATAAAACAAACATAATCAATTCTTATATAAAAACTAATGTGAAGGTTGAATCTGATGCTGTTCAATAAGTTTGTTGATATCAGGTTCCAATTTACTCAAAAACAGCCGCAAGTCGCCACGTTCGGTAACACGCAAACGATTTCTCTTTTTAGTAAGCAGCGTTGCCACAGCACTAAAACCACGTTCACACAAATATGACGATGGGAATGCTATCAAGAATCGTTGAACAATTGACCACAATCCAGGGTACAATTGCAGGATCGGTTTTTGAAGCCAAAATTCTTGATATCCATTTTTGAACTTGATTTTTATTTCTTCGTTTGTTGTCAATTCTATAAGTTCATCTTCCAGCTGAGGTGACATTGCTATGTTGACATTTGAAAACGGATCCAACACCCAGTCTGGTATTTCCAAGTTTAAAATGTCCTGGTATCGTTCGGTGAAGTCAATGTGGAGGTTTTCCAAATGTTGGCAGTAGGCAAACAAGTCGTCGTTACTGCAGGATACTGATAAATTCGGAAAATTGTGAAACTCACGTCTGCCCATATTCTTTTTGTGCAGAAGCAGTTTGGCTGCGAAAGCAGCAACGACATTTTTTGTTTTAATTAAATTTAGTTCATCGCCTTGCAGTTGGAGGTTCATGTCGTTGAACAATTTATACAGGTCTGTCATGTAAGCTATATCATTCTTTGATTTTATGAGCTTGTTGCGCAGTTCTGTATCTTTAGTTTCCAAGAACTCTATCACAGAGTCAAACAGGTTGTAAAATCGGATCAGACAATTGCCTCTTGACAGCCAACGAACTTCAGTATGAAGCAATAAACTGTTGAAATCTTCGTCATTAGTAACACAAAGCTGATGAAATAATCTATCATTCAAAGAGCTGCTACGGATTTTATTGACTGCTTTGATGACATATTGCAGTGATTGAAATAGTCGTTCACTTAAGTTTCTAGCAACCAAATGTTGTCTATGAATAACGCAATGTATAGCAAGGACATCTGGAATTTTATTTTTTAAGTACGCTATGAAGCCTTTATGGCGCCCTGTCATAGCCGGAGCGCCATCCGTAGCAACTGATATAATATTTTTCAAAGGAATCTCTTTCTCTTCACAAAACTTTTCCAATGTATTGAATATGGTTTCGCCTTTTGTATCTGTCTCCAAATTTCTGGCAAACAATAGTTCTTCACGTATTTTCTCATCTTTAATAAACCTCACGTAAGATAGCAACAACGCTTCATTAGTTGGTAAAGTGGACTCATCGAGCTGAATTGAGAATTGACTAGTCCTCAGATGATTGCACATTGATTCTTCAATGTTTTCAGCCATTTCATAAATTCGTCTTTGCACAGAATTATTACTCAAAGGAATTTTTCGGATAATATCTGCGGCCGGTTTATGAAGCACAGTAGTTATTACTTCCTTTATTGCTGGCAAAATTAACTCTTCTCCGATGTTGTGTGGTTTGCCTTTTTGAGCAATTAACAAAGAGATATTGTACGAAGCTCGAAGTCCGTCGTCATCTTGCTTAGCAGCCGCCGAAAATAGTTTTGATACACTTGGCTGAATATTATGCTTCTTCTCTAGGTCTTGAAAATATGCTACATTCTTGTCTTTCTTATCTGGATGCATTTTATTCAAATGATCTTGCAGTCTTGAAGGCTTCATTGCTTCGTTCGAAAATGTTTTTAGACATAGAAGACACAAAGGCGACGACGGGTTTGTGGGATTTTCAATAAATCCAAATTTAATATATTCCGCAGAGTATTGCCGTCTCTTCTTTTTTACTTCCGACATTGTTTTGTTTTGAGAAATACGTAAGTGTTATAATGAAGTACTGCTTATCTATTATGCGCGAAACCTCAAATGAAAATAAAATAAATTTACGTCGTTTATATAGGATTGCATAAGCAGCACGCACCAACAGGAATAAGACAAACGTGCATAAACTCGTTTATCTCATTCGACGCCCAATCGTACTCGACAAGCAAGAACAAGTATTATAGAACCAGCCGATTGATACAGGAATGTACAAATCGGATTATTTAACAAAAACTTGTTAAAACATGATTGCCCGCGGTCTATTATATCGAACCGAGTTTGAGCTATATCTTAATTAATATTAGTTGATGTTCACAAGATGTAGTCGAGAGTCGAGAGCTCAGTCGGTGTCTAAGAGTCTTCCTAGCTAGGTAGATGAAATTATAAATCGACCCCAAAGCCCTACACAACGCCCCCTTTTTTTTTCTGGGTCTCTTACCGCCCCCCTTTAGGCCTGCAGCGCCCACAAGGGGGCGTTATCGCCCACGTTGGGAAAGACTGCCCTAGAGCCTCGAATCACGAAATACTCCCGACTTTCGGGGAAAACCCCAAGTTTAGCATCATTGGTATTGTTTTTAAAACTTTGATTTAGGCTATCAGGATTTTTAGCCCTCTAAGGAGTAGGACTAAACAGAGAACCAAAAAAATAAAAATACGGATAGGAAAGCATGATTTTATTTCACATTATTCAGGATTTATTGCTTAAAATAACAACAGTTAGAGAACATGTAGATTTAACTCCACCTTACACTACTTATTTCCAAATATTGCTACTTTGACAACCTAACATTTTAATATTTTCTTACAACACTAACAACAAGAAGAAAACAACAATTTGATTCAGGGATATAATATACCTATAGGCAGGATTTATGATGAAATACCTAATCATAGCCCATTTCATTTATTGTTTTGTAGAAAGCTGCTCGTTTTGACAAGTATTCCAATGTTCTCTGCAAATTAATTTTATTATTTTAAAGACTGGACTGCCAAATCATTGACCTGTTATTCTAAGTCATAGATATTACTAAGTCATAGGGCCTGATTTTTGAAACAATAGAATTCCAATTCGCATACGAATTGACAAAATTTGTATGAGATTCTCATGCGAATCTTGCCAATTCGTATGCGAATTGGAATTCTCTTGTTTCAAAAGTACGTCTCATAGGCTACTATTCTTTCCACTTCGACTTAGGTCCATATTACAGAACGCGACTCTGACTCTGATCTAAACTTAAGTAGCAGTCGTCTTTGTGATTTTAATAGTACCTAAGAGAAAGAGACAATCAATACTTAAGTATAGATCAAGACTTGAAGTCTCATTCTGTAAACGGGCCTAAATAGGGTAATTAAGCAGTAGAGGTGCAATCTAAGCCGAATGTTTCTCACAACGCTTCAGTGATTTTTCACTGATAATTTAAAATCCCTGACACTGATGGCGGTATCGTCCTATGGTCCAAATCACTGAAGGTGGTGGCGTCCTATGGCCTATGTGGTATGGTAGTCTCTGTAAAGGGCCGTCTGGTTCGCGACCACCCTCCTACCGAAGTCCGACGACAAACAGCTTGCTGTGTTCCGTCGGTGCGTGAGAGTACCAGAGCCTTAGGTATTTTTTTGGGTTAACTCGCTCCATCTTCGACCTAATCTATGACCTTGGTCAAGAGTTAACGCTTCACAAATTAAAAAAAAATAGTTAAAAAACATTAATTGTAAGGCGGCGCGCGCGGTCACGCCACTCTTTCTATCTCTCTCTCTCTCTCTCACACACAACATAGGACACGTATCTCCCTCTTACCTCAGCTATTGATAAGAATTTATTATTAATTAACGTTCAATGCACCATAATTACTGGTTACGTGCTCGATGTCAGTGAAACACGTTAAAGTCAACCTTATTTCAACGCAAAATAAGGTTGAAAATTCCGCAGTAGACGTAGAAAAAATCCATTCTACAGGGTGTTATGTAATTCGATCTTATTCTCTCGGGTGGTGAATCAGCCCATGAAACTGAACAACTTTCCCTAAGAACACATGCCGAAATACGAAAAAAAATTTTTAACTTCCCATACAAATTGCATCAGCTGATAAATCATTTTGTATGGAAGTCAAACATTTTTTTTCGTATTTCGGCATTTGTTCTTAGGGAAAGTTGTTCAGTTTCATGGGCTGATTCACCACCTGAGAGAATAAGATCGAATTACTTAAAAAAAAATAAACGCTGCACACTCAAAGGCCCACATTAAGGTTTTCCCTTGTGTCGTGGGTCCCTTGGAACACACAAAGACAGACACAAACACCCATGACCCGAGAACAAACATCTGCTTTTTACTCAAATATTTGCCCCGACTGAGAATCGAACCCAGGACCTGCCGATCAAGAGGCAGCGTCACTACCACTCGACCAAACCGGCCGTCAACTTAACACTCTGTATATCTGAAGATCCTGGAATGATATTGGCTGCTTTTCCACACCAACGAAGTCATGGTCGAAAAACCTTGGTGTAAATCCCCAACAGTGGTATTTGACGAGCAACTAAAAACTTAGCCTACAATGTTTTAAAGTGAATAGGTTAAGTCTAGCATTAACTAAGTACTACGTATAAGCAATGAAACTACAAAACTATGGATTTGACGATTTATTTTCAACTTTAATAAGTAACTATTGACAGTAATAATAATACCAATAAATAATGAAATACTAACAAATATAATAAGTTTTTCAACAGCTAAGCTGTTTATAAAAATATTAGGAAATAAATAATACTAAGAAATTCAAATTGATGATTTTTCTTTAAAAGGATGAAATAACTTAAGTTAAAGTATAAATCGAATGATCGATACCTTTTCTGAGAAACCGGTAACCTTTTTTTAATGAACCGGTAACTTTTTTTTATAAACCGGTACTTTTTTTAACGAATCGGTATCTTTTTTACCCTTCTTTAAATCGGACCTTTATTAACAAATAGATACTAATTTGGTAGAGCGGTAGCATTTTTTTTATAAAAAACCGTCACTTTTCAATACCATGAAATAGTCTTTCCACAATTTAGTACCGCTTTTCAATAAATAAGTACAATTTTCAACTTTAAAATAAATTACGTTTTTACTCAAACCAAAATGGCGGAGTTAGTTATAAGTTTAAATATTACGAAATGATTTTAAGTATGTACATTTAGTATTTTTTATTGTCATAATAACGACTTTAGGGGAGAAAAATAGATCTAAAATGGTAAATATTATACAGTTTTGGTATCGCTTAGCGCTATAAAATTGTTTCTACTTACAATATTGCATTGAAGGTGATTGAGACTAATACAAGGTACCAAATAATTTAAAACATTTTTATACTTACTGTGATTATGTTATTGATGTTTTACAAAAAACAAATATTGACAAAAAAATGAATTGAAAAAAATACTACATAATTATGTCCCTGAAAAAATAAATATTTACCGAATTTATTTTTTAATTCAATGTTTAATGATTTAAAAAATGGTTCTGTCAAATTAATTGTAAAACATCAAAAACAAGCGTTAATTAACTAAATAAATAAATAATAAATACGTACGTATGGCTGATAATAGATTGTACGATCACTTAAGCCGGGAAAAAGGTTTCGGGTTTGATTACCGTTCGAGGTAAGCACAGACAAAATATTAAAATACAAAATGATACTGTTTAATATTTTCTAACGCTTCCCACGTCAAGGGATATTCACAAAGAATTTTTAAGGAAAGAAATACATTCGTTTCGAATTGAACTTAAACCTTAGACCATACACTCTATAGACGGAGTACTTATGACGTCACAGCACTTTTGAGATGCAAACATGTGAGTTCCAACAAGATAGTAAGAGATAGGTTACTTTAACGCCATCTCTTTCTGTGTAAACCATTTTTTTATATCACGATTTTCAATTCGTGACAAACAACGGTTTTTAAGGTTTTGTGCATAAAGTTTATTCGTTTTTGTGGTGAATTCGTGAGAATAAGAGACTCCATTAGTTAAGTTGTTGTACAGCTTTTGTACAGTGAGGTATGGTTGGGTGCAGGGAAGAGGTAAACTATTGCTATCTAAAAGGGGCACGCTCCTGGCTCCGTCTATAGAGTGTATGGTCTAAGACTTAAACACATGACCCCAGGATTAGATCTGTTGCTCTAACTAACTTAGCTGTTGTGCCTTCAAGTCCTTGTGAAGAGCACCTGGAGATTTAATCATGGAGTTGTGGGTTAAAATACTATTCGCGACGAATATTTTTATTTCCCTAAAAAATCTTGAAAAAAAAAGGATAGATAAACGAAATTATTTTCGGTTATTGCAAGGATAGATCGTACAATCTATAGTGTCTAACTATTTTTGGTAACAATTTTATACTTACTACTAAATTGAAAAACGTAAAAGTAAGTCAGATTTTATGCTGTTGCGAAATTCTCACTAAGTCTTACTGATTTTAGACTTTTAAGCCAATTGTTTGATTTAACTACAATTTAGCCCACAAAGCACTGGCTGCAGTTTTTTAAAATATTTATAGCTTTGGATACTAGTTCTTATTTTTTTTATTAATATGAGATAAGAAACAACATTGCTTATTTTTGTTTTTATTGCTGATATGAATGTTTTATTATAATATTGTTATCACAATACGTAACTTCTATCATTCTAGTTTACAACTTGTTACCATAAATTATCCTTAAAGTATGTTTGTTTATAACGTGATAATGTGTTGATGCACATGATCTGTTCTACCTTTTTTTTTATATAATTACCCCGAGGATTACGTAGCTGGTTATACGATTATCAAACCCGTTGTTTCTATATAAGTTTAGTACATAAGCTTCATTGTATACCTGTTTGTAATCCCAAATAAAAATAAAATAAAATAAATAAAAGTAACATACAATTTTTCAATACAGCGTAAACCTAAGAGGTTTTTCTGTATGCTGCTTATTTGTAAATTAGTATTAGTAGGTGATCATACTAAGTCTTGAAAAGACTATGAATTAACTTCATTAATTTGTTTTTTGCCTACTGTTGGCGCCACCGGTACAACTTTGACAGCTCATGGTCTCGGAAACGTGACGCTTAAGTAAGTTTTTATTTCTAAAAATTGTGCTTGTAATGATTTCAGGTATAGATTTATGCTAGTTTTATTTCTAGCCGCCATTTTGAAAACAAAAAAATCAAAATGGCGAACTTTATTCAAGTATTTTGTAGGTCTTTTTAACTTTTAATATCTAAAAAGAACTGGTATCCAAAGCCGTAAAAAACTACATTCTAATACTGTAATGACACTTAGATAAGCTAAATTTCAGAGTAGTTTTAATATTTTTGTAACTAAATGGCGTACTGTTTGTTTGTTTAAATTTTAATGTTACCTATGATCGCGTTTACAACTTCGGTGGAAGATGCCGTGCCGCCAACATCTGGAGTCATGATCCTGAAATTACAAAAGGTTAATTTAAAGTAGAAAATATTAAAACATACGAAAATATTTTTATTGGAGAAAATTTCACCTGAAAATCATTCAGAATGATGGTCTGAACTGAATGCAGGGTTTTAGTCTTTGCTAAGCTTCTTTCCGTACACCCTGTATAGTTACAAAGAATTTAAGTGATGTTCGGCGCAAATTGGATTGATAATGATAAAAAAAAAATTATCTTTCAATGGCATAAAACACAAGATAGGATAGAATACACGAGAAGAGAAGACTGGCTTCGTTGATAGTCACCTGTCTTCGTAGATAGTCACTATCTTCATTGATAGTCACTATCTTCGTTGAGTCACTATCTTCGTTGATAGTCGCTATCTCCACTGATAGTTACCTGTCTTCGTAGATAGTCACCTATCTTCATTGTCACTATCTCCAATGATAGTTACTCGTCTTCGTTGATGGTCACTTACCTCCGTTGATAGCCACCTATTTCTTTTGATAGTCACCTACTTTCGTTTATAGTCACCTATCTTCGTTGATAGTCATCATCTCCACTGATAGTCACTATCTTCGTTGATAGTCAACATCTTCACCGATAGTCACTATCTCCGTTGTCACTATCTTCACTGATAGTCCCTATCTCCACTGCTAGTTACCTGTCCTCGTTGATAATTATCTCCATTGATAGTCACTATCTTCGTTTATAGCCACCTGTTTCCGTTGATAGTTACCTTTCTCCGTTGATTGTTACCTGTCTTCATTGAAAGTCGTCTATCTTTGTTGATTGTCACCTATCTTCGTTGATAGTCACCTATCTTTGTTGATAGTCTCCTATTTCATTGATAGTTACCTATCTTCATCGATAGTCACTATCTTCGTTGAGTCACTATCTTTGTTGAGTCACTATCTTCGTTGATAGTCACTATCTTCACTGATAGACACTATCTCTACTGCTAGTCACTATCTCCACTGATAGACACTATCCCCACTGATAGTCCCTATCTCCACTGCTAGTTACCTGTCCTCGTTGATAGTCTTGAGGACGGCGCGCTGTATGAGGTCTGCGTGGAAGTGGTGTCCGAGATGCTGCAGCATGTCTATGGATGCGTTGATCATGGCGATAGGGTTCGCTACGTTCTTCCCGGCTATGGCTGTGCCTGAAAAAAAAAGGCGTAGGATACTTAAAGTGCAGTGACACTCTTGGGGCCTGATTTTTGAAACAATAGAATTCCAGTTCGCATACGAATTGACAAGATTTGTATGAGATTCTCACGCGAATCTTGTCAATTCGTATGCGAATTGGAATTCTATCGTTTCAAAAATACGTCTCTGGGTGTTTTTATAAAACCATGGGAATAATCTGCTCAGCTTCAGAGTTATTCAGATATTGATTCAATTAGAAAATAAGAAAATTTTATGATTAAGTCAAAAAGAGCAGCACTTTTGCGAATACAGCAGGCCGCCCCCCCAGCAGTCCGCTACACGTTGCGTGTGTGTGTGTGTGTGCGTGTGTGTGGGTATGTGTGTGCGTGCGTGCGTGTCCCACATACCAGTGTTCCGTGTGCCGGGCTCGAAGACCGCGTAGTGGTCCCCGTAGTTCCGCCCGGACAGCAGGCCGGCGCCCCCCAGCAGGCCGCACACCACGTTGGATACGATCGACCCGTATAAGTTCGTCATTAGCATTACGTCGAATTGGTGCGGCCTACAAACAATAAGATGCTTATGATTCTTCTAATCGTGTATGTATGGCCAAGTGCGTGGCGAACTTGGCTAACCCTGGTGTCAGTTTTCAAACCGCACAATGGCCTCTGATTTGGTTCAAAGACTGTAGTCACTCGACAACAGCCGGGACCGACAGGTTAACCCTCCGAAGCACGGAAACGCTCGTGATAAATTAACACTTTGGTCACCAATCAGGTTCCCTGCCTCTGTACACGTTGCTTAACCTCACGGATCGGTCAGCGAGCGCCACTGGGCTACGAGCGCTTTACACTTAAAGTTAGCTTTGTTTGATTGTAGTATTTCAAAAAAATTAAACCAACTTTAACCCTAGAGTAGTCACGCCTTTTTTAAAACGTGAGTGGTCGCTTAGGCAGCATTTTGCCTGCCATTATTATTTTAAGCGAATAATCGTTAATTTATATTTTAAATCATCTCAAAAGGGTAGAATAGAACGTCAACTAATAGAAAAATAACATTTATGAAAGATTTATACTTCGTTTGATTAAAAAAAACATGTTTTGGGAAATATTAGACAATTTTTTTCATTTTTTTTATTTCAAATACTAGCTTTCCGCCCGGGACTTCGTTCCCGTGGCACTTTTTTAGTTTTTTCTTTCATAAGAACCTTCTCCTGACAATAAGGAACACAACCAAAAAGAATCATCCAGATCGGTCCAGCCGTTCTCGAGTTTTGCGCTTACCAACAGATTTAGTGATTCATTTTTATATATAAGATAGGGAGGTAAAGTGTACAGGGGCAGCTACTGAGAAACTTGATCTTGACACGTGCATCGTTTACAAAATAACACAGTTTCTTTGTCGCGGGCGGCAAAATGCTCATAGCGCGAGCACTCTAGGGTTAAAAAGCGAAAAATAAACACGTAACATATAAAGTGCTACGTACCCACTGATCTGTTTTGCTTTATAAAGTCGGTTTGATTGTATTTATTAAAAGTTCATTAATTTTTAGTTTAAATAATAAAAAGTATGGGAGAAACTTAAGTGCCTATTGATTTCCCTGGGATTCCATTATCAGATCCTGACTTGGTGACAATAGGACCCACCTCTGGAGCATATACTCTTTTAAACAAAAACAGAATTTTGAAAAACGGTCCATAAATGGCGGAGAAAGCGGTGAACATACTTTACAAAAAGGTACATACAGTCGAACATAGAATCTCCTCCGTTTTTGAAATCGGTTAAGAAATGATGCGTCGCAGTTCTGTGGGCCATACACAAATAAATAAAAAATAATAAATAAATAATTTTTATTTCCTCTACAATGGGTTCTTAAAAACTAGTGACAGGTGCCACCTATTAAGCTCATCGCCTGTGTCGGGTAACACCACTCTTCTCTCTTCTTATAATTAAACATTGTAACACAAGTACACAACACCTACACAAGTACCTAAACCCAAGAACCAAGCAATAACAAAAGCGACCAGAGAAGTCAATGTTAAGACTTGCGAGAATATCTTGCAATCTTTCATGATAGAAAATGAAGGTCTGCTAAAGGTGAGACTCGAGGAAGCGGATGCAACTGTTTACGACAATGACACCTCCCAAGTTCTAAAAGGTATAAAAATGAGTCCACACATGGCCGCATACAACAAAACAAGTGGCTTTGTTACTCTCAATGAGGAAGTAACTCGCCGCACGGGTACAATAACGTTCGAAACCCCTTCAGATGATCCTATAGTTGTCACAGCCCGATGCACGAAAGTCATGCTAGATGACAGGATCCTCCAAATGGCTGAAGCGGTTTCGAGGGATGTTTCGGGCGGCGAAAGCTTGGATTCCTGGGAGGTGCCAAAAATATCGTGGATAAATGGAGTTCCTGGATGTGGAAAAACAACTTGGATCGTAAACCGCTTTGATGCCGAATTAGACCTGGTAGTTACAAACACAACCGAAGCAGCGAAAGACCTGAAGGACAAACTTGCGAGTCGTATAGGGGCTGACGTGAAAACCAAGGTGCGCACCCTTGCATCAGTTCTTGTAAATGGCCTCAAAGAGCCGAACAGGAAGAGATGCAAGAGACTCATGGTAGATGAAGCACTCATGAGCCACTTTGGAGCTGTCATAATGGCGGCAGTTATCACGAAAGCAAGCGAGTTGTTTCTCATCGGTAACAATCTCTTTCCTTTGAAATACACCCGTCCTGACTTAATGAGTAACATCACGCAAGAGCTCCTGTGCACCCATAGAAACCCACTCGACGTAGCATTTGCGCTTAGAGAAGTCTACAGCGGCATCTACTCGTCAAAACTAGTGCACACTCCCTGAGACATGAAAGGTTTACGGGCGCGCAGATCAATGGAACCAAACCCGAGACGTTGTACCTTGTCCACACACAGGCAGAAAAGGAAGCCCTGAAATGTGAAGGATACGGGTCGGGAACTGGATCACGCGTCCTCACCATACATGAAGCACAGGGCCTAACGTACGAAAACGTGGTAATTGTTCGTACTATAACAACCAGGCAGGAGCTACACAACAGCATCCCACATGCAGTGGTTGCCGTATCGCGCCATACCGTCAGCTGTGTATATTACGCGGATGACGGTAATGATGCGAGAGGCAGTTTTATCAAAGAAGCAGAGGCGGCGGGCCGAGGAAAAGTGATTGACTATAACCTTAAAATGGCAATCAAAAATCGGGATACGGTTGTTATCGATGCTTTAAGGACAGGAGACAATAGACAGAAACCACCGCTGGCTTAGGTAAATAAACAGAATAAAAATGTATTTAAGTATATTTTAGTTTCTTTATAATGTATTTATTGTAAACTCAAATGGAGTATAAAATCTGTTGAAATGTAAAATTAGTATTAAAAATATAAATTATAATAAGACAAGGGCACGGACATCAAGTCTGTGGATGCAAAAAAAAAAAAAAAACCCAAGAACCAACATTTGTTTTTTAAAGGACCATAGGCAAAAATGTATGGACTCCGTCCCCACCCTTCAACAGACCTTTTGTGTATGTCGTCAGTTTCATACGTATTTTCAAAGAGATTAATAGCTACGTTCAATGTCAAAATCCATGGGGTTTAGAAATAACACATAATTAAAGATTGCTAAAATACCTATCGGTTTATATTTTTATATGTGTTCTAGATGTATACTTGAGATGATAAATATGAATATAACAATAAAAATATTATGAATATGGTAATAATCAAATAATTATTAAATAACATACTGTTACTTTTGTTATCAATATTAACATTAAAGTAATATTTTCCCAGAATATCCCACACATTTGAGGGGCCCTTCTCGAGTTGTAAGTGTTCGAACAAACCCGATTTTGTTTTATATATCAGGACTATTTTATTTAAACTTTGTTATATGTATTGTTTGAGTGCAGTGCCCTAACAGGGTTTCATGTTGGAACTACTTTTAGACTGTAAGAACTATTGTAACACATGAAAGCATGAAATAAATAAATAAATAAATAAATGTCGCCATAGTAAAAAGTCATCACTACATTGATATCTTTCATTTGAGATACATTTCAAATCTGTTGGTCGGAGGGGGGACGTTTTGTCCCATCGTCCTTTATAAAAAAGTCTCAAAGGTGGTTAAAAAAACGCTCACCTGGCAACAAGCTGCATGCAACAGTTGTCAATGATCATGTCATTGTGCTCGATGTCCGGGTACTCCTTGGCCATCCTACGGGACGTCTCCAGGAAGAGACCGTCTGACAGCTTCATTATGTTCGCTTTGTGGACTGTTGTCACCTGGAATTAGAACGGCCAGTGTTAAGACTGGAGAGACTTAGAGAAAGGGGACCTGCTGAGGTACATAGAAGTTAGAGATGTTATACAGGACTTTAGGTTATCTCTTTCAACCTCTCGGGTGGTTAATCAGTCCATGAAACTGAAAAACTTTCCCCCAATAATAGGTTGAAATACGAAAAAAAAAATTGAGTTCCCATACAATTAGCGCATTTTTTATGCGAGATCAAATTTTTTTTTGTATTTTGACCTATGTTCCTTGAGAAAGTTGTTCAGTTTCATGGACTGATTAACCACCCGAGAGGTTGAAAGAGATTTACCTTAAGTCCTGTATACGTTTTTTATAGAAAAACAATTTAATAAATAAAATAAAATGGAGTAGACCTTTGCCCGAGGGGGATACAGATAACGAAAGGAAGAAAATTAAAGAAGAAATTTGTTTTCTAAAACCATATTTATTTGCATTCGATAATGTTCCGTGTGGTGATCGGTTGAGAATAACACCACCCCATCTCTTTCCGTGAGTGTCGTTAGGGACCATCCATAAATTACGCCACACGTTAAGGGGAGGGCAGGGGGTCGACAAAGTGTGACATTGTGTGACAAGGGGGTGGGAGGGGTCATAAGTTTCGTGTCGTCACATTTCAAAATGTGTTATGAGTATCAAAACGTGTTAACTATTAACGACAAACTTAACCTCCTCAGTCCCAAGCACTCTTTTTACGTTTTTACTTTGGTTGAGACAGTGAGTTCCCAAAAACAAAACTCTATTAAGTACTGCTTTTATTAGAAAATTACAAACAATTCAAAATAGGTATGCAAAATATGTGACGTCACGCTATGGAGGGGGGAGTCTTACAAATGTGACAGCTGTGACAAGGAGGGGGAGGGGGTCAAAAAATCATAAAATTCGTGTGACGTAATTAATGGAGGCGACTAAGGAAACACAAATGAGACCTGCCTCCTAGTAAACCATCCCAGGCAACGACACTTCATTTTTTTCTGAATCTGAGGTGTCGTCCTATGGTCTCATGCGGTGTGGTAAGCTCTGTAAAGGGGCGTCTGGTTCGCGACCACCCTCCTACCGAAGTCCGACGCCAAACAGCTTGCTGTGTTCCGTCGATGCGTGGGAGTACCAGTGCCTTTATAGGCATTTTATGGGTTAACTCGCTCCATCGTCGACCTCATCTTTGAACTTATGGTCAAGATTGAGGTCAAGAGTTAACCCATCTTATTATAAAAAAAAGTTCATTTTAATATCTGAAATAAAGGCTTATTTGATTTAAGTGTTAAGACTCATCTTTTTATTATTATTTATCTTTTTATTATTTTTATCTTTTTATTATTGGTTTACTTATTATTTATGTATTATTTATTTTTATTATGAATGGGTGTTAAAACTACAATTCAGGTCGGAGCAAAGATGCGGTCGAGGATGTAGCAAGCTAACCCAGAAGACGCCTATACACTCGAACTTTAAAGATATTCGGGTTATATGAGCCCGGAAAAGCAGACACAGGCAGACAATTCCATTCCTTAGCAGTATAAAAGATGAAGAATAGTAGCGTGCGTTATTGCCGCAATAACGCACGGGCACGGGGGGGGGCGGATCGTTCACTGACACTAAACGCCATACACACATACCACGCCTGTAATATTGCAAATAAATACATATAAGCTCGGTTTCAAACTATTAGTTTATAAGAGTTTGAACCATGTCTGTGAAGTTATAAATAAATCATTATTTATAAAGTCTACTAATCTATGTTTGTAGATTTTAACAAGACCCGTCGCGCGCTTGTTTACGAAGCGTGCGAATCAAATCTTGCACACACTGGTATGCAAGAATCGCGCGAAGGTTTAATAACATCCCTACAGGGGAAATAAAGTTTAAAATTTTAACAAAAAAAAAGTATATTCACTATTTAAGTATTTAATTGCTTACGGGGAATTGGGCGATATGGTCCTGAATAAGTGGACTAATCAACCCACCTGTGCCTGGCGGGTGTCCCATTTGCCAAGCTGTTCCTTACAGGGTGTATATTGAAAATTACCTACACTACAGTAGGGTAACTTGTAACTTGCACCCTCCACAGTGTACTTTTTTATTTTTATTTTTTTGAGGCTTCAGTCACCCTCAGTGACTATGCCAGCCTCATAAGATTCTTCTATTTTTTAATAAAATGATCGGTCGAGGAATCTGTACAGTGCAACTGCTCTCTCCGACAGTGGGTTGGACAGCCAACAGTTGAGCTGTCCGTTATGTGCATTAACCGCTCCCATAAATCTTTGTCTGAGATCTGAGTTCCGGACACATTTCAGCAAAATATGTATGAGGTCGTCAGTTTTCTCCCCAGTGTACTTAAAGTACAAATTAGCTTGCTATTATTATTGTTCTTTTTTATCTGAAATTTTAACGAGGCTTCAGCCACTCTAGGTGGTATTTGCACTTAAAGTTCCATGCTATTAGCTCCATACCTTCTTCCTGCCGTTCTTCTTAGCGTATTCGAAGGCGAACCGAGCGACTCGCTCCGAGTTGCTCGCTGTCACCACTTTCATTGACTCAATCACTCCTCGTACGGACTCGTGCTCCAACATAGCATACTCTCCTTCTGTGTTTTGTCTGGAATTAAATAATTTATCATAAACTAGTCCAGCTGTGGTAAAAATGTAGCCTACGTCCTTTTCCAAGGTCTAATCTATCTCTATACCAAATTTCATGAAAATCGGTTCAATAGTATAAGCGTAACAGACAGACTCTTACCGCGTGGACTACAGGGTTATATCGTGCCTAGCTGTGGGATAAAATGTAGCCTATGTCATTGCCAAAAGTCTAATCTATCTCTGTAGGTACCAAATTTCATCAAAATCGGTTCAGTCGCTTAGGAAAGCATAGCAGACAGACGGTTAGTTTCGCGTTTACAATATTAGTAGGGATAGGGAACAGGGATAAGCTGAAAAAAAAACAATAAAAAAAAGATTGAACCGAGTGAGGAATTTACCTGATAATAACGACATCAATATCCTTATGCCTAGTGTGTACTCCCGGGTACGACTGGCAGTTCAGAACATACGCGTACATGTCCAGTTCATTACGGAGTGCCACATTGCGAGATGTAACATACGCTGCTTCGCTCTTCGTTTCTATGTTTCCCTGTAAGATAATATGAATTCTTTAAATAAATATAAAAGGCAGAATTATCAGCACCATAGCTTGCTGCAGCACACAGCTGTAATCCAGGAATATTAGGGGTTTCACCTCGGAATGAGAGATAATCAGCTAAAAAATTTGTATAAACCTTTATTTTAAAACCCTAAAAAACTTGTCTCAAAACCTACATATCGTAGGGTGTTCGCGTCTACAGAAATTCCAAGGTCAAAGGTCAAAAAATCGATTTTTTACACATTTATGCAGTTTATGCTATTTGTACTTATTACAAATATTGTAGAGGATTAAATTCTCTACAACTTTTGTTCAAACATTTTTTTAATATCTTGAACCATTTTCGAGAGAGGGCAGAGCGCGCGTATTGTTTAAATCGTTATAGATCCTAAAGGGTAATTCTGATTGAAAAACGGTATGAGAAACCTAACAACTTAGATCATATATAGTGGTAGATACACGAACGCCGTTCGATAAACGGCGCCACCAAAACAAGGCATAAATCAAACGTATGCCTTGTTTTTTAGTCAGTCACCATTCGAAAGCGCCGTGGTTGGGGCGTTACAATGCCTAAATGTGCAGTAAAAAAGTGCAAAAACTACACATTAAACGTGCAAAAAAAAGATGGAGTGTCGTACTTTCAGTAAGTATGGTGTTGTTTTTACGATATTTCAAGTATTTTTTTAATTTAATATTTTGTAATATTTACCATCACGTACCCAGCACGCGCCTATCCCTTTCGCTCTTACCTGCGCCACTCATAAGCAAACCCAGCACGCGCCTATCCCTTTCACTCTTACCTACACCACTCATAAGCAAGAGAAAACCAACGATAGGTGTGGAACATAGTCGCTAGGAAACGACATGGACAATCAACGTTAAATTTTATTGTCTAAGCTTTAAAGTTCATATTAAAAGTTTAAATAAACACTTTACGGCTATTTTGCATATTCCTAAAGTGGTATAATATCTGTATAAGCCTTCGATCAACTATATAGAACTAGATACACAATCCACAACAAAAAAGTTTCCTCACTAAATGATCACCCACTAGACGTTTTGGGTTGTCTTTTCGTTTAGTAGCATTCGTTCGTTCCGAAAGTAACCATGCCTCAGTGCGCAGTGAAAATTTGTAAAAATCACACCTCCAGAACATTAAAGGAATATGGAATGACATTTTTTAAATAAGTAGTTTTGTAATTATTATATGTGAATTGAAATTATCTTGGTATTTGGCCAAGAAAAGGTTATAAAACATTTTTTTAGTTTAATTTAATAACATTCGGCGAGAGTATAACCCTTTAAATTGAACAGACACTAGCCGAACTTACAAATCCATACCGTTGTATTTCAACATCATTTGTTCGGGTTATGCAGTGACTCTGTTCTAAAACAAATAGAGACGCTGTTTTTTTTCTATTGTTTTTTTTTTTTCATTTTCATCTGTGTTATAAAATTTAAGTGTAAAGAATATATATATATATATATATATATATTAATTCTGTTTTCTATACTTACATTAAAGGTATTATGGCAAAACATGTAATCATATAAAATTGAATTAATAAAAAATTTTACGTGCGTGACGTTTACAAACATAACGTTTTATTGGATTTTTAGTTTTCCTAGAGATCCTGTGCGATGTGAACAGTGGACATCCGTGATCGCACGTCAAAGATGTGAAGATTTTTTTTTTGCCGTCGCAAAGTAGTGTCGTTTGCTCCAAGCATTTTTTAGAAAGTGACTCGTATGTCACTACAAAAGGAGTCAAAAGGTTACACAAAACAGCTGCACCTCAAATAGTATATGTACCTTTTTATCACTTTTGATTGGGAGTTTGTTGTATTGAATAAAATAAAATAAATATGTTTCATCTTCAGGACAAAGATGATGACAGCGAAGAAGACAAATGGAGTTTCTGGTCGACACACGTGTTGACGAATTGGAGCTCCAAATTTTTGACTTTTTGTGAGATTTTGGCGTTGTTAAGATACTATTTTTATGTATGTTTATGTCTAGGTGAAGGTTTGTTCAATTAAACATCATACTAACTTGTAATTTTTATTTATTGTAAATTTTTACTAACAACATTAAAGGTTAAGTGTTAGTGTTTGTCTTGTGTTGTCCTTGGGTCACCGGGCGACAATGTCGTCGGTGACCCCGCCTCCGGAACCCCCGGACCCTACTACTGAGTCGCAGGATCTGTTCAGTACATTAGAGTCCGCGGAAAGAACTCCTTTCGGTCTACCAAAAAACCCCCGGAAAAGGACTAGTGAACCCAATCCAGTCCCCGAAATTGATAGTAGCAAGAGGATAGTCCCTCCATCGGACTCAGTGGCGGGGTTATGGTCCCATCCTAACTTAAACGAACCTAAATTATACTCTGAAGATGATGATGGCCCCTTTTTAGTACATGTTAAAAGGAAAGAAAACCACCCGAAGGCTGGTACAACAATCAACCCTATGTTATTCGGGCAACTTCTCATCAATGCTAAAGTAGGCGAAATAATGAGAGACGGGATCAAAAGCCTTGGTCGTAATAAAATCTCGGTTGAATTCTACAACCCTACGGATGCAAACAATTTTCTTACCCATGATGTGCTGTTGCAGGGGAAATTTGAGGGATCTATTCCTAATTTCAACATAACCCGTATGGGTTTAGTCCGCGGTGTCCCAACAGAATGGTCCATGGAATTCTTTATTGAATTACTCGAAGTACCAAGACCTCATGGTGAGGTCATAAAGGCTCGTCGCCTGAATAGGAAAGTGCACCTCCCTGATGGCTCTTCTTCATGGGCCCCTTCCCAAACTGTGGTCTTAACTTTCAGAGGACAATCCCTTCCAGAACGCTTATACAGATGCCACTCCTCACTTCCAGTTGAGGTATACAAACTACCCATCATACAATGCTTCCATTGTTGCCGTTTCGGTCACACCAAAGATAAATGCCGCTCAAGACCTCGCTGCTACAAATGTGCAGGCCCCCATCCTGGATCTGACTGCAATGTTAGAGAGGAGGGCATCTCCTGCATGTACTGTAAAGCAGGTCATTATGCTACAGACAAAAATTGCCCGGAATTTTCCCGCCAGAAGGCTATTAAAGATAAAATGTCAGAGGACAATATCTCATATATGGAAGCTGCATCCCAATTTCCATCAACCAACCGCACATATGCTGCGGTGGCCCAGGCTATGTTCACACCTCACACATCTCCCCGTCAGACTTATACCCAGCCATCCCCAAATTACATCTCTTCACCACATGCCAGTCCCAATCCACAGATCAGAAGTTACAAAAAAACAGTTATGTCTGTCCCCCGCCCTAGAGCTGCACCTGGCAAGGGTTACGACAGGGCAGCCCACCAAGCCCTCATATCTCAACATAACCCTCCTGAACCAGAAAACGGTGTTGTGCTACATGCCCGTCAGAATTTATCCCCACCTCATTACAGCGCCAGTGGTGGCCTGGCTGACAGCCTGATCTCAACATTAATAGATATTTTGGAGCCATTGAGTGATTGTCCCCCTCCCCCACACCTCATTCGTAAGTTGTCACTGCTAGCTGAATTAGTTGGTAAAATTCCATCTAATACAATGGAATAGCCAGAGTCTTCGTCCAAAAAAACATGAAATCTTTCAATTGATTAATGAATTTAACCCCACCGTCTTTGCCATCTCGGAGACATGGTTACTTCCTGGGTCACATTTTCGTGTCCCAGGATTTGCCTGTCTGCGGGATGACAGAGCTGATGGGTGTGCCGGAACAGCTATCCTAATAAAGCATAATGTATCCTATTCTAGAATTCCCTTACCTCATCTCCCTTACACTATTAACGCTATAGCCTTAAAAATTCACAACTACAACCTTTCTATCCTCTCCATCTATGTCCCCCATCCCAACCAAATTTCCATTTCTGACCTCTCTCCAATCTTTTCTGCAATAACTGGCTCTTGTCTAATTGTTGGTGATTTCAACTGCCACCACCTAATGTGGGGGTGCGCCGATTACGACGCACTGGCCTGCGATCTGGTAGACATCATGGATCAGCTTGACATGTGCCTGCTTAATGATGGGTCACCGACACGTCGTACTCGTCCAGGTCAAAATCCCAGCGCGGTGGATCTCTCCTTTTCTTCTATTAACCTCTCCTCCTCTCTTTCTTGGCGGGTCCTAAGTGACACCCACGGAAGTGATCACATGCCTATACTTATTTCCCTCCCTCATCTTGTGGTCCCTGTAAAACAAAACGTTCCCCTGTTAAAACATAGAACAAATAGGGCTGACTGGAACAAATATCGCGACATATCACACCAACAGCTGTACCTTCTCCCCGCTCCCGAGGAAATAGATCCTGTCACCGGTCACGGACAATTTGTAAGTTTCTTGCAAAAAGTGGCTGATGCCAGTATTCCACTAAAACACATAAACAGCAACAAGAATAAAAACAGATACTCTCCGCCTTGGTGGGATAATGATTGCACAGATATACACAAAAAACGTAAAGAAGCAGAACTAGCCTATTTGTTGTCAATGACAATAGATAATTTTGTTTTTTTTAAGAAGCAGTGCGCCCAGGCAAAGCGGCTTTTTAAGAAAAAGAAAAGACTCGGTTGGGTCCGTTTCTGCCAAAACCTATCACCCCGCACCCCCCCGTCGCTACTATGGGCGGAAATCCGGAGATTTAGAGGAACTTTCAATTCCGTCAACCCCTCTTCCAACAATTATTCGCTATGGATTGACGCTTTTATTGATAAATTGGCCCCTACCGACGTCCCTAACTTAGAATCCCTCCCCTCCTCTTATATTCCCCCACGTTTTCCCCATAAGTTTGATGCCCCTTTTTCTTTCCAGGAACTAACAATTGTCTTAAAACGTCTTAAAGACTCGTCTCCCGGCCTTGATGGCATCCCTTATTCTTTCATAGTCAGGGCGAGTACTCCGTGTCAAAAATATTTCCTATCTCTTATCAATAAATCTTTTTCTCTTTGTTTAATCCCCCCCGAATGGAAATCCCAAATTATAATCCCTATCCTAAAACCCCGTAAAAGTCCTAATGAACCATCCTCATATAGACCAATCGCGTTGTCTTCAACCTTGGGAAAAATAGCAGAGCATCTTGTGAAAATCCGCCTTGAATGGTTCGTGGAACACAACCACCTGCTTCCTAATTCCCAATTTGGATTCCGCAAGGATAAAAGCACTCTGGACAGCCTCGCCATCCTAACTACCGACATCAGAATAGCCCTGTCCAGGAACGAATATCTCGTGGCAGTATTCCTAGATATTTCATCGGCCTACGATAACGTTGTCCTTCCCAAGCTCAGGCAGAAACTGCACGATCTGAACATTCCGGCAAGGATAACCCAATTTATCTCCAATCTCCTGATGGACAGGACTATTCAGGTACGGATCAACGGTTCCTTATTATCACCAAGGAAGGTCTGGAGGGGATTACCTCAGGGCTCGGTACTTAGCCCACTTCTCTATAATCTCTACACTTATGACCTAGAAAGATCAGTAAACTCATTTTGTGATATACTGCAGTATGCGGACGATATAGTCCTATATCTTTCTGACCCGTCAATTGACGTCGTTTTGGACAGATTAAACAGAGCGCTTTCCTATTTGGCCGATTGGCTTTCTGACCACGGTCTTACTTTATCGGTAGGAAAGAGTTGCGCCGTCGTCTTTACAAGACGACGCTCCCTGCCAAATATTGAACTTATATATGAAAGCCAATTAATACCCGTGAAAAAAGAGTTTAAATTTCTTGGCGTTTACTTGGACTCTAGAATGTCTGGCACTCATCACATAAATTACGTTGCACAAAGGTGTGAGTCTGCCATTAATGTCCTCCGCTGTCTCTCAGGTGTCTGGTGGGGTGCTCATCCACTCACCCAGAAACTTATTTACAACGCCACTGTACGCAGCTTATTAGATTATGGATCAATTATCTTAGAGCCATGCAATAAAACTGCTCTGGATAAATTTGATAAAATTCAGTTCCGGTGCCTAAGAATTATCTTGGGAGCCATGAGATCATCTCCCACCAACGCTCTCCAAGTTGAATCATTAGACCCTCCACTTTTTCTCCGTCGTCAGTACCTTTCTGATCGCTTCCTTTACAGAGCCCTACAAAATTCCACACACCCATTACTATCCAAACTTGAAATTCTTCTTAATGAAACTACAACCAGCTCTTACTGGCATCATAAAACTCTTACCTGCCTAACTAAATCCTTTCGAACTCATAAAAATCTACCGAACCCCTGCTTTCAAACTTCTAATTCTATCCTCTTTTCCACAGATTATGATGCCCTTCTATATGATTCAAATATCATCCTCAATTTTGGCATTTCAAAACACTCCTCGGAAGCCAATACTCTATTCAATAACAATGTTGATTCAAGGTTTGGTGACTGGGTACAAATTTACACTGACGCGTCCAGGTTGAAGAGCGATGGTGGAGTCGGCTGTGCGGTCTGGATACCCAAATATAGCGTACTACTTAATTTTTCATTACCTCCAATTTCCTCTGTATACACAGGGGAATCAGTTGCTATATTTGAAGCAGTGAGGTTCGTATTGGACAACAAACTTGATAAGTCTCTTGTCTTTACTGACTCACTCAGCTGCTTACAGGCTATTCAATCTAACCAGTTTTCCTTCGGTTCAAAATTCCCTTTGATTATCAAAATTAAAGAAGCTCTCTTCAACTGTAGCAAGAACGAGATTGCGATCACTCTTATCTGGATCCCTAGTCATTGCGGCATTACTGGAAATGAAACTGTGGACTCGTTTGCTAAGGATGCAATCACTTCTGGTTGCCGTGATCATTCTTATTTAATGAGTAACGACCTTATTTCTAAAGCTAAATTTGATCTCGAAACTCACTGGCAGGAGAACTGGTCTAGATCAAAACAAATAAAGGGTAAACATTACGGGAATATCCAACTAGAGATTCCAAAAAAACCCTGGTTCTGGCGTTTCCGGAAAATAGAAAAATCAGTCACCTCAACCATTTGTAGGCTGCGATTGGGTCACGCTTGCACCCCGACCCACTTAAATAAAATAGGAGTACGAAGAACCCCAATGTGTGACTGCGACTTGGAAGAAGGGTCTATGGATCATATATTTTTTAATTGTCCCCTCCGTCCAATCTCCCTGTATGACTGTCTCCCCTCCAACATCCCCAAACCTACTAATATGGAAACTCTACTAACTTATGTGTCTGACCCATCCTTTATCAAAACTTTCTGTAAATATATTAGCCACTTTAATATTAAATTATGATATTTATTTATACTGTATTTTATACCTATATTCTATCCTTCTATCTTAACAAGGTTTCCTAGATTCTATCAACTTTTCGGCTCTATCTACTTTTAGCTCTATTCTATCTTCTTGTCTCTTCCATTACTTGACACTGGCAGTAAATGGTCGTTCACTCAAGAATGAACCGCTTGCCAAAACCAAACAAAAAGTGAAGTGAAGAAGACAAATGTTTTTTTTTTAATTTGGTTGTTTTTTTTTAAATAAATTATTTCTTGTACAATATCTATTTAGTTTCATAGCTAATTTCCTCTCTTAAATCTCAATAGGTCATTTCTGTTCAAAAAATTATACTAAGTTTTAAATAAGCAAAAGACATAGTTCTTTTCTTTTTTTATAAGTTATTTCATATTTCATAAAAAATAAGCATAGAATATTATGTTTATAAGCAATAATTAAGAAGAATGGCGGCGGCTGTGATTATCAATTGTAATGTATATTAATCGTCGGTTAATTTGAAATGAATGTGATTTTTTGCATAATAATAAACCATAAAAACTAACATAAAAGTAAACGGCTGAACCAATTTTGATAAATCATATCTGAAATCCAGCGCAAGAAGAAGCTTTCGAATAAAATAAACTGCACCATTAACATCATCGTTTAAGAGCTATGATGCTCCTATACATACACAACACAATCAGGGGTTAAAAAGAAAACCACACCATTTCGTAACATTTTGAAGTAGTTAAAAAGTTTGTACGAAGATTTTCTTATGTGAAATCGACCCAACCAAAATATTTTTAAAATTAACAAAGGCAACTCCACTCCTCCCATGTTCTACGTGACAGCCAGTGTCATAAAATTGTCTAACGTTATCCTTTGTTCAAAACCAAAAGTGGTATTTTAAAAATAAAACAGATTTTATTTTCGACCTTATAATATTACGTTAAGGTTTAAATTAGATTAAAATGTTTGACACTTTAGAACTTTTTCATAATACAAGAAGTGGTATACAACTACCTAAGTACGTATTGTAGTTAGGACACTTTTAAATTTCATTTTGTATGGGACTGTGTATCTAGTTTTTTATAGTTGATCGAAGGTATAAGCATGTAAATACCTGTTGTTGACGCGGTGCCGCGGTTTGCGTTTGATTTTGTATGGGAACGTGTATGTACCACTCATATATATGATCTAAGCCTAACAATGTTTTTTTAATACCTATTCAACGATACCCCACTTGACATAGTTCGTCATTTTCATGTATGTATGTATGAGGGTTTGTATCTTTTTACCATTGCCCCTCGAAAAAGGGTCCGTTATTCTTCAAAAACAGTGAATAAAACGCTGTTTATTTCACTGAGTGAATAAAACATTTTGAATTTGGAACATTCGCAAAAATACGGATTTTAGTAAGAAAACAAAAGAAAATGTGCAAGGAGGCTGCATACTCTCGCTATAAAAACGTATGGAATATGGCTCGGTTAAAAATTTTTTATTTAGAATAAGGAATTCAGCCAATTTTCTGTGCAATTTTCATGCAATTAAAAGTTTCTGTTAAAAGTTTTTGTCTCAAAATCATAAAATGAGTTCGACATCCAGTGATGAAAGTGAACCTTTCGTTCCAGAGTCATTTCGCGTTAAAGCAGCAGCTATTGTTGATAATTTACTGTACGGAGTAATTATTTTCTTTTTCTCGTAGTCAATGGTAAAAAGTAGAGTACTTAACACGTGAAAAAAAAATTCATCTCGGCTCTTGTATCCCTCGATCTGCTCAGGATTCTAATCTAGAATCCCTCGCTACGCTCGGGATTCAACTTTAGAAGCCTTCGCTCCTCTCGGGATACAACTCAATGCCTCGAAAAGAATTCACCTTTTTTTCACTTGTTGGGTAATCTACTATTGTGGCATTATTTGGACCGAACGTGTAGACCGATTTTGATAAATGATACGTTATTTTGATTAGTCATGACGGCGCAAATGTCATACAAAGCATGAAAATTTGGAAAAATCAAAATGGCCGATTTTGGACGCCATATTGTGAAAAAGAAAAAAATGAAAATCGACGAACTATGTCAAGTGGGGTATCGTTGAATAGGTATAAAAAAACATTGTTAGGTTTCTCATACCGTTTTTCAATCAGAATTACCCTTTAGGATCTATAACGATTTAAACACTGCGCGCGCTCTGCCCTCTCTCTCGAAAATGGTACAAGATATTAAAAAAATGTTTGAACAAAAGTTGTAGAGAGTTTAATCCTCTACAATATTTGTAATAAGTACAAATAGCATACAACCCATAGGAAACGAGATATTTGTAATAAATGTGTAAAAAATCGATTTTTTGACCTTGGAACTTCTGTAGACGCGGACACCCTACGATATGTAGGTTTCGAGACTAGTTTTAGGGTTTTGAGACAAGTTTAGGTAATTTAATTATGCCCAATTGAATTATGCCAACCAATTTAAGAATAGACTGGACAAGCACATTTTAACAACCAAAAAGAAAACTCAACAATGATCAGTGGGATACAGGTTACCAGTTGTAGTCAACTGCCTGCCTGATAAACAGCATAATAATAATAATAATAATTTCTGTAGACGCGGGCACCCTACGATACGTAGGTTTTGAGACAAGCTTTAGGGTGTTAAAATAAAGGTTTGTACAACTTTACTGGATGTACTAGACGACTGTCTAGTACATCCAGTTTATGCTTGGTCCTAGTATTTATATTGTGCCTATCGCTATTTTTCTTAAACAAATGTTCATTTTTCTTCACATATAAAAGATTGTCACATATATATTGGGATGCAAAAGTCAGAATATCTATTTCTTTGAATATTTCTCTAAGAGACATTCTAGGTCTCATTTGATAAATCGCGCGAACAGCCCTTTTCTGCAGGACAAAGATCTTATTGATATCCGCAGCATTACCCCACAGTAAAATGCCATATGACATTAGGCTGTGGAAGTAACTGAAATATACGGTTCTCGCGGTTTCAACGTCCGATAATTGACGGATTTTTTTAACTGCGTAGGCTGCTGAACTGAGTCTGCTCGCTAACTTATCAATATGAGGACCCCATTGAAGCTTTGCATCAAGAGTTATTCCTAAGAATACAGTAGATTCCACAATGTCCAGTTTTTCATTCCTAACCTGTACATTGGTATTAACCTGTTTAACATTGGGCAAGGTAAATTTAACACATTTGGTTTTTTTCTCGTTCAAAAGAAGGTTATTTACAGTAAACCATTCAACTACCTTTGAGATCGCAGTATTCACATCGTCATAATCAGAGTCGTACCTCTTCACTTTAAATATGAGTGATGTGTCATCTGCAAATAATACGATCTCAAGGGCGTCTTTAACAAGAGAAGGTAAGTCATTAATATAAACGAGAAACAAGAATGGTCCTAGGATTGAACCCTGTGGGACGCCCATACAGACTGTGGACCCAGGTGACCTAGTGCCGTTAACCTCAACCTTCTGGATCCTATTACTCAGGTAAGATTCCAGAAGCCTAAGTGCGAATCCTCTTATGCCATAATGATGTAATTTTCTGATCAGAGTTTCATAATGAACACAATCGAAAGCCTTGGACAAATCACAGAAGACTCCAAGAGCATCCTGCGAGTCCTCGAGTTTGTACAGACGGCAGTACGTCAAGTTACCCATATGCACTACGAAATCCCGCGCTATTACGAGCGAAAGAAGGGTGATGTCAAGGTCAACATATACATATAGCTTGATATGCTGTTGTGTGTAGGTACCATTGAGTATACAGAGACCAGCATGTTAAGTTACTGTTTTTCTCATTGTAAAACATTCTTATCATGACAGTATGTTTGCGGTAACCTGATATGCCGCCCTCTGTACAAATGACAGTACCTTGACTTTGTTGTGATGGTGTTTTCATAGTGCAAATAATAAGTTTTGTTTATTACCTTGATTCCAACTCCGTTCCTTTTGATCGTAGTGATGGCGTATGCTACATCATCATCGTTGTCTGCGTTTGGGTCAATATTCACCTCTTCGAAGTCCACTGGGGCTCCAACATACCTTCAAGATCACAACAATTTTGTTTTACTCACATTTTATAATTACGTATGTTCACGCTAACAGGGTATGCAGAGCATTAGTGGCTCTAGTATCACCAGAGGGGTGTCACTCCGCAGTTTAGGCATGTTCGCGCGGCGGGCATACTGAGTATGCCAGCGAGCGCTGGTTGCCACTCACCGCGCGCGCGCTCACTGCTGCGTTGTTGGTCGCGTGTTGAACAAAATAATAAGTGTAGCTACTTATTAAAAATATATATTAAAACCAGACAGAAACACCTTTACCATCACAATAGTCTTTAGGTGTCTGTAGTTAGTAGGTATGTAGGCTAGGTATCAAGTTTAGAAGGTAAAAACACAAGTTAACATAACATGGTTGGTTATGTTAAGAGGAGCGTCTCAGTTTGGACTAGCGTCTCAGTTGTTATTCATGCTGTCTCGATGTCGACTTCACGCCTCATACTTGTGCGAAAGGGACAATTGCAGTTTTCCGGCGAAATGCCAATTTTTATTTCCAAAATTATGAGTTTAGGCGTCAATGAATTCCTACCCTAAAAACTTAATAAAATCGTACGTTTTTAGTCTCCATCGATTTGTAAGCGTATGAACGAGGTTCGTACGTTTTGTTTATTCCAAAATTGTTCTTAGTTTTTCAACAGTCACCTCTTAATTGTTGATAATTTTTTTGGCAAAAAATGCTGAATTTTAGTCTCAAATATCTTTTTGTCTACTAAAAATATCAAAAACATCAAAACGTACAGACCTAGTTTTTGGTGTTCCTGACACTATACAAAAATTTCACAGAGATCCATTGAAGTTTAGGGGATGGAATCCATTGACGCCGTTTGTATGGGGAAAAAACACTGAGGCGATCCTCTTAACTTGTATTTTTACCTTCTAAACTCCCTAACTAGTTACTCTTGATTTTATAAGCATTGATATCTTACTTCAATAATAATTTTACCTCTAAATCGGCGGCGAGTGTTAACCCTGAGCTCTCGTCGCGAACGCGGCATCGAGTCGGCGGTGCGCAATAGAATATGAACGCTAGCAGCCGGCTATAAGTTTCAATTTCTCTTAGGTTTAAAGATCTTTATTTCTTATTCAAGACATGGCGTCACTTACATAAGAAACCACAAATAACATGTTTATGCAGTTATAAGGCCGTACAAAGGTTAATAACTGGGTACAATACATCAAAATTAACATTAACATTACACCAAATTTACATTTTGAGCTACATAAGCAGCTAGTTTTGCCTTAAAAACTCGATCTGAGTCAATATTTTTTAAGTCAGAAGGTAGATGATTAAAAAGTTGTGTGTTGTGTTGTCTCTTGCAAGCCTGTGCCAAATTTTTATGCCCAAATTTGACTTTTATTAGGGAGTGAGACTTCTGTATGTTAGTACGTACTATTATTTATTCTGTGGTATCACTAGATGCCACGTTTGACACAAATTGTGAGGGTTATCAGATGACTTCTTATCAGCCCATATACGTTCCCACCGAGGGGCACGGACCTCCCTTCGAAACACGAAGGAGGATTAAGACCATAGTTCGCCACGCTGGCCCAATGCAACCCGCGGGTTGGTGGACCGCTCATCTTTGATGAGAGGAGGTCAGCTTTTCACCTATTAGGTATACAGCAAAACCATCGCATCTCTTACAGACTTTACAGACATTTTATAATTGATTGAAGTATATAATAATAAATACCGGGGACAACTCAGGCAGTGCCATCCAAACACAAACTAAGCAAGGCTTGTACTACGGGTGCTAGATATCCTAACACAATTTTTATTTTTGAAAACAATGTTGTATTTGATTGGGTCCTACATTATGAATTAAGATTGACCTCTATTTATTTAACTAAATAATGAATAATAATTACCATTTTTGTACCTACACAAAAATCCCTAAAATAAATAAAGATAAGATAAAGATAAAATGCTTTATTTGCATAAAAAACAGAGTATATGTATAAGATGGTCAACAAATAATACAGATCATTCCTATTTAGCCTAAAAAGCATGCTAATGTTTAGTTTGTTTAGAGAATAAAAATAAATTAAAAAAATTAAAAAATCAAATGTTAAGTGATTAAAATAAAAGCTATTTAAAAAATATATTTGTACTTACCATTAATTTAGAGAGCAAAGTGGTATTAAAATTGTTACATAGGTACCCTAAAGGATTTATTTAGCCTTTTGTAATTGACTAGAAAATATAACACCAATTTAGTTTCGATAAAATCCTTAAATGTTTAGGTTCATAGAAGCGACTCCATGATTCATATCTACAATATTCGGAGTTAAAATGCAATATTACCAGGGCAGAACATGCATAACATAACCAAAAATAGACCTCGGAAATAGAACTTAAAAACTCACTTCATAATCTCTTTGACGTAACCCATGACTTCGGGACCGATGCCACCTCCAGGCAGCATGGAAACTGCGTGCCTTCCACCGTACTGGGCCTTAGGAATTAGCTTCTGTTTCCTGATAACTGGGGTCTTGTGCTGCATATCGAAATCTGACAAAGCAGCGGCGGGCGCCGCCGAGCTAAAGTGCGCCGCGCCACGGACCTCCGGCACCACCTTCAGTTTACTTAATAATCTCACCGCCATCACGATTTATTCCTGAAAAACCCCTCAAATCCACCACAAAAACCCAGGACAGCTGTTAAATAATCACAGGAAGTGGAAGACGAGATTTTGACGTTACTGACAGTTTTGTATGACCATTTTATATAACCATGAATAGTTAAATTGCGAAGAACTACCTTAATTAAATTGATTTCACCGTCAAATAAAGCTTATGCAAAGCAGTATTTCAAATAATATGAACTTAGTTCATTATTGTACTAATAAATAAAGCACAAAGTCACTGTTTTCTTGCCTTTTATATTAAAGGGATGTCTATTGATCCCAAAATGAACTTTTTACATGGCAACATTTGTATCTGTCAAATGAATTAATTGAGTGTGTGTGCGTGACTTTTTCTTGTTCTTCGAGTGCTCGCGGCCGATGAAAGGGCGTCCATTTTGCTTCGCCATATTGAATTTGGTCGGACATCTTTGGACGCCATGTTTAGTCGGACATATTTTATAAACATTTTCGCGTAAATTTCAAATATTTTTGAGCCTAAATATCGAACTTTTTTTCACTGAACCCTGGTGCATTGTTTTTCGTAAAAATTGCGTTGGAATCGCCTGTGCCTACGCAGTAGTCCAAATTTGTCTCCAGGGGGCCGAGCAGCTTTTGTTGGAAGATAAATAAAGGTAAGTATTTCTAAAAACATTCGTACTTTTTGACACTTTGTAACAAGTGTTTCTGATTATTAATGAATTTACTTAATTGTCTTGGTATTTTTGGGCGGGTAAGTGGAGGTCGTGAAAGGGTGGTATTGTATGACGAAGCGTTGGCGTGGTCATTTTATATTTATCGGAATTTTGTGATTAGTATCCGGCCGGCTCGGCGCCGCGGCTGCTCGTCGGCTGCTTGTCGCCTTTGTGGGCTGTTTTTATGCGCCTACTTCTCATTTAACTTACGACAGTCGCTCAGAACGCACGTATGTTTTGTAATTCCGTATATATCGCCCCGCTGCACACGTAATTGGATCGTATGATAATATTGCAGTGGTAAACAAGTTCTATTATGGTAAACAATGCTTATCATTAACTTGCTACCTTTACAGCACTGATTGGTGATTAGTTTCTAGCAAGATGTTTCATGATTTGTATTGAGTATCAAATTAACGCAATGGCCTTAATTATAATTAATTTGGTTATGGACCCAGTAAGTTTGCTACCTTGTTTAGAATACTAGTAAGTTTGTTTAGAATACTTATTCCCAGGTTTGATGATTGTTCTGCTAGTGTAATTTTTGTAAAACTGAATACTGGTGAAAATAACTAAGTTTGCCTCTTTGTTTCTTAATCAATATACACAGCTTTAGGTAAATCACTTTCAACCTCTCGGGTGGTAAATCAGTCAATGAAACTGAACAACTTTCCCAAGGAACAAAGGTCCGGAATACGAAAAAATTTTTTTTAGTTCCCATACAAACTGCGTCAGCTGATAGCGCATTTTATATGGGAAATCAATTTTTTTTTCATATTTCAGTTTCAAAGTTGTTCAGTTTCATGGACTGATTTACCACCCAAGAGGTTGAAAGTGATTTACCTAAAGCCCTGTATATGGTTTAAAAATGTATTGTACAATATTTATAAGGTTCAGTTCACACCGCGACATGACGCTGTGAATAGAGCGACTCAAAATTTAATTTTATTTATTACATGAAAAGATAAACATTTCATTGTGAGCGTCCCGATGTGAACTGCCCCTAAGGCACAGAATTAAGTAGGTATTTACCATAAGAGTTAGGGAGTATACATAAGAGGTAAACATTTACTTGTTAAATATTTTTAATGCATTATTCATTTGTTAATATAAATAAATAAAAAGTAATTTATTTGGCACAATTTGTTCACAAAATTATTAACAAAACTATTAAATAGGAAAAAAAGAAGCAGCAAATCGGTCCAGGACTTGGCGTGTTGCTGTGGCAGAACCATTAGCAGCTGGTATTCTGTCCTGGCCTTATCCAAAAAATAAAAAGCTTAAATAATATTTTACTTAACCGACAACAAGTCTATAAATGAGAAATAAACACATGAATGAATACACTCGGGAGCAGACCCCTCTGAACAATTTTTAATTATAATAATAAAAGATAATACACTCCTAAATTTCAAGCCTGGTATGCTATAAAAGTTATTATTCTTATGTAACCTTATCCACGACATAATTTGTTTTGTGGATTTAAACTTCTTTCAAGCCTTTAAAACCAGTTTATGTCAAAAATGAAAGCTGCAACCACACACAAGAGTTGCAGTTTTTTAATAGAATTAACCTGCTGTAAGCACTTCTAAAAAGGTCCCGATTGTTAGTCAAGTAAATATGACATCTCATAAGGCAAATGATAGGTCATTATTAAATTAAGTTGGGGTACCTAATTTGCTAATGTTTGTTCTAATATAACATGAAGTCATTAATTAATAAAAGACGTAATTAAAAAAATATATTGCCACATTTACATAACAAATAATTTTAGTTAGGGTTGAGCTATTCTTATCTAGTCTATGCTCCGATTTCACGAAAAAGTGCGATCCCCTTATATCTCGGAGAGTTGTGAAGGAAGATATGATGTTCAAAAATAGACGCGTATTCACAAGAGCTGTAAGGTGCAAAAAAATTATTCGAGAAAGTCAAAAACGAAAAAAGTTATGGCCGAAATGTGAAAAAAAAAATTCAATTTAATCTGAATTTTTGATTTTGGCGCTCGATATTTTGAAAACATGAAAATTAATTTTGAAAACGAAGAATGATATCAAAAAGTTGTGTAAAACTCCTCTGGAAAATTTAGTCAGCTACAATTTGAGCCTAAAACAAAGACGATCGGGTAAAGGGTTTGCCCTGTAGCCTAACTTTTTTGAAAAAAGTCAAAACGACATTTTTTCGAATTCCGTAGATTCATTTCCAACGTGCTCGATAGTCGTGTGAGGCACGAAATCTGTGAATTTTTATTCTTTTATGGTACTTATTCATCTCCTATTTCACCCCCACATAGGTCGAAATTTCAAAAATGCTACTACAAATTCTTTTTATTTTTTATTAAGTGCCTAAATACAAAGTTTCATGGTTTTTCATAACTTTCATACCCTTTTTTAACCCCTTCAAGCCTTTTTATCGCGGTAAGAGTTAGACTATGTCCTTTCCTAAGCTTTAAGTCTATCTCTGTACTAAATTTCATCAAAATCGGTTCAGTAGTTGAAGCGTGAAAGCGTTATCAGACAGACAGACAGACATTACTTTCGCATTTTTATATCAGTAGGGATTTTATTACAATAAACTCTTTATCTAAAGATTTTATCTACTGGGCCAAACATGTTTAATTTGCTGTTGACACGAAAGAAGAAGAAGATTAAAGCTCGCCGTGTGGTGATTGGTTGAGAATAACACCACCCCATCTCTTTCCGTGGGTGTCGTAAGAGGTGACTAAGGAAACAAAAATGAGACCTGCCTCCTAGTAATCCATCTTAGGCAACGACACCTTAGTTTGTTTTCAATCTGAGGTGGCGTCTTATGGTCTCTTGCGGTGTGGTAGGCTCTGTAAAGGGCCGTGTGGTTCGCGACCACCCTCCTACCGAAGTCCGACGCCAGCCAAACAGCTTAATTGGCATTTTCTGAGCTAACTCGCTCCATCGTTGACCTCATCTATGACCTTAGTCAAGATTGGGGTCGAGAGTTAACCCATCTCATAATAAAAAAAATACAATAGTCAGATTTTTTTATTATTATTAAAGATGGGGTCGCTCTTGACCACAATCTAGCTTAGGGCAAAGATGTGGTCGAGGATGTAGCAAGCTCACCCAGAAGAAGCCTATTCACTCGTACTTTAAAGATATGCAAAATGTCAGATTTGCAAAAGGTGAATGTCACAAATGCAAAATGTCACATATGGTACAGATGTTGACAGATACGTAGAACGTCTCATTCGCATACTCGCAGATACGCAGAATGTTAAATTCGCAGAATGTTAATGTCACATACGCTCTAACCAGGTTTTGGTAACATTTTGAAGATGTGGTGTTTCATCAAAATATTTCGTGTCGACCAATAAATACACTAGAAAGTGTACGCTCATAATATTTATAATAATAAGAACGATATTTGATGGATTACAAAACTTAAAAAAATAAATTTAAATAAAAATTACAAAACTGATAAATAGAGGGATATTTGTTACCCTTTACTTATAAAACTACTGGATGGGTTTTGATGAAACTTTCCCGTAATGTAGATTAAACACCAGAACAGCACATAGGCTACATAATTTTCCCGGATTTCCACGAGAACGAAGTTCCGGGCGGAAAGCTAGTAAATAAAATAAGCTCGCGCCTTTGGAACTAACATGGACTCGTGACATAATTTTTTCATGTCGATGTCGTCTGCCTGTTCCGTACTGACGCTATGCTTTAGCACGAAAGGGCAGAACGAGATAGATACGAAAAAATTATGTTATGGTGTTAGACATAGTCATTTAGTCTTGTACATTTTTATTATAAGTTAATTAGTAACACTAATAATCATACTAATGTTATGAATGTGAAAGTTTGTGAGGATGTATGAATGTATGGAAGTTTGTTACTCTTTTAGGCTCAAACGGCTGGACCAATTTTGATTAAATTGGTATGGAGGTAGCTGACACACTGGAAAAACGCATAGGCTACAAAGCTAGTTCTCAATATTACAAATAATTCAGCCTTAAAATATCAAGCGAATCTATTACAAAAAACATTCAAATAAAAATAATTACAATTAAATTAAAAATACAATTATTCAAATGATTAAACTGTGAAAAGTTATAGAATGCGATGAAAACCCCCTTTGACTGCATGTGTGAATGTCCACTGGTATTTTATTGAACTTACACACGTGGCTTATGATGATAATCTATACTAATATTATAAAGAGGAAAGATTTGATTGTTTGTTTGCAATGAATAGATTCCGAAACTACTGGACCGATTTGAAAAATTGTTTCACCATTAGAATCCTACATTATCCCTGATGAACATAGGCTACATGATTTTCTCGAATTCCCACGGGAACGAAGTCCCGGGCGGAATGCTATGATTAGTAAATTGTTCTCTTTTCCAGGCTGCCAAAATGATGAACCAGGAGATAATGTGTGAGGTGGAGATAGGCACCCACGGCATGGTGGAGATGGATGGCGACGAACAGGTTGGAGTGAAGGTACGTCACTTTACACATAATCTAATTTAATCTTAGTATCACAGCAAAGAGGATGCATTCTGGCGATGATAGGTTCAGTTACTTACATTACATACGCTCACGCCTATAATCCCTAACAGGGTAGGGCCTCTTTTGAACCACTACGTTTGACACAAATTGTGAAGGTTTTCAGACAGAACAAATCAGGGCTTGAAAACGGTTAAGGTATAACGGTATGGTACAGGTATAAAATTTCGGTACCGTATCAATTTAAAGGTAGAGTCAAATCGGTTAGGAATTACGGTTACGCTACCGTTTTATACCGATACTTTAACCGATATCTTTATAATTTTACAATAATATTATACCTTTATTTTTATTGCTACCGTAACCGAAATTATTTCGGTATACCGAAAAAACGCCAGCGCGATGTTGCCGGCAGCGGTGGGGTGTAAAGAAAACCTTTATTTATTAATTTATGTACCACAAAAAATAACGGTACCGTTACTTAGCGGTACCAAATAATTTCGCTACCGAAATTTTTAGCTACCGGTAAAAAACGGTACCGTTATTTACAGGTACCTAAAATTTAAAGGTATGACGTCATACCGCTAACCGTTTTAACCGATATTTTTTCGGTTATTCAAGCCCTGAAACAAATTGTATAAAAACCCTCGTATCCCACTTACAGACTTTTTCTGTATACCTGGGAAGAGTAGCTGGCACATCTTAATTTTTTCTTTCATTCCAAGTCCAGCATGGAAGGACGTCACGTGACACAGAATTTAATTTAATCTTTGACTATTGGTTACCTGCGACGATGCAACGCCATGGCCACATAGCAAAGAGGATACACTTAGGAGAAGATTGGTTTTGGTTCAGTTACATTCTGGTTTACTTAATGATAGTAAAAAAAAAATTTATCAGGCAACTTCAGATAATCTTTATTGGCAAATGTTTATGTAAAAAGCAGATATTTGTTCTCGGGTCATGGGTGTCCGTGTCTGTCTTTATGTACGTTCCAAGGGAAAATCTTAGTATGCGCCTTTGAGTGTGTAGTTTTTTTTTTTGTTTCGCTGTCTCGTGGTCATGTGTGGTCACTTACCAGGCGTTAACACAAGCTTATTGTTACAGTACGAAGAGATAGAAGCAGCTCAATACGAGGAGTACATCACTGATGATCAGTATGAAGAGGTGGAGGAACAAGTCATTGGAGGCATGCAACACTTGGAGGAAGGTCAGTTTTAAGTAATAAATAATAAATAAATAATCATTTTTATTTCTCCCGACAATGTTAAATGTACATAAGGCCTTAGCAATTATTAGATTTAAGTATATTTTAACATATTGGTGAGAGACTGGTGGCTGTGATAGGCACTAAGCCTGTAGTACAGACCACAAGGCCCCAGTAACAATCGTCATTATAATTTTGGAAAACATAAAATAATTGATCTGTCAGAGATTAAAATAATCTTGAAACTACACTGGGCGTCAAAAATAAGTAGTACACTTTTCAAATTGCAATTACTCCTAAACTATAGTAGTTACACTTATGAAATAAAAAGCAGTTTATAGTAAACTTAACGAAGTTTATTAAAGTTATATTTTATTTGGCATGAATAAAGTTTCAAACTTAAAATTAAGATAAATACTAAAAAGTATCAATTTTTAACGATATGTCAACCACTTAATTTTCACGTTTTGGAACTTTTTCACAATTTAATAACTTGTGTTGCCGCCTCGGGCTCTAATTACAGCTTGGATCCGGTTTGGCATGCTGAACACTAAGTTTCGGAGGCGGTGTTGGGGAATATTTTCCCATTCTTCTATCAGCGCATGTTTTAGAGCCCTGAGTGTGGCAGGAGGTGGACTGCGCCTTCTGACTAGCCTCCCAAGCTCATCCCAGGCGTGTTCAATCGGGTTGAGATCTGGGCTTCTCGATGGCCAAGCCATCAAGTTGATGCCAACCTCCTGAATGTACTCTTGTACGTGGTGAGCAGTGTGTGGCCGGGCGTTATCATGCATTAGGATGGCTCCATCACCCATATTTATTAAATATGGCCCTGCATACTCGTTGAGGATCTCCGAGGCATATCTTTCACCAGTCAAAGTCCCATTTTCTATTACCACAAGCTCTGTGCGACTCTCTGAAGAGATACCAGCCCATACGTGTACAGAGCCCCCGCCATATTGGACTCTTTCCGAGATACAAGCTTGAATGTATCGCTCACCGGGTCGTCTGTAGACTCTCCGCCGTCCATCTGAAGTGTATAAAGAGAATCGAGACTCATCTGTGAATAAAACTCTAGCCCATTCTTCTTCGCCCCATTGTACGTGTTGACGGGCGTAGCGTAGTCTTGCTACGCGATGCTCTGTCTCAAGTTTGGGGCCATTTGCTGGTCTTAGAGGCTTCAGGTTAGCTTCAGCAAGTCTTCTTCTCACTGTACTCTCACTGATGTAGTCTGTTCGGGTCCGAAGAAGCTGTTGCTGAACCTCAACTGCATTAAGGTGTCGATTTCTTAACACAGTGGAAACAATAAAGCGATCTTCTCGGGTACTTGTGCACCTGGGTCTGCCATTAACTCGTCTCCTTAGATGGTTTCCAGTCTCTTCGTACCTTTGCTTTACTCGCTGAACCGTTCTTAAAGTTACACCCACCCTCCTTGCAGTACGACGCATACTGATGCCCACTTCGAGAAAAGCTAAGATTCTTGCACATTCTTCTGGTGAAAGAGGCATGATTAGTCAAATTTACTCTCTGAAGATACCTATGCTTTTCAATTACAATTGCTTTATCAGCAGCGAATGTGTCAAACACAAAAATCCTAAGTAAGACAACACCTTTCAACAGTTTAAAAAAAGTGTTTTTATTTATTCGTTTTTTTTAAAGTCAAGCATTATAAGTTCTTATAATGCATGAAGTTTTTATTGAATAAGATTAAATTTTCTTTTTAACCTTTTTTGTTTCAAAGGTCTAAGTTTTATAGTTTGGGAGAAATCGCAATTTTAAAACTGTACTACTTATTTTTGACGCCCAGTGTATTATTTAAGGCTTCACAAAATTTGGGAAGCGGCTGCTACAAGTAACTTTGCGACTAGTACAAAATTCAACACTGTCTAGAGATATTAATAATGCTCGAAAAATGGTGCTGTCAGCAAAGGGGTATCGAAGTACGGACGTCCGCAACTCAGGTTACCACACGCGTGCACTCTGTTGTGATAAGAGTGGTTTTGCAATGAAAATCGAGTAAACTGATGCGCTGGCCTGTGTACAGAACCATGTAATGACATTAATTGCAAATTAAGTAATGCCCACATTAACACCCACCCCCTTTATTTTTACGCCTATTATTTCTAATGTGGTAGGCAGAGCATTATATGACTCTAATCTAAAACCGCCTAACGCCACGGTTTTTAGAAAAAACAAGAGTTTATCCATGATAGGAACCTTTGTTAACAGGTTCCCTAAAATGCAGCAAAACTCACGCCCCACTGACTACATCCTACAGTGTGCCTGGGAAGAGTTGGTATCTGGACTATTCTATGTTTTCCTTTCATTCCAGCCCAGCATACAGCGTGGAAGTCCGTTTATTAGCTAGCACGCCTTATAAAAATAGAAAATTATCTTTCCACCCGCGGCTTTGTAGCCTATGTCATTTCCAGCTATCGACAATCTTTGCGCAAAGAATAACGTCGATATGTTGCTCCGTTATTGCCTGTTCAGATCAGAAATGTCCATTTTCAGATTTAAAATCATAATATTAGCAAGGATTAGTTATCATGCAAGCATTGATTAAGAATTCTGACAATGAATGCGTATTTGCAAATAATTTTTAGGGAAAGAAAAATATTTGGCGCGAGTGAAACTTGAACCCACGACTCCAGGATTAGATCTCCTGATGCTCTCTTTAGATCTCCTGGTAAGTCAAGTGGCTAAATTTCTCATTCCTTCCTTGGCGCTAACCTACAAGTACAACGTAATGTGCTTAGTAAGGGATTGAGAAACGCCGCTTGACTTGAAGGCAATTTTTATGCCGTTTGGTGATCGGTTGAGAATAACACCACCACATCCTCTTTCCGTGGTTGTCGTAAGATGCGACTAAGGAAACACAAATGGGACCTGCCTCCTAGTAATCCATCTCAAGCAACGACACTTCATTTTTTTTCTGAATCTGAGGTATCGTCCTATGGTCTCATGTGGTGTGGTAGGCTGTGTAAAGGGCCGTCTGGTTCGCGACCACCGAAGTCCGACGCCAAACAGCTTACTGTGTTCCGTCGGTGCGTGGGAGTACCAGTGCCTTTATAGGCATTTTCTGGGTTAACTCGCTCAATCGTCGACCTCATCCTTGACCTTATGGTCAAGATTGAGGTCAAGAGTTAACCCATCTTATAATTAAAAAAAAGGCACGGTGGCTTAGTTGGTTAGAGCACCAAGAGATGTAATCCTGAGGTCTTGATTTGTGGGTTCAAGTCCTATTCGCACCGAATATTTTTCTTTCCCTAAAAATTATTTGTGAATATCTTTCACGCGGGTAAGCGTATTAAAAATAATAAATGAGTATTATATTTGTCAGTGGGCAGTGAAGAGGTGATCCTCCCGGGCATATCTGGCGAAGAAGTGCTTTCCAACGCCGGCAGTCCGTACGACCCTGTCTACCCCACGCCGCCCTCTACTAGCAGGTTTGATCTTATGTCTAGTCGTTTCTTTGTGACAAACTTTAAGAACAGCTTTGACATTTTAAATTATTATTTTAATAAGTAACATGTTTTCTTTTTTTTCTATTAATTACTTTCTTGACATTTTAGTTGTTATTTTGGTATTAATTTTTGTTTTGTTTTTTGTGATTTGACATATTTACTTATGATTTTTAATTGTATAATATTTTTTGTGACCCATTAGAAAGATTTGCATGCCAGGCAGTGGCCGAATATGACAGAACTGCATTTTAAAATAGGCCCGGTCCATCTTTGTACAATTCCATCTTTGGCATATTCCACAATTTTTATTATTATTTGAGGTTTTTAAATTGTAATGGAAATTTTATTTTATGTATTATAGGAATTCTTGGCTTTTCTGGGGTGGAAGTTTTATTAGTTACATTATTTATAACTAACCTTTCTGACATTTAAAAAAATCGGTTTTAAAATTCCTTCAAAAAATACAAAAATATGTGTTTTTTCCAGAAGGGGGCGCGGCAGACCTCGAGCTAATCAAAACACTAATAACATTCATCATTTAATGCCTATTGGTAAGTTTAATCATATTTAGGCAGAAGTATCCCTTTTTGTATTAATTTTTTTGCACACCAAGTTCTCGTAAAAGTCAACTATATGCTGCTATGACGACGGGTCCTGGGTTCTACCTGGCTAAAAAAGTCAAAAGCAGATGTTTGTTTTCTGGTCATGGGTGTTCGTGTCTGTCGTTATGTATGTTCCAAGGGACCCACGACACAAAGGAAAACCTTTAAGTGTGTAGCTTTTTTTTCCATAAACTATGCAAATTTTTAAATTAAAAAAAATCGTTAATAGGTTTCGCCCTTGTCATAATCTACTTCGAATAAGTGGGTACGAGACACAGATGGCGCTAACCTACACGCACAATGTAATGTGCTTATTAAGGAAATGAGACATTTTGCTAAATTTGTTTCACATAAAAAATAGAGTTATTTAATTTGTGACAGGGGAAGTCCCGATGGGTCTGATGGAGGGCGGAGCCCTAGCGCGGGGCGCGGCGCGGCGCTGGGAACAGAAGCAGGTGCAGATCAAAACTATGGAGGGAGAGTTTAGTGTCACCATGTGGGCCACAGGGGACGATGACGGTACGTATTTTGTTCTATTAAGCTAAGTTCGTCACATACTTGATACCTACACGATAAGAAGAAGAAGCTTTTAAGATTGGAGGGGGGCGCCGCGGCTTAGTAATCAGTAGCGAAACTTTGGGGGTGATCCTCCCTATGAAACAGAATAAACCACGGAACGTATAGGAAATTAAAAAAAAATGTTTTGACTTCTTATAAGCAAGGCAGCTGATCGCTCAAGTTGTATGGAGAAACTAATTTTTTTTTTCAGTTTTCGAACTACGTTCCTTGGGGAAATTATTCAGTTTAGTGGGCTGGCTGATTTACATCCTTAATTTTTTGGAATTAATTTCAAGTCACACATACCTATAAATATTTAATCCAAGAAACAAAATGTTTTTATTGTGGCAAAATATAATTTTAAATTACATTTTTGCACTTTGGACATTTTCCGCTTTGTACATTTAGCTCATTGGACGTTTTTAGATTAGATAACTAAAATTTCAGGAGCTTAAAAGTTATTGGTTAAACTGTTATTGAAACTGGAAACTGATTTAAAAAAATAAAACTGTAAATTTCTTAATTCAGAATATTACAAATCCATAAATCAGTTAGCTACTTTTTTTTCTTGTGTTTAATTTTTTTTTTGTTAATTACAGAGATCGATATGCCTCGATATACGAGTATGGATATGCCCTCGAAATCTGGACTACCTTTCACAAATTCCGGAAATAGTTATTAATAATTTATTTTTTGTTTCTTTTCCTCTTACCAGTGGAAAAAGAAAACACACATATATACATGGCTTTAGGGTATCTCTCTTTCAACCACTCGGGTGGTTAATCAGTCCATGAAACTGAACAACTTCCCCAACGAACATAGGTCAAAATACGAAAAAAAATTTAGAGTTCCCATACAAACTTCATCAGCATATAGCGCATTATGTATGGGAGATCAATTTTTTTTTTCGTATTTTGACCAATGTTCCTTGGGGAAGTTGTTCAGTTTCATGGACTGATTAACCACCCGAGAGGTTGAAAGAGAGATACCTAAAGCCCTGTATACACACTCCATGCCTATTTACCCTATATTTCGAGACCCATACTTTAAGTAGTTCGCTAGACTAGAACCACTAATGCTTTGCCTACCCCGTTAGGGATTATAGGCGTGATTGTATGTATGTGTGTATCCATACTTTTATAACAATTATTATTCATTGGTTTTAATTAGGTTTAAAATGCATGTCTTAAAAATTAAATTTAAATTGAAGGCATTATAAATGATAAAACCATTGCCACATTGATTCCAGATGACGGTTCGAACCCGGAACCAGACCCTGACTACACAGAGTACATGACCGGCAAGAAGAACATATTAGGGAACGAGACTATGCCAGGTAAGTATGACCCATTACAAACAAACTGTACTACAATGGGGTATAATAGAAGACTGGTTTATTATATTTTTTATTGATGCAAATAGTTTTTTTAATATCTTTAAAAATAATATAGATATGAATGTTTAAACCTCTCAATTAGACAGAGAGGGAAACACTAAACGATGACGTCACAGTTAAGTACCGCCTTAGAAATTCAATATAAAATTTCGTTTTATAAGAAAAAGATAGGCTTTTTTAGGTTTGGTTAAACAAAAAAAATGTTTAACCAAACCTAAAAAAGCCTAACCTAATTTAACCTAATATCATGTAGGCGGCTCGCAAACTTTCGTAAATTTATAATTTTACTAGGCAAATTGTAATATCGCGGGAGATTATAATTTCACCAGTGAAATAAAATATACCGGTTTGTACAATATATAAGATAATACAAGGCTATTTTTCTAACACAAAACTATGTAGTTGGTAAATTATAAGATTTATGGAACACATATCCTTTATTTTATCCAGTTCATTATTAGAGCACCAGGAGATGTAACCCTGGGGTCGTGGGTTCAAGTCCCATTCGCGCCGAATATTTTTTCTTTCTTTAAAATTATTTGTAAAAATCCCTAACGCGGGTAAGCGTTTTAAAAAAATTCTAAATTTTTTGTAAAGTTTGTATAATTTATTAATTCCAGGTTTAGACCTATCTGATCCCAAGCAACTAGCAGAGTTCGCCCGGCCGGGCCACAAGATTAGACTGAAGAAACCCTCACAAGAGTCCTCAGATAGAACTATAGGTGAGAAATCGTAAGAGTCAGTAGGATCAAAAAAACGAAGGTGTAATCCTTTAATGTATGTTTGTATGTATTTAATGTAATCTTGACTTATTTTAAGTGGCATCCTAAATATCCTATAAAATAAAGATTTTTTCTTTTCTACACTATAGGTGATCTAGAATTAAAGAAGGTTGTAGAGCCTACTACCTCGAACAACTTTTTTGAATCAGCTCACGACCTTAAACAACTCTATGGTCAAATTTTCTCATATGCGGACGACACTGCCATAGTCTTTACTGGTCGTACGTGGTTGGAGGTTAAACGCATTACTGAAACTGGACTTAATAAAATTGCCTCTTGGTTAAATTCTAATTTACCAACATTAAATATTGCAAAAACATGATACATTTGTTTTTCACCTAATATTAGTTCTCAACCTAAAAATAACTTTGAGATAAAAATTCATACCTGTTTAGAGCCCGAACAACAGGGCTTTACTTGTGAACCTATTAATAAGCTTATTTCTACTAAGTACTTGGGAGTTGTTGTCGACCAAAGATTGTCCTGGTACACCCATCTTGATCAGATCATAAGTCGAATAAGAAAATTGATCTGGATCTTTAAAACTCTTAGACATGTAATGGACGCTAAACTTTTAAACAGAGTCTATATTACTCTTGCTCAATCAGTTATCACTTATTGCATACCTGTATGGGGCGGCGCTGCTACTACAAAATTCCTTGATGTTGAGAGAGCCCAACGATCACTGATAAAAGTTATGTATTTTAAACCATTTCGGTTCTCGACAAACGCTCTATATACACTCAGTGACCTTATGTCAGTACGAAAACTATATATACTTAATATAACTCTTTATAAACACAAAAGTTTACCGACTCAGCAAGCTCAAAATAGAAAAAGAAGGAAAGAGGTAATCCCATATTCACAATCTATTAGAACATCATTTGCTAGACGTCAATAACAATCAATCAATCAATTTGTATAATACTCTAAATAGGGTGCTAAAAATAAATACAATGTTGAAGTATGCCTGCAAGAAGGCTATAGTGGAATGGCTGAAGGGTCTAACATACGAAGAAATCGAAAACCTTTTGAAACGAATGGAATAGGCTCCACACTTTTTCCTATCGGCGATAACTTTACATGTAGTTTTATTTCTATTTCTGTATATTTATCTTACACATTCGTTAGTGGAAGTTGTCGTTGGCACAACTTCCGATCCCAAGATATCACATCGTAGGACTACGCACGCACACATACATATACACCGGCACACACACACATACACACACACCCACACACATGCACGTACACACATACACATCTGCACACACTTTGATTTAAGTAAATTTAGATATATTTTTGTTTTGTTGAAGAAATTTTGTTATTTAAACTGGGATTGTGCGAGGCACACCCAACACAAGCAAATTAATGCTTACTGGGCTGGCCTCAAGTGAAAATGTAAAAATTACTTCTAGAAATAAATAAATTTTCATTTCATTTCATGAATCAAATAAACCCTTAAATGACTCTTGTTAATAAGCTCACTACCTTGAACAAGTTTTGAAAATCCATTACCTTCAACAACTTTGAATCAGCCTAGCTTGAATAACTTTGTGAATCAGTCTACTAGTTTGAACAATTATTGTAAATCAGTTCACTAACTTGAACAACTTTTGTGAATCAGCCTACTAGTTTGAATAACTTTTGTAAATCAGTTCACTAACTTGAACAACTTTTGTGAATCAGCCCACTAGTTTGAATAACTTTTGTGAATCAGTTCACTAACTTGAATAACTTTTGTGAATCAGTTCACTAACTTGAACAACTTTTGTGAATCAGTTCACTAACTTGTGCAACTTTTGTGAATCAGCACACTAGTTTGAATAACTTTTGTGAATTAGTTCACTAACTTGTGCAACTTTTGTGAATCAGCCCACCAGCTTGGACAACTTTTGTGATTCAGCCCACTACCTCAAACAACTTTTGTAAATAAGTCCATCACCTTAAATAACTTTTGTAAATCTGTCCAATACCTTAAACAACTTTTTATAATCGAATAAATCCACATTCCTTGAACAACGGTGTAATGCTCTAAAAGGGTTTCAAGATATAACTAAAAATTGTCTCGGCACCGATTTTTCTAAAAGTAATTGTCGTAAATGTATGTTCCAGCCTGTCCAACTAAAGGCTGCACTAAGATGTTCCGCGACAACTCGGCCATGAGGAAACATCTGCACACGCACGGCCCGCGAGTGCACGTCTGTGCAGAGTGTGGTAACTATATACTATACACCTTAAGGCGACTACAGCACCTCCATTACGATTTTATGATGCGTAGATAAGCATGACGCACTGCATTAAATCGAAGAAAAAATACTACGGTAATATTCAGGACATAAACTAGATAAGTAGTTTGCTGAAAACATGATTCAGCACTTTTGGTTCGATTGAAAAAGCTCAAAAAGTCACCTCTAAATACCCAATATTGTGTATCTTTTAAGCTGTAAAAACGATAGTAAAATGCACACAGGAACTTGAATTTGCTATCAAAATGTTCGTGATTGAACACTCTCGATAAGTAGTTACGCATTTTTCGATTTAAGCTGTTACCTTTCCATAAATCTCATTTTTCTAACTTTCGAACATGTTTTTACGCACGCACGCTTTCATAGTCCGTAAACTTCGTGTATCGACACTGTTCGCACTGCCGGCCCAGGCCTGTTGAGAGACGGAGATGGCACTATTCCTATGTGTGCCGCCTTTTGCTCAAGAACGATCGGGTGCTGTAGTCGCCTTAATAACCTTAATATACACCGTGTTCCTGAGGATTTCCATTAACTTCAACATGCTATTTTGACCATCAAGATAAATATTTTTCATTATGAACACATTCTGATTTTTTATTAAACTTAACTTTCATACAAACTAAATACGTTGACATTAGTTATCTGATATGCAAAGCTCTTTACAGGATTGACAAAATCGTATTTCGATTCGTAAGATTTGGCGGGCTGAAACTACATGTGCGAAGGTTGATGTTCACCGAGTTGTACTTTTTCTAACTCTCGGTTAACAAATGCAGTTTGATAGAAGCGACATCGTAGCTCGAATAATGACCCTTTCTCACTCCACAACCCAATTCAATAATTTCACAAGTAACTTTGAAACGAAGCAAATGATAAAGACGACCGCTACTCAAGTATAGTTCAGAGTCTTACAGAAAGCGACTCAGACTTTGATCTATACTTGATTAACGAGCGACCGGCCTTATTTAAGTATATCAACACTTGAGTCTGCTTGTAATAAGAGCCTGAGTCGCGTTCCTAAGTCACCCCACCCCATATTTAAAAAAATTCTCAATCTATTCCTGAATTATTTTTTTTATAATAATAATAATAAAAATTATTTATTTGGCCAAGTAACAAAAGTACATTTTACAAAATTTATCAGCGAGCGCTTAAATAGGAGAAATCCTGTGCCAAAGCGCTAACTACTTCCATTTGACATTAGGGTACCACAACTCGTATTCTTATGTCTAAAGCAGAACAATTTAAATTCAAACTAAATCTAACAATTAATCCAACTACTTACAGCATTGTAAAATATGATAGCTAAACTAAATATAGTAAAATGTATAATACATAAACATTTAATACTTACATATATAATAGATAGAATAATGTAATGTATTTATGTATTTCAGGTAAAGCATTTGTAGAGAGTTCAAAACTGAAACGGCATCAATTAGTTCACACGGGGGAGAAACCATTTCAATGCACTTTTGAAGGATGCGGGAAAAGGTTCTCATTAGATTTCAACCTAAGGTAAGCTAAAATCTTCTTATCGTGTAGGTATAAGCAGTCAAGTGTGTGGCGAACTTTTCTAACCTTGGTGTCAGAGTTTTCAAACCGCACAATGGCCTCTGACTTGATTTTAACGACTGTAGTCAATCGAGCACAACCGGAACTGACAGCTTAACGTGCCCTCCGAAGCACAGAAACGCTTGTGATAAATTGCTACTTTGGTAACCCATCAGGTTTCTGCTTCACTGTACGTTGTTTAACCTCACTGATTGGTTTAGATCAGCTAGTGCGACTGGGCTACGAACGCTAAATGAATATTGCATCACATACTCAAAAAAATATCGGAGGGCATATAATACACAATGGTAATTTTTTTATTGAAATTGTTTAAATATTTTTATTTAATAATTTAATTTAAGGTTTAAGGATCAGTAAACACCGGTTTGAATTTTTTTATTGTCTAGTAATTTTTTTATCATTTTTTTTTAGAGTCACTTTTGATCGGCTCTGAAATTTTCCTTTGCCTGAACAATAAACAATAAATAAATTGACGTTTCTTTGACATAACTCGGCTGTATGGACATAGATTCCTTTGCCTTTCCCTAAAGGTATTCCGTCAGAATCTACTAAAATGAAAAACAAAACATATTAGCCTTAAACAAACTCAAAATGTTTTTTTTTGATCGTTTCCAGAACACACGTACGCATCCACACAGGTGACCGGCCGTACGTGTGTCCGTTCGACTCGTGCAACAAGAAGTTCGCGCAGAGCACCAACCTCAAGTCGCACATCTTGACGCACGCCAAGGCCAAGTGAGGATTGTTTTATTAATTTATTATTATACGAACAGAGAACGGATTTTCATACTCAACCACACGCACGCAAGCACACACAGGTACGCATACACGCACGCACACACGCACGTACACACTGTACGCACACTAAACACAACTTATGTGTCCTATAACTCAAATCATATCACTGGGGTGACCGGCAGATTCTAACCCCCTGGGTATTATGAAGAAAGAGTGGGGTCATTGGTATCATTGTGTACGTACTAGGATGGTCCCCTTCATAATGATCTCTCACTATCAAAATGACTAAGACGACTGCTACTCAGACACTGAGTCACGTTTTGTGATACGGACTTTAGTGCAGCGACCACTGTTTTTCCGTATAAGTAGTATGTTTACTGAAATAAAATTTGAATTAAAACAACCGAAAAAAAAGAGAAATGAGCGCGCCTCTATCAGTCAGAATATGATGTACAATGCTGGTTTTATTGTTTTCTTTGCAAAATTAAAAGTATTCTATTGAATTTTAAAGCAGAAAATAATGGGATTTGGTAATTTCTACAACACCTATTTCTGCCAATGTCAACTTAACCCACAATTTCTTCCTTCCAGATCAAGAAACTCCCTATCCCGGAACGGTGGAGGCTCATACGAGTCAGCTCGGACGACACCACAGTTTGTACAACTTGAAATGTCACCAGACGACTCCAATCCACAACTCATCTTCTACACGCACGAGTGAAACTCAGTGAAACTGTGATTAGTGAAACAAGACATGACGCTAGTCAGTGAAGTGATATAGTGAAACTTTGGGAAGGCTAATGATTTATGAAATCCTTGTCTGGGATACTTAAATAAAAAGCCACAAACTAAATTAGAATGCAAACAAAAAAAACAAACTTATGAAGAAAAAGTGTAACGAATCGGTCCAGGACTCAGCGTTTTGCTGTGACAGAACCATCGGCAACAAATATCCCGTTATTAGTGATAAAGTGATCAGTGAAACGCTAGTCGGTCACGAAGAATGAATACAAGGAAGTGACCTATTAGTGAAGACTATTCAAATGTTAAGTGAACTCATGGTAATGAAGATTTGTTCTTAAATAAAAACAGTGCAGTAATGGAATGAACAGGGATAGTGAAAAAATTAATTATTATAGTGCACTGAGTATGTAACAAGTATCAAGTCTCACAACACCTCAGTGATTTTGCACTGACGTTTATAAGACGGAGTCACAACACTTGTTCCGTCTCTCTCTTTCTCCCAAACAAAAGATTCTGGTACAGAAGTACCACAGAAGCGATTGATGAGAACGTATTTCAACTAATATATGTTCAAAAAGAAAATAAATGGAGTAGGCCTATGCCTGAGAGGCACACAGATAAAGAAAGGAAGAAAATTAAAGAAGAAATTCGTTTTTTAACCATATTTATTTGCATGGGGTAAAAATGTTTATTTTAAAATATCTAATGAAGGCTTATTTGATTTCATTGGTTTGATATGTTCAATGCACCTCTACTGGTTACATGCTCAGTGTTACAGTGAGAAGTTCTAATAAAGGTACTAGAAGTGAAAAAATATTGAAAGAGAAGCTATGGTTTAAAGAGAAAATGCAGATCTTTTTATTAAAAAAACAAATTACTAAAAAGACTTGTGAAAATAAGTGTGTTAATAATAGTAATAGTGAAAGAATTAGTGAATGTTAAAAAAATAATTTTTAGTTTTTTTTGTAAAGAAACACAGTGAAACTTGTGACCAATGTTTGAATTATGTGGACTTTTATACTGTCAAAAGTATCAAGTATGTATTTTACGCTATTTATTATGGTTTTGATCTTCTTTACAATAGCTGATATTGAAATTGTAAGCTTAACTAATGAATATTGAAATAGTGGTCAAAATAAAATGAAGTCAATTCTTTAGCATGAAACTTTTTCTAGATTTGTTTTCACAAAAAAGAAGACGAATGAAATGTTGCAAAAACAATCATTAAAGTTAAAGCTTCTTTAAATGTAATGCTGTCCTGGTGTATGTCAACAAGAGGGAAAGTCACAGTATGATACTTAAAGCAGCATTAAGTTTAATGGACGTTCCTGCAACCGGATATTAACTGTTAAGGCTGTCTTTTCAAGCTTCAGTAAAGATTAACCAAGGCATAGCTCCATAATCTATTGTTTATTTATTCAAATACCCACGCTTATATTTACTAACGGTGTAGGCAGAGCAATAGTGGATGTAAACCACTTAGAGCCATGGTCTTCTTCTTCTTATCGTGTAGGTATGTATAATCAAGTGTGTGGCGAACTTGGCGTCAAAGTTTTCAAACCGCACAATGGCCTCTGACTTGGTTTAAACAACTGTATCGACAACAGCCAGGACCGACAGCTTAACGTGCCCTCTGAAGCAAGGAAACGTTCGTGATAAATTGCTATTTTGGTCACCCATCAGGTTCCCTGCCTCTGTTATGTACGTTGGTTAACCTCACTTATCGTTTGAGATCAGCGAGTGCCACTGGGTTAAGAGCTCTTCATGGGCTCTTAAGAGCTGGGTTGAGAGCTGGGTACCTATGACAAAAGAGCTCTTCATAATGTACCTATGACAAACATGGCGTCATGCGAACCACGTTTTATGTTTGTGAGGCTTAGCCTTGTGAAATGAGCCATTGTGCGTCATATTTATCGGGCTAGTTATTTCAGCCAGCGAATGTCCTCCAAGAATTTATTTATTTATTTATTGTACAAAACCAACAGCTTAATTACAAGACATAGCTAGCTAGCTTAATAGAAGTACGCAAGATTCTTGCTTTTGCAGGATCTGTGCCCATTGTGCTTCTACGCCTTAGCATTTTATCGTAACATGGAGTCTCTTGTCTTCATGCAACTGCGACTGTCTTTGATGCCCATGTTAAACATATGCTTGTTTGCAAACCACACGGTGCTCTGTCTACCCCAGTCAGGGATTACAGGCTTGAGTTTATGAATGCCTGTTGAAAACTTATCCTTAGCCAAATGTAGAGATACAAGTCAATTGTGTATTGTTTTGTAAAATCATTTCTTTATTTTTAAGTTTATTCGTCTTAACTTTATTTTCTATACATTGTAATATAAAATGAATTATATGTATGCGTTATTGTGGTTCCTGAAGCCTGGTAAATATTTTTTTTTGCATTAACTTTGATTTCATTTTATATTTACCTAAATTGGGGCTGTAATATGATAATCCATTTCTGTGCTACCATCATCAAGGAAATGCTGATAAAAAACATATTTTGATTAAACGGCGACTTATTTCATAGCACAAATATACAGGTAGCTCTTTAATAACTGGTAAAAACTTGCGTATGTACAGTCAAGAGCAGGTCACGCTTTACACTACCTTAAACTGGTTAAATTAAGTTGAGCTTTGATTTATACTGCGCGCCATACAATGTAGGGCCGGACCAAAGTCCAAAGTGTCAAGCTTGACGTGCTCTTGAGTGTACATAATATAAATAATAAAATATAAAAAAAAATGGACTGCATGTTTTATAAATACCCAATAAAAATAAAAATTCCTTATTTATTTTCCATCAACTGATATTGTAAGAATGATTAGTGATTAAAAAGTCACCTGTATAACCTGACGTGCTTTCGTCTGTTCATCGTTTTTAAAAAGCTATGAAAGGAAAAAAAATGCTGTTATCAATTTCTTATGTAAATTCATAATTATTTTTGCATTTTACATCAATTTAGTTTTTGATCAGCCAATAATTTCAGGAAAGACTTACTAAAATATAATAAATATATATTAAATATAAAGGCAGTCAAAACTGCCAAAAAGTTTACGCTTGAATATACCTACTTCGTGTACATTTTGTACTATATGCCAAAAAAATATTATGTTGTATAAATACTTAGTTTAAAGTGTTCGAATTGAAGGCAAGTGTTTTGGGGGTGTATTTATTTGTAAAACTACATTTTTTTTAAGAAAAATAAACAGTGGTGAATGATTAAAATAAAACATGTTCTTGGACAAATCGCACAGGACAAATAAATACGTACATTTACAAAAAAAAACTCAGACTCCTCATAAATGTGCCTATGTTTAGAAAAGATACAACTTTCGCGGTAGTCAATTAAAGCGATAGCTCATTACAGTAATTATGAACCTTATCGACTTGCCCAAAGTTGTACCTTTCCATTTTCACAGTTTTTTAACATAATATGGCAAATAAAAATTGTCCCCGAGATAAGTTTTACAGATAAATCACACCCATACAATACTTGCATTAAGTTTGAAATAAAAATAATTCTTGTTTTATGTTTTTAAGAAAGAGATGGAAAATGGCTTTATGGAAACAATGTTTAACCTTTTCACCGTCAAAGTCTGATACATCAGACAAAAAAATTCTTTTTTTTTTAACTTTATGTCGTTCACCAAGCGTTCGCCATACGCCACGACAATTTTTTTTTTTAATTTTTTGATGTCGTTGCGTGTGGTGGGCGTTTTTGACGAAAACTCTTGGCGCTAAAAGGGTTAAACTGTCATGTGTTGTCTTATCAAATGAATACTTTGCATTATTTTATAAAGAGTAGGTACAAAATACTACTAAACTCTTATATTTTCTAATTTGCGCTGTAATTTAACTTATTATACAAGGTGTTTCAAAAATACTCAATAAGAAAAAAAGGTTCTTATGTATGTCTTATAATAAGTCTTTATCAGCCCATATACGTCCCCACTGCTGGGGCACGGGCCTCTCTCAATAACATGAGGGGTAAATGCCATACTCACCACGCTTGGCAGACGGTTGGCGAGGGTTTTGATATAATTGCAGAGTTTTCCTTCTCTGTGTGCAGATGAACTTGCTTGCATATTTACCTTAGTCGCCTTGTACGACATAATAAGTCTACTGATAACATGTTTCAAGTCCCTGTTATTAATTTTCTTAAAAACGAATTTTAATAAAAAAGTATATTTAAGCGCAGCCACGAACGTGTTTACCAAAGCTAGACCGCCAATATTTCCATTGTATTCAGCCCTATAGAAACGTTGAATACAATAGAAACGTGAGCGATTTAGCTTTGGTCAACACGTTCAAACTTACCGCGATCGGGGCTGCTCTATTACACGTGTCAAGTGTGTTATGTTTTTTAATGGCAAATTACTAAAGTTGCGAGCATTTCAATTTTGAATTTAATTTAGATTTTCTTTTATTGGGTATTTTTGAAACACTTGTATATTGGTTAAAGTTTTTAAAAAGGTACGAAACTATCAATTTAGCCGTTGTTTCATAGCAACCTTTTTTTATATAACCAAAAAGTAATGGCAGTTCCCAAAACGCTTTTCAAGAATTTTGCCACGTATGTTTCGAAACTTAGTTGTTATTTGTTAAGTTATTATTTTAAGTGAATAATTTTGTTAAGTGATGTAAAAAATATATCACTTTTCATTGTGACCTACTGAGATATGTGTATTATGTATATCATTATTCTTAGCGTGTAGGTGTAGTCAAGTGTGTGGCGAACTTGACTAACCCTGGTATCACAGGTTTTAATGTCTATGGTTTTATGACATAATTTTCTTGGCTGTCAACTATTTTTTTTTCCAAACTTAACATTCTTCATTTGCAAAAAAGTTGTCGAAATAGACATATGAGTAATTTTGGTTACAAAATAGGGTTTTAAACCGATTAAAAATTGTTAATTTTTAAGTTTTTTGAAAAAACCACACCCGGAATTCAAATGATGATCTTTTATGAATGCCTATAAAAAAAATACACATTTCTCTATAGGTACTCATTTTTTATGACTGACTGTAAATATTTAAAAAAAACCTATTCTCAAGGTCCAACCTTTTACTATATTGCAAAGTTCGGACGGACATACAAGGAATTTATAAAAATATGGGGTCTTTTAATTAATTAGCGAAACTTTAGCGGGCGATTCACCTCTGAAACGGAGAAACTTTCTCCAGGGAATCCATACGGAATTCTCAAAAAAAATTAACGGACTAAACATACAGAAAAAGAACTGACAAAGCAGATGTTTGTTACCGGTTCATGGGAGTACGTGTCTGTCTTTGTGTACATTACAAGTATTAGAAGATAAACACCTTTTGCTCATTATATAGTTTAATTCGATATTTAATAAACATAGAGTAACTTAAATATGTGGAGATTAATAAATTACAATGCAAGAACACTTAAACTCCGATCTACGCGCGAAACCGATCTGTCAAAGTGACGTTTAGTTTTGTGCTAATGTAATCCCCGTCGTGTATTTTCTGCGCTACGTGATATTGGCGGAATTGTGGCAACACATATGGGGCCATATTTAAGAATCTATCTATCTATCACCGCGTGGACTGGTAGTGTTGTACCAATTGTCTTGAATCGATTTTCTCTTAACACAAGCGACCCACGACAAGGAAAAACCTTAGTGTGGGCCTTTGAGTGCGTAGCGACTATATTTCTACCTAGGTTTCTTAAGTAGTACGCGAGGGTTATTATTGGCGAAAAGCTGACTACCTATCATCACAATTCGTACTCGTGTTCCATCTAACAATCTCCAGAATTAATGTCAGAATTAATGTGACGTCAAGTGGTTTTTCTGCCTACCCCGAAAGGGATTATAGGTGTGTGTGTAAAGTTGTTCAGTCTTATGAGGAGAGTTAACCCCCCTACAGATTTGCTAATGGAGTTCGACTGGTCAGTGCAATTTTGTTCTTTGCTCGTACGAAATAAGAACTATACACAGTCGATATTGCAACTGTAGATAGCCTATCTTGTCTTCGAACATTGCAGTACGAGTAAACATAAGTTTGTTTCAAAAAGAATGAGACAAATTGAATAAAGTGTAAATATTTATATAACAAGTTTGTTTTATTTATATTATTAACTAGCGTTTCGCTTGGGACTTCGTTCCCGTAGAAATTCGGGAAAGTTATTTAGCCTATGTTACTCAGGGATAATGTAGCATTGTAATGGTGAAATAATTTTTCAAATCAATCCAGTAGTTTCGGAGCCTATTCAATGCAAAGAAAAACAAACAATCAGATCTTTCCCCTTTATAATATTAGTTTAGAAGACACTCAGAGACAATGAACTAAACAGAGACAGAGACAATGAACTAATTACTACGAGTATGTTAGTAGGAGGTCTAGCATCGCTATCGTTCCCATTGCAATAAGTTTTTTGACGAAACAAGGGTTTGACGAAAAACGAATTTGACCAAATAACGTTGCTAGGTTCTAGAGGTTTTAACATTATGTGTTTTAACTTAAAGTTTGTTTTGGCTCAAGTACCAATTTTAACTTTTAAAAAAATCATGTTCCACGATGAGGGACATTTTAAAGTGGTTGCTGACATTTCCCTTATTACTTAACTACCACCAACAGAAAAAAAAAAATTGAATGGATGCTGGGTAAAAAATTTCAAAATAGTCATAGTAAAATGTGTAATATAATAACTTACTACAAAAATCGCGGAACATACATGGAGGTGATTTTGAATGCCGTGGCACGGGGCATCCAAATTTTTCTTTTATACGTCTCTTGCTGGGCCACCCTTATGTTTCGACTGTATGTTTCTTTTTTTATGTATGTTCTGTCAGTGCTTTCTCCGCCATTTGTGTTTTTTGTTTGAAATAGTAGGTACCTATACCCGAGGTGGTCCCATCACCAGGTTAGGATCTGATGGATGTAATTTCCAAGGAAAATCGGGGGGCAACTCGAATTTAATACTTGGGCACTTTAACCCTTTATCAGGCCCTATTTGCACAGGCCTCCCTTCGAAACACGAAGGGGATTTAGGCCATAGTCCACCACGCTGGCCCAATGCGGGTTGGTGGACCGCTCGTCTTTCGAAAATTTTCTTTGATGGGCGGGTTTCATCACGATGTTTTCCTTCACCGTTGAGCAAGTGATTATTAGAAATACGTAAATAAATCCAAAAAACCAATTTAGTGGTACAGGCTCGCACCAGGATTTGAACCCACGACCTTCGGATTACAAGTCTGCCTCATTACCAACTGGGCTATCACCGCTTTTTAAAAATTATTTTTATATATTATGGTGTGGTCCTAATTTTTACCTGTACAAAGTGCTTTTAACTAATTTGATTCTACGGTAAAAAAATAATCGACTGCAAAAATAAAACAGATTTTATCAAAAGAGGTTTTACATATTTCAAAACTGATAAAAACTACAGACAATTAATCATTAATCAATCAAAAATCCAGACACGTCACTCATTTGGCGAAAATTTGGCATATTTGTCACAATAGCAGATAACATACAAATTGTATTAACAAAAATGATAATAAAAATGGTTTTAAAATTAGACTAGGTACTTAAATTGATTCAGTCAGTAAATTCAGTTATTTTAACTATGAAAAGTTTTTTAAAAATACTGTAAAGTTATGGCGGTAAGGTTGTTAGGACAAGTGAAACTTTTGACAAAAGGACGTGGAGTAAACTTTGAGTCAGGTAATTCTACGTTTAAGGCCCGTATTAAAGGAGACTCAAGTCTTGATCTATACTCAAGTATTGATTGTCTCTTTCTCTCACTATCAAAATGACAAAGATGACTGCTACTTACTCAAGTATTGATCGGAGTTTGAGTCGCGTTCTGTAATATGGACTTCAGCGATAAAATTTAAAATGTTGATCGCCGAAACACACAAAAAAATAAAGAAGACAAGATTTTTTAAAAACGAATGAAAGGATTTAATTAAACAAAAAATTACAAAAATTCGACTTAGACCCAGAAAAATAAAGATTAAAGAAATTGAACATTTAAATTAAATTTTAAGGTGTAACATACAGGATAACCTAACACGCAAAACAATTTTCAACGTATAGATATTTTGTTTGGAAATGAAGTGTTGGATTATTTTGAACGGTTACAATTCCATACATAAAATTTAAACACGAGGCCTATCTAAAATAAATTATTTTTCACCATTGCCCCTCGAAAAAGGGTCCGTTATTCTTCAAAAACAGTGAATAAAACGCTGTTTATTTCACTGAGTGAATAAAACATTTTGAATTTGGAACATGCGCCAATATACGAATTTTAGTAAGAAAACAAAAGACAATGTGCAAGGAGGTTGCATACTCTAGCTATAAAAACGTACTAAAACTTAGCTGTATGTAATAACTGGCTTTATGGAATATGGCTCGGTTAAAAATTTTGAATTTAGAATAAGGAATTCAGCAAATTTTCTGTGCAATTTTCATGCAATTAAAAGTTTCTGTTAAAAGCTTTTGTCTCTAAATCATAAAATGAGTTCGACATCCAGTGATGAAAGTGAACCTCTCGTTCCAAAGTCATTTCGCGTTAAAGCAGCAGCTATTGTTGATAATTTACTGCCGCAAAAATCTAAAGAAAAGTATCTGAAAGCATACTTACAACATGTTCTGTGAGTGGAAAACAGCGAATGGCGCCAATTCTTTTTCGGAGTCCGTTTTTCTCAATTATTTTGACGAATTGTCAAAAAATAAGAAGCCGTCTACACTATGGACAACATATTCAATGCTAAAAGCGACTATGAAAATAAAACAAAATGTTGATATCGAAAAGTACTCCAAGTTAGTTACCTAAAGCGGGCTTCCGAGGGGAAAACTGCAAAGAAATCGAAAGTTCTAACTTCGGACAACATTGAAAAATTTCTTAATGAGGCCCCTGACCACAGCTTTCTGGCCACAAAAGTAAGTAGTTTTCTTAGTACTTTACCTACCACAAACCTACTTAGTTGTTTTTAGCAAGTTGTACTGTAATGATTAATTAATAAAATTGCAGGTTGTGCTAGTTTTTGGCGTGAACGGAGCCTGCCGCAGTGGTGAATTGTTGAAGATAACTGTAAATGACATCAAGAAACACTCCGAAACCTTATTATTAATTGTTTTAAAGGACACAAAAACTAAGATTGATAGATCTTTTGTAATAAGGGAAGAATATATAAAGATTATTGAAAAATATCAAGCTTTGCGGCCCGCTAATACGAAAACGGACAGATTTTTCATACAGTACCATGGCGGCAAGTGTACACGGCAACCTATTGGAATCAAAAAAATAGGTGCTATGCCTAAAGAGATTGCAACGTTTTTAAACCTGCCTAATCCTGAACTGTACACCGGACATTGCTTTCGTAGAACGTCCGCGACGCTTTTAGCTAATTCTGGAGCTGACCTCACGCAACTGAAACGCCATGGGGGATGGAAGTCGAGTGCAGTAGCTGAAAGTTATATTGAAGATTCGGTAGAAAATAAAGCTAAAACGTGCAAACGAATTATTGAAGGCATTAAACTTAAACCATCTACATCTGACCCTTGGAGCCCACTTCCTCCGTCTCACCCTTCAACATCGAAGGACCCATGGAACCCACTGCCTCCGTCTCACTCTTCAACATCGAAGGACCCTCGGAGCCCATTTTCTCCGCCTCAACCTTCAACATTGAAGGACACACCTCGTGAAACGACACTACAGCTATCTCAGCATAAGACCGTTTCAGACACAAACAAGCACATACATCTAAATTTCAAAAACTGTTCTAATTTCACGATTAATTTCTAGTTCTTTTCCTATTAATCTGTATTCTATGTCTTACCCATAATAAATGTTGATTCATAATCAATCACAGAGTAATTATTTTCTTTTTCTCGTAGTCAATGGTAAAAAGTAGAGTACCTAACACGTGAAAAAAAAATTCATCTCGGCTCTTGTATCCCTCGATCCGCTCAGGATTCTAATCTAGAATCCCTCGCTATGCTCGGGATTCAACTTTAGAATCCTTCGCTCCTCTCGGGATACAACTCAATGCCTCGAAAAGAATTCACCTTTTTTTCACTTGTTGGGTAATCTACTAATCTGTAGCAAATAGGAAGAATATATTCAGCGCCGAATAAATACCCCACCTACTTGATAGATAAAACTAAAACTGTTACAATTGGCACATTTTGACAAAAATAAATTAAGAGTATTTAAAGGAATGGATAAAAAACTTAGCTACTGGTCTTCCAGAGGCCGCTGGTCGAACCGCTGTAGAATGGTGGCAGGATCTGGTGAATTAGGTAGCCCAAATTGGGTACTCGTCTGTCAGAACTCCCAGCGGTAAATTGTTGTCCAAACTTTTAATGTCGTTTCTTAATTACACTGAAAATTTTGATTAACACAATTGGATAATAAAAAACAATCTTTAAATATATAACACTATAAATTTTTAATCTCTCTGTTGACCGACGTTAGTAATGATGAATTTAATATCAAAAATAAATCAATTAAAGCATTCACTTTCACAGAAAAATCAGTCGTTTCACTGAAAAATTTTTTGTCCAATGCTTCTGTCAACTTCAATCCCAAACAAAATCCAAAAATCAAGCAAATTCTAAAATTTTGAAATATATTGAATTAAAAAGAAAACTAGACCGGAAAGAACATAAAAAAGATCGCAAGCAGAAATGCTGCAACATGAAAGGATTTAATTAAACAAAAAATTACAAAAATTCGACTTAGACCCAGAAAAATAAAGATTAAAGAAATTGAACATTTAAATTAAATTTTAAGGTGTAACATACAGGATAACCTAACACGCAAAACAATTTTCAACGTATAGATATTTTGTTTGGAAATGAAGTGTTGGATTATTTTGAACGGTTACAATTCCATACATAAAATTTAAACACGAGGCCTATCTAAAATAAATTATTATCTGTAGCAAATAGGAAGAATATATTCAGCGCCGAATAAATACCCCACCTACTTGATAGATAAAACTAAAACTGTTACAATTGGCACATTTTGACAAAAATAAATTAAGAGTATTTAAAGGAATGGATAAAAAACTTAGCTACTGGTCTTCCAGAGGCCGCTGGTCGAACCGCTGTAGAATGGTGGCAGGATCTGGTGAATTAGGTAGCCCAAATTGGGTACTCGTCTGTCAGAACTCCCAGCGGTAAATTGTTGTCCAAACTTTTAATGTCGTTTCTTAATTACACTGAAAATTTTGATTAACACAATTGGATAGTAAAAAAAAATCTTTAAATATATAACACTATAAATTTTTAATCTCTCTGTTGACCGACGTTAGTAATGATGAATTTAATATCAAAAATAAATCAATTAAAGCATTCACTTTCACAGAAAAATCAGTCGTTTCACTGAAAAATTTTTTGTCCAATGCTTCTGTCAACTTCAATCCCAAACAAAATCCAAAAATCAAGCAAATTCTAAAATTTTGAAATATATTGAATTAAAAAGAAAACTAGACCGGAAAGAGCATAAAAAAGATCGCAAGCAGAAATGCTGCAGGACCTAAGTATAGTAAAGTACGAGGCGACTAACCCTGGCCTCTGACTTGGTAGGTACATTGTTTGTCGATCGACAACAGCCAAAAAATTCGACTGATTATCAAATCAGCTGATAATACAAGTTGTATGGAGGCAAAAACATTTTTCCACAAGTTTCCTTGGGAAAATCGTTCAGTTTCGTGGGGTGACTAACAACCTTAATTATTTTGTTTACGCTAATTTCTTACCTGCCCATATACGTCTCCACCGAGGGGCACGGGCCTCCCTTCGAAACACTGGCCTAAATAGTCCACCACGCTGGCCCAATGCGGGTTGGTGGACCGTCTTTCGAAAATGCATTTTCTTGGACGGGCGAGTTTCATCACGATGTTTTCCTTTACGGTTGAGCAAGTGATATTATAATTAGAAATCCGTACATAAATCCGAAAAGACGAATTTAGTGGTACAGGCCCGCACCAGGACTTGAACCCGCGACCATCGGATTACAAGTCTGGCTCATTACCAACTGGGCTATCAACCGCTTCTTACGCTAATTTATAGTCACTCAATATGAGTTTCATGGGGGAAAGTTGTAAAGTTATGCTAACTAATAAAAAAATATACAAGTACATTATTAAATACTGAAGTCTCAAGCGGGTCCTAACTTTGCGTATACTTAACATGATTTACCTATTCCCGACGTTTCGACGCGGTTGCACGCGCCGTGGTCACGGGTAGATAGACATATAGGCGAATATGCATGTTATACGCGATTTAATTGTGTTCAAATCACAAAAGTTTAAAGTGTTAAACAAGCACATTTTATTTTATTTATTTATTAAGAAACAAACAGATTTTTACATAACTTAAAAAAGAAACAAATATGAAACTTATATAAACTTACAGTTTCCTAAATTATTTATATTTCACAATTGAAAAACGAACTTACAAAAAATAACAAAATATGAAAGTGATTTATTCTATTCTAATAAATGTTTTTTAAAAGATTTAAGAGAATTGCTAAAAATGTCAACATCCAAAAACTTGTCATTATAAATTTTACAACTACCTACGTCTAATAAAGCTATTAGCCACGTAACAGTTTCTTCTCTCAGCGATTGAAAATAAAAATTTCTTGCGACGTTCGTGCCTTCGGGGAACATGGAAGGAAATTTGATGTAACAAATCAGGAGCATCAAATTACATCAGCGAATTCACGACGTTTATACAATGAGTATAACTTAAAGTATTGCAACGATGTTAAGTAATTACTTATGTTATGTTGACAACACAGTCGTTAAAATCAAGTCAGAGGCCATTGTGCGGTTTGAAAACTCTGACACCAGGGTGAGTCAAGGTCGCCACACACTGGCTATACCTACACGAGAAGAAGAAGAATACTTGTTGTTATCTTCAATACAGGTTTTTTAGAAACATGTGGTCTCTCTTATTCGGAAAGATATCGCATTCAACAACAGAGACGCAGCGCTCACTTAATGAAGCGCTCGTTTGGCGGCAAACACATTGTAACCATGATCCCAGGCGTGGGCATAGGAACTGAATGCATGCGTCATGTCATGGAGGTTTTCTGGTAAGTCGAAATCCGACTTAAAATAAACGCTACACACTCAAAGGCCCACACTAAGGTTTCCCTTGTGTCGTGGGTCCCTTGGTGTTCCAACACACATAAAGACAGACGCGAACACCCATGACCCGAGAACAAACATTTGCTTTTTACACAAATATTTGCCCCGACTGGGAATCGAACCCAGGACCCGCTGATCAAGAGGCAGCCGCTGATTAGCCTACGTTTTAGCCGTGTGGTGATCGGTTAAGAATAACACCATCCCATCTCGTTCCGTGGATGTCGTAAGAGGCGACTAAGGAAACACAAATGAGACCTGCCTCCTATTAATCCACCCCAGGCAACACCTCAATTTGTTCTGAATCTGAGGTGGCGTCCTATAGCTATGGTCTCATGCGGTCTGGTAAAGGCTCTGTGAAGGGCCGTCTGGTTCGCGACCACCCTCCTACTGGTTCGCGCCAAACAGCTTGCTGTGTTCCGTCTGTGCGTAGTAGTACCAGTGACTTAATAGGCATTTTCTGGGTTAACTCGCTCTATCGTCGACCTCATCTATGACCTTGGTCAAGATTTAGGTCAAGAGTTAACCCATCTTATAATAATATAAAAACCACTCGACTAAACCGGCCGTCAATTACTTTTGTTTTGCTCTTGACTATTCTAACAAGAAAGAATCCCTACTAGTCCCTATTAATAATATTATACGAGTAAATGCGAAAGTAAATGTCTGTTACGCTTTCACGCCTAAACTACTGAACCGAATTTGATGAAATTTGGTACAGAGATAGACTAGAGCTTGGGAAAGGACATAGGCTACATTTTATTCCACAGCTGGGCACGTTATCAGGAGTACTCCAAAATGGAGAAGTTAATGTAAGGCTAGCTGTTCCCTAGTTCCTGAAGCTCTTCAGCTGTATCGCTTTGTGATGTGCTCATTTAATGAGCGCATCACGGAGTGATGGGGTTGAGGAGTTTTCAGTTATTTTTATTCTTTTTAAGAGGCTTCCAATTAGGCTGGCATAGACACGTTTGTGATCTAAAGCCTCGTTTTCTTTTGTTAAAACAGATTAGAAAAAAAAAACCTGTAGTCCATGCGGGCGGAGCTGCGGAAGGAAAGCTAGCAATAAATAAATCAACATAATACTTTTTCAGCGAAGCTAACGTGCCAGTTGCATTTGAGGTTGTAAAAATTGACACAGAAGATGAAGAGAAAGCTCAGAAGGATTTAGAAAATATGATCCGAACTATCAAAAGAAACGGTGTCGCAATCAAGGTATGTTCAGTTCAGTATCAGATCAAATGACAGACAGACAAATAATTCATTAAGCGTTTTTCCACTGGACAGTACGGCAACGGCACGGCACCGACGACGCCGGTAACGGCCCTGCTGTCGAGGAAGCAAAAATGTATGAAAATACAGGTTGAAAAAGAACCTCCTAGCTTTATTGAAAATCCTGAACCAGTATCACTTACTAAACACTTTTTTTAAAAATTTTTTTGGGGGGGTGGATTTTGTTTTTTCTAAACGTAGACACCACTCGGGCGCACCCCCCGAGCGCTACCCGTACCCCTCGCGTGCCTGGTGTAGAAGTAATGTCTACGTTTAGGCATGAATTATTCCCATTGAAAAAATATTAAAAAAAATTTTTTTTTTATAATTGTGTTCTTTGATTGATACTGGTTCAGGATATGGTATGTTTTTCACTGACAGGCGCCGGCGCCGAAACGGCGATAATTAATTCAACGGCGCCGGCATTTTTAAAACCGAAACATTACAATTCCTCTAGTGAAATTTTAATCTCCCGCGAAATTACAATTCGGCTAGAAAAACTATAAATTCATAAAACTTTAACGGGCGCCTGCATGAAATAAGGATAAGTTAAGTTATGTTAGGGTTGGGTTAGGATTTTTTAGGTTCGGTTAAGTTTTTTTAGGTTCGGTTAAGTTTTTTTAGGTTCGGTTAAGTTTTTTTAGGTTCGGTTAGGTTTTTTTAGGTTCGGTTAGGTTTTTTTAGGTTCGGTTAGGTTTTTTTAGGTTCGGTTAGGTTTTTTAGGTTCGGTTAGGTTTTTTTAGGTTCGGTTAGATTTTTTTAGGTTCGGTTAGGTTTTTTTAGGTTCGGTTAGGTTTTTTTAGGTTCGGTTAGGTTTTTTTAGGTTCGGTTAGGTTAAGTTGCATTAATGTTAGATAGATAAAGATAGATAGATAATACGTTTATTCAATGACCAGCAACTTTGAAGTAAACATAAAACAAACAACTTCACACAATACACAAATATAAACAAAGAAAAAACATCAAGGGGAATCGTGATGTGAAACGCTGGTCAAGGAAGAGGTTGTGGCGTACAGCCACAATAGTGTGTAAAGGCAGCATATTTCAAATGTCACTAATGCAAACGAGCATATCTCGTTCTTTCTCCTCTGCTCTATCTGTCTCACTCTTTCTTCGCTCATTCTACACTTTTCCATTCACACGCTTCCTTCTTCTTCTCGTGGCCCTCACGCGCTCCACACGTCTCTTGAGATATATTTTTGTATTACTAAATAATAATTGGTGAATATTGCGGTAGAGCAATAAACAGTTGTGAACAGTCATTACGGAGTTGTGATTTTATCCCAGTGCTACACTCTGCCCCTTCACCAAATTGGTGACACCGACGCTGGCTACAAGCTACAACGCGCAGCCTTGAGAGGAGGCCTAGCAACCATCTTTACGCGTGCGGAGGCCCAAGCCCGCACGCCTTCGCCGTTCTCGCGCGCCGCGCGCCCCACGAAACGACGCGCCCCGGCAGGGAGGACCGACGCGCGCGCATCGGACCATACCCACGCGCCACCGCGCCGCCGCATCTGAACTCACGCTGAGGCCTGTGCCTACGCGCTACGGCGACTTTTTCGCACGCGGGGGCCCATGCCCGCGTGCCTGGACAAGTTTGCGGGGTTGGAAGTCGGCGTGGGGGCGAAGCCCCACCCACAGTGCGGACAGGAACGCCGGTGTGACCGCCAAGCAGACCGTTTGGCCCATCGACGATCATCCCGTGTGCGGAGGCCCATTCCCGTACACGCACCCAAGTTTGTGCATAGTTTCATATAACCTAAAAGTGCATCCATTTTGTGCTTGTGCATCCTATCATCCCACGTGGTATGTACTTCCATTTTTTTTATTTCACTCATCCGGTGGCACAGGCGCCAAACTCCAGTGTGGCAAAACTGAGAACTAACATTTTTTTTTTGCATCCATCTTGGAACGAACTAACACTTGTCAAAGTCAAACTGACATTCGTTTTGTTTTGTTTTCGTGTTTACGTAATACATTTTGTTTTTCGCTATCATTCTTGCTATAAATACTAATAAACTTAGTCTTAGCAAATAATAGCCTAGCTGAGGGCTGCAAATTGTGTGTTTTTGTGCATTTTAACTTGTGTTTGTCGATTGTGCGTATGTTTTTCTTTTGGTTTATGTTTTGTAAACAAGGTTTCTTTTTGTGAATAACCTCTTGTATGTAAGCTTTGCATCTTGTTTGGAGTATATTAACCGATCTGTGAATAATAATGGCCACTGGTGGTGATGGGGAGGATTCCCGCGATGCATCTGGAGGGACACATTTTGTAAACAGGGTGTCAATTCGCACGCCGCCTTTTTGTAAAGACAGACCCGCCCTGTGGTTTGCTAGCCTTGAGGCGCAGTTCAATATTAACAAAATAACGCAGGAAAGCACTAAGTTCAGTTTTGCTATTGCCCACCTCGACACCTCCTGCACTAAAGAGGTGGAGGACATCGTCACACAACCTCCCTCGGATAATCCTTACACTACACTCAAAAAGGCCATAATTTCACGGTTTTCAGATTCCTATGAAGAGAAAATCCGACGACTCTTGGAAAAAGAGGCTATCGGGGACCGAAAACCTTCGTCCTTCCTGCGTCACCTGAAATCACTGGCTGGCCCCACCTTCCCTGACGATCTGATGAGGCAGATCTGGAGCAGCCGTCTGCCCCGTCAGATCCAGATAGTGCTGGCAGCTCAGCGGCTGCAGGACCTAGGCGAACTTTCGGAACTGGCAGATACCCTAATGGACATTCAGGGCCTGCCTACCGAGGTCTGTGCGGTGTCTCCTCCTTTTCCACAACCAGAACCAAACGCTTTGGTTTCATTACAAAATCAAGTCGCTGAATTGACTCGGGTGGTAGCATCACTCACCACCAACACACAAAACCGTAGTCGTTCCCAACAGCGCCGACCTAACAGAGGTCACAGCCGCAGCCGTAGTCGCTCACAATTTAATAGTGATTTGTGTTGGTATCATAACCACTTTGCCGCAAAGGCAAAGAAATGCAATGCCCCCTGTTCCTGGTCCAAGGACTCGGGAAACGCCAGCAGCGGTCGGTAATGGCGAATACCGATCGCCCTGCACCCAGCCGTCGCCTCTTTATAGTCGACCGGTGTACCAACCAGAGATTTCTGGTTGACACCGGCTCTGACATTTGTTGCTATCCACGGCGATTGGTCAAAGGGCGTATCACGGGCAGCGGTTACGACCTATGCGCTGCAAATGGTACCAACATTCAAACTTATGGTAGCATAACTTTAAACTTAAATTTAGGACTGCGCCGTGATTTCACATGGAACTTTATAATAGCCGACGTGAGCACACCAATCTTAGGCTCTGACTTTCTTAGTTTTTACAACCTACTACCTGATTGCAGACATACGCGGTTGATTGACGGCACGACCAAGCTGTCGGTGGCAGCCTCAGCAGCAAGTATCTCCCAGGAGAGTGTCCGGGCAGTCACCTGCAGCGGTGACTCGCCTTATGAGCGCCTGCTCGCCGAGTTCCCGGAGGTGACTCGACCCCCTGGCATCAACCGGGTGATCAAGCACTCAACTGTGCATCATATCAACACCACTGATGGTCCGCCGGTCACCTGCCGTCCCCGCCGCCTCGCTCCGGACAAGCTCCGCATCGCGCAAAAGGAGTTCGACGCTATGGTCCGCTCTGGCACTGCGAGGCCATCCAGCAGCTCGTGGGCGTCTCCACTACACCTAGCGCCCAAGAAGGATGCGACCTGGCGACCTTGCGGCGACTATCGCCGTCTCAACTCCCGCACCATTCCAGACCGCTACCCGATCCGTCATATTGGGGATTTTACTCAGAGCCTGGCCGGATCCTCTGTGTTCAGCACAGTCGATCTGGTCAAGGCATACCAGCAGATTCCAGTCCACCCAAGCGATATTTGTAAAACTTCAATAATAACACCGTTTGGACTGTACGAATTCCCCTTTATGACTTTTGGGTTGCGGAACGCTGGCCAATCGTTTCAACGATTCATCGATGAGGTGGTGCGGGGGCTTGATTTTTGTTTCACATACGTCGATGACATTCTTGTCCACTCAGAGAGCCACGCTGCGCACGCAGAACATCTGCGCATGCTGTTCCAGCGGCTACACGAGTATGGCGTCGTCGTGAACCCTGCCAAGTGTGTCCTTGGCGCGCCAGTGGTGACCTTTCTCGGGTATCGCATATCCGCGCAAGGCACTTCTCCCCCAGCAGACCGCATCCAGGCCCTGCGCGATTTTCCCCCACCTAAAACTGTGCAAGGGATGCGCAGATTCTTGGGTATGCTGAATTTTTATCGGAGACATTTGCCTGATGCTGCTAGGTTCCAAGCTCCCCTTGTCGATGCCATTGCTGCCACACATGGTAAGGGTCAAAAACCTTTCCCATGGACGCCGGAACTGGAAAGAAGTTTTGAGAAGTGCAAGGATAGCCTATCGACTGTTACTATGTTGTCCCATCCTGACAACCAAGCTGAACTCGGGCTGTTCACAGATGCTTCAGGCACCCACATCGGTTCCTGTCTTCAGCAGCAGAAAAAGAACAGCGACACCTGGGAACCGTTGGCTTATTTTAGCAGGAAGCTAAAACCCAAGCAAACGCAGTGGCCGGCCTATTATCGCGAGCTGCTCGCCATATACGAGAGCGTTCAGCATTTCAGACACATACTGGAAGCCCAACACGTGACTGTCTACACTGACCACAAACCTCTCGTATATGCGTTCGGGCAGCAGCGAGAAAAGCTTCCACCGGCCCAGCTCAACCAACTTAGCTTTATAAGCCAATTTACTACCGATATAGTTCATATAAAAGGAGAGGACAACATAGTGGCAGACACCATGTCTCGGATAGAGGCAGTTTCCGCTACTGGAGTGCTCGATTACAGCGCACTCGCCGAGGCCCAAGCTTCAGATGAAGAGCTCGCCAAATGCCGCACTGACTCCTCACTAAAACTCGAACTGCTCTCTATTCCAGGCACAGACATCAGGGTGACCTGTGACACATCCACCGGCAAGCCGAGACCGTATCTTCCCGCATCATTCCGCCGCGCTGCGTTCCAGCGGCTCCACAGCCTCAGCCACCCGAGTGCGCGTGCGACCGCGCGCCTGGTGGGTGACCGCTTCGTTTGGCCCTCCATGCGGAAGGACTGCGGCGCATGGGCGCGCTCTTGCGTCGCATGCCAGCGCAGTAAGGTTTCCCGCCACGTCTCGGCGCCTCTCGGGACCTTTCCGACGCCGACGTCTAGGTTCAGGCACGTCCATCTAGACATAATTGGACCCCTTCCTATGTCAGAAGGTTTCACCTATTGCCTTACGGCAGTGGACCGTTTTTCCCGCTGGCCCGAGGCGTGGCCCATGATGAACATCACGGCCGAAGAAGTAGCCGACCAGTTCGTGCGTGGTTGGATCGCTCGTTTCGGCGTGCCCACTACGGTCACTACTGACCAGGGCCGCCAGTTTGAGTCAAATTTGTTTAGCAAATTAATGCATCTGGGAGCATCCAACCGCGTACGAACTACCAGCTACCACCCCCAAGCAAACGGAATGGTGGAACGTTTTCACCGACAATTGAAGGCCGCCCTCATGTGTCACAGTGATACCTGGCACCGAGCACTACCTCTCGTCCTCCTCGGGGTGCGGTCCGCCCTCAAAGAGGATCTCAAGTGTTCCTCGGCCGAACTTTTGTATGGAGAGCCGCTGCGCCTACCTGGCGAGTTCCTGGTAGCCAGCGCTCCAAACATCGAAACCGACGATTTTATCGCTCGCCTCCGTACCAAGATGTCCGATTTGCGCCCCATTCCCGCCTCGCGCCACTCTCAGCACTCGACATTTATTTTTAAGGATTTGTCCAGCACTACACACGTTTTTCTGCGTGACGACACGGTACGCCGTCCTCTGCAACCGCCGTACACCGGGCCGTACCTCGTTTTGTCGCGCGACAAAAAAACGTTGCGCATCGACATTGCTGGCAGGGAATCGACCGTGAGTATAGACCGCGTTAAACCCGCTTATCTCTCCCCAGACCCTGACGGTAGTCCCAGCGCCCCGCCGGCCGCCCAAGCCGCGCGCGCGCCGACCACGGAGGTCGCTGACCCCGTGCCGGTCGTTGACCCCGAAGCGCCCGCGCCTGTTGCGCCCGCCGCGCCTTCTGCGCTCACTACGTCCTCTGTGCCCTCTGCGCAGACAGATACTCCACCCATCACCACTAGGTCTGGCCGTAGAGTTAGGTTTAGGGATAGATTAAATCTTTAGTGTTAGCTTAGTCATAAGAGTAGTTTTTAAGGAGTAGTTTTTATTTTATTTTAATATTGTACGTAGTTTTAATTGTACGATTTAGTTTGCACATTATTACTTGTATACCATTGTTTTATGTCTTAAACATATGCTCATTTGAATTTTTTTTTTCCACTCGAAAAATAGACTTAAGTTTTACTTTTCTGTATGTAATTTTTTTTTTTTTATTGCAACCGTTCATCATTCTCCGTAGGGGGGTGATGTGGCGTACAGCCACAATAGTGTGTAAAGGCAGCATATTTCAAATGTCACTAATGCAAACGAGCATATCTCGTTCTTTCTCCTCTGCTCTATCTGTCTCACTCTTTCTTCGCTCATTCTACACTTTTCCATTCACACGCTTCCTTCTTCTTCTCGTGGCCCTCACGCGCTCCACACGTCTCTTGAGATATATTTTTGTATTACTAAATAATAATTGGTGAATATTGCGGTAGAGCAATAAACAGTTGTGAACAGTCATTACGGAGTTGTGATTTTATCCCAGTGCTACACTCTGCCCCTTCACCAAAAGGTCCTGACTCAGCATAGTGTTGTGGTTGGAGCCACAACGCTCCAATAAAAAAATCCGTCGATGTGCAAAAAAAATGGGGCAGTTCACAAAGTACCTACCGAGAGTTTATAGATTAGTTAGATCATTAATTGAATTTAATTCCAACATTATCAATTTCATAATTACAATGGATGTCAAAAATGTGAAAGAATAATATTTTCGTCAAATATAAAAATTAAGAATATAAAAATAAAATTAATAAGTAGAATAACAATGTCAAGCAAATAAAATAATAATATTAGTACAAAATTGTACGTAAAATCAGGATGTCAAATACAATAATAATTATAAATATGTCAATGTCAAATTATCAAAATAATTATTCAATATTTAATAGGTATATTTTATAAGTGAACTCTTTCAATGAATAAAATTCATGTTCTAGTATATTCTTACTAAGTATTAAGTCAAATACAATATGACGGGTTTGACAAATCTATTAATGACATATCCAATCCATACCTATCCTACTACCTAATATTATAAACGCGAAAGTTAGTACCTATGTATGAATGTTTGTTACTTACTCTTTCACGCTCAAACGGCTGGACCAATTTTGATAAAATTTCGTATGGCGGTAGCTCCTGACACACAGAGGCTACACAATTTTCCCAAATTCCCACGGGAAAGAAGTCCCGGGTGGAAAGCTAGTACTTAACTTAAGCAAAATGTGACTGTGAAAATGGAAAGGTACTTACAACTTTCGTGATAGTCGTTAAGGTTCACAATTAGTGTGATGAGCTATTGTAAATAGCTCTTATTGACTGATCGCCGTGTGGTGATCGTAGTTATTGACGACTAAAGTTGCGATAAAGTTGTACCTTTATCTAAACACAGGCACAAATTGTGTTTACAGGGTAACATAGAGACGGGAAGTGAGTCGCCATGGATTAAGTCGCGAAACGTGATTATTAGGAAGCGGCTGGATTTATTTGCCTTTATCATGGAGTGTAAGAGCTACCCTGCTGTGCCGACTAGGCATAAGGACTTGGATATTGTCATCGTCAGGTACGATGAGTAATCATTGCGGGGGCGGTCCCAAGCGGGGCTCACAGGGGAATTTGTTTTTTTTTTTAAATTATGAGATGGATTAACTCTTGACCCAATCTTGACCCCAATCAAAATAGATGAGGTCGACGATGGGGCGAGTTAACCCAGAAAATGCCAATTAAGGCACTGGTACTCCCACGCACCGACGGAACACAGCAAGCTGTTTGGCGTCGGAATTCGATAGGAGGGTGGTCGCGAACCAGACGGCCCTTCACAGAGCCTACCACACCGCATGAGACCATAAAACGTCACCTCAGATTGAAAACAAACTGAGGTGTCGTTGCCTAAGATGGATTACTAGGAGGCAGGTCTCATTTTTTCAATTTACCAAACGAATTGATTTATTTTTTATTTAGAATAACGAATGCGTTTGCTCTTGACCACAATCTAATCTAGCCCAGGGGCGAAGATGTGGTCGAGGATATAGCAGGCTCACCCAGAAGATGCCTGTTCACTCGAACTTTAAAGAGACTCGTATTATAATATGGTTTAAGTCTCATTTTTATTTTTTTATAACGCATGGGTTCGCAACCACCTTTTTCCACCATTCTTTAACAAAAATCCTTCTTGGTTGACCAAGGTCCCGTAATTCAACATTATAGGTACGAATTCAACATTTTAGAATTAGTTAGATTCAATATTTTGCAAATTCAGCATTTACGCTCCGGAGCGGTCTGGACGTTGATGAATCAGTGAGGAGTTCGGGACCTTAAATTCTATGTTTCAAGAAGATTAAGAATTCTGCGGCTGTTAACACAAGTGTAAACGAAAAATTGCAGTAAGAACTCGTTACAAATTAATATGCAAAAAACTAAGTATTTTGTAATTGCAGACAAAACACAGAAGGAGAGTATCAAATGTTGGAGCATGAGTCAGTGCCAGGGGTAGTTGAAGCTATGAAAATAATTACAGTAAAGAACACTCGAAGAATAGCGCACTTGGCGTTTAAGTACGCGGTGCTGCATGGACGGAAAAAGGTGACTAGTATTAACTGTCTGGTAATAGTCATTAACGATTTAAATCTTCTATCACGTTGATGGCAAAATCATGTTTTTTTGTCCAACTTTTACCGTATTGTCGGTTGCGGCCATAGATCCTCCTGGGTGCATGTGGTAGGGCACGAAGGGCATGAGATCAGGAGACGTATTTTTGAAACAGTAGAATTTCAAGTCGCATACGAATTTACAAGATTTTCATGCGATTCTCATGCGAATCTTGTCAATTCGTATGCGGATTGGTATTCTATCGTTTCAAAAACACGTCTCCAGGTGTTCCATTTCTTGAACGGGTTCACCACACTCACACCGGAGGTCCGAACCAGCAATAACAGAAGATAATCGCTTTACCCACCTAAAGCTTCTTCGCTTCGGCCAACTTAGGTTCGGAGTCTGTTCAAGGACTTTCAAATCGGCCACGGACGAATGGCGTGAGCAGTGACCCATTTTTACTTCTATTTTTACTCCTGTTTAGCCGTTTAAAAGTTATTTATAAGCAATCGAATAAAAGTTTTTAATTTCAGGGTTATATTACAACTAGCTTTCCGCCCGCGTGGACTATCTACAGGTTATATCGTGCCCAATTGTGTGATAAAATGTAGCTTTCCCAGGCTATCTCTCTCTGTACCAAATTTCATCAAAATCGGTTCAGTAGTTTAGGCGTGAAAGACGGACAGACAGACAGACAGAGTTACTTTTGCATTTATAATATTAGTATGGATAAGAAATATAATATAGAATAGATGTAGGTATAAGTATTATGTATAGAAATGAATACCTACACGATTTCATAATATTTAAGGTAACTGCAGTCCATAAAGCTAATATAATGAAGTTGGCGGACGGGCTGTTCCTGAAGGTGTCCAAGGACGTATCGAAGCAATATCCTTCTATAGAATTTGAGGATATGATTGTGGATAACTGCTCGATGCAACTGGTTTCAAGGTAGACGCTTTAATACCACGTTATTTTTTAATCAGTACGTAATTTTTTTGTACGTAAACTTGATGAAAATTTAACAGACCCGTATTTTTTTGTTTTATACTGTTTCATATAAAAAATTCAAGCTTAATAGAAGCATGAAAACGCTGATTTATTTTAATGCTTCACACGACTGAAGCATGAAAATAAATCAAAATTTTTGTATGGAAAAAAAATAACATCGTCCAATTGACTTGAAACTTAGTAATAGTATAATACGCGCAACCAAAGATGAGACCTGTCAGATACTAGTATACTAGTAGTTCAGGTCTCATCTTTGGTTGCGCGTATTATACTCACTCTTCAACACAATTTCTGACACCCGTGTTTCTGCGTTTAAAAAAAAGGTTTTTCCTCCTTATTTACGTTCTATCAATATGAATATGACACCGTTATATCAATAAAAAAAATGCGTACCTACTGATTAAAAAGTCACCCTTGGTCGAGTGGTAGTGTGGCGCTGCCTTCTGATTGACGGGTCCTAGGTCGAGGCAAATTTTTGTGTGACTTACGGGGCAATTTTTTTAAAATTATGGTAAACTCTTGATTTCAATCTTACCAATCATAAGTAGAGTCGACGATGGAGCGAGTTAACCCAGAAAATGCCTATTAAGGCACTGGTACTCCCACGCACCGACGGAATACAGCATGCGTTTATCGTCGAACTTCGGTAGGAGGGTGGTCGCGAACCAGACGGCACTATACAGAGCCTACCACACCGCATGAGACTGTAGAATGAGAACGACACCTCAAATTCGAAACAGGTTGTGATAGGAGGCAGGGGCACTATTTTTGAATCACTCGCCTCGTTTCGAGCGATATCTTTTATTGATTTGCGCGGATTCTATTGATTTCCGAACTTTTTTATCAATACACTTCAGCGAAAGGGTCTTAGTACTCATGGAATTTAGTAGTTAAAAAATTAAAAACTCAATAGCATCGACGCAAATCAAAAGATATCGCTCGAAACGAGGCGAGTGATTAAAAAATAGTGCCCCAGGTCTCATTTGTGTTTCCTTAGTCACCTTTTACGACACCCACGGAAAGAGATGCGTTGGTGTTATTAAACCGATCACTACACGGCACAAGAATAAATGAATGAATGAAGAATTTTAAGAATACTTACTTTTCTACAGAAAAAGAACTTTTGTGTGAGAAATAAACAAATGCTTGTTTGATTAATGTTTCAGACCAGAACAATTTGATGTGATGCTCCTGCCTAACCTGTACGGGACGATCATGGGCAACATCCTATGCGGTCTCATCGGTAGCGCCGGCCTGTTGTCTGCTAGAAACTACAGCCACGAATACGCTATCTTTGAACCGGGAGCCAGATTTAGAGGTATTACCATGATTGGGTAGGGTAGCTGACTGATATTATACAGCAGGGGTTCCCAATCTATTTTAAACGAGGCACCCTTGTTGCGCTAAAAAAAATTGGCGGCACCCCTACTCTTAAAGTGGTTTGACAACTTAGGAAAAAAGAAAACACAATGCAGTGTAATGCTCATATTTCACCTTCAATGCGAAGAATGAAACTGTTTTAATGATTTTTTCATTATTTCCTTCAAATTGATAGGAAGTTTTGTTAATTTTACCCTTAAATCAATTGACGCTGAAAATTTGCTCCTGTATCTGTTTTTAATGTAGGCATACGTTGAGAATGCAGACTCACATAGATAAGTTGAAGTAAAACGCACAAGTCTCTTTATTGCAATCTTGCCAACAGCATTGTTTTCTGCATACACTTGCATCCAGAACTCTTCTTGGCTTCCGTCGTGGTATTTACGTTTCAAAGTGCTGTCTTCACTGATTTCCAGCAGATTTTGAAAGGCTTCATTTGTCAACCCTGTAGGTTTACATTTAGGGTTGCACGAAAACGGATTTGTCATCCAGCTGTAGACATCCTCAGAATCAATATCCGGAAACTATTCAACAATAGTTTTTTCCAAACCTACCAAGTGAGTAGTAATAGTTTCGAGGAAGTTCGGCTGAAGTTGGATCTCATTTGTTTTGACAAACTCTTGCAAACGCGGAAAGTTGGAGATGTCTCTATTCTTAGCACACGTCTCAAAAAATATAATTTTTTTGCGCAATCCTTTTATTTTGTCTAATTGTGCTCCTCCTTTTCCTTGAAGAGATGTGGTGGTTTCATTTAGTTTTTCGAATATGTCGGAAAGGTATCCCAATTTAAGCAACCAGTCTACGTCAGTTAATTTTTGAATAAAAGGCTGCTCTGTAAATGTGACCACCAGTGCATCTTTTAGTTCAAACAGTCTGGCTAAAACCTTTCCCCTTGAAAGCCACCTCACCTCTGTGTGCAGCAAGAGATGGAAGTGATCCATACCCATATCTTCGGCGGTAAGTTTTAAAAGGCGTGCTTGAAGTGGGCGGCTCTTAACATGATTAATTATCTTCACAGCATCATCCAGTACGACTTTTAAATCATGTGGCATCTTTCTTGTCGCCAGAGAATGCCGATGGATGACACAGTGGCTGCTGGTGGCATTTTTTGCCACTTGCTTCATCCTAGAAACCGCTCCCTTCGTTTTTCCAACCATTGCGGCTGCTCCATCAGTGCAAATATCCACACACTTGCTCCATTCCAAACAATTTTGCTGTACGGATTGATCGATAGCTTTGAAAATCTCGTCGCCAGTGGTGTAAGTCTCAAGAATTTCACACATCAAAAGCTCCTCTTCTATTTGCATTGCGAATGGGTACCTCACAAATACAAGAAGTACTGCAAGTCCCGCTACATCTGTACTCTCATCAAGTTGTAAACTAAAAAAATCACAAGTTTTTAATCTTCTCCAAAATTCGTCCTCGACATACTCTGAAATTGAGCCAATTCGCTTGCTTATTGTATTATTCGATAGCTGCACAGCATCAATCTTTTTGGCATTATCGGGACCTAACATGCAACTAACAACATCCTTCAGACAAGGTTTAATTAATGTCTCGGCTATTGTATGAGGTTTTCCAGTTCTTGCAATATGTAAACCGACAATAAATGAAGCCTCAGTTGCGTTTTCATTTTCATTTTTAGAAATTCTCTCCATCATAGATGACCCCGCCTGAAGAGATGAAGCGCGACGCTTAAAGATTTCCTCACCTTTATGCATTAAATCAGAATGATAGCATTCTAGATGTCTTTTTAATTTGGATGGTACTAAGCAGCCATTAGAAACAATTTTATGACAGTTAACGCATTGCCCTTCGGGCGCCTGTTCGTTTCCAACCGGAATAAAGCCAAACAGAGTAAGGTAGCTAGGGTCATATTTTCTTACTTTTCCTCGAATCTCCTTTGGAGCATGAGTTGCCTTTTCTCGAACTGAAGCAGAACAATCTGGGCTTACGAGTAGGCTGCTAGAAGGCTGCTGGCAGATTTCGTCACATTCATTGATGCCGGTTTTCTTTGATTCAGACGTTTCAGAAGCTTCCATAAGTTCACCACCTTTTCTTTTCAAAGACCCAGTTTTGAGCCAAGCGTCCATTATTCTACAAAGAAATCGTTCATAATTGCAAAATCAGACATAAAAAAAGACATAATTAGGCACGCAAGCAATATCAGCTAGTTACTTAGCTGAAATTTATTTAAAAAATATAATATTTTGAAGTTAAAAAGGTTGATAGGTTATTATTAGGTTAGCAGCTAACCTTCATTAATGTTGAATGATTACATGTTATTGACGTCACTAATATTATACCGTGGTGGCACGGGTTATGGACAGGGTTAAGCGCCGCCTCAGACATACAAAGCTATAATATTTGTATTTATCGAATCTCAGTGTTGTGAGTTTTAAATTAAATAGTCATATTGTAAGCGGTTATTACAAACTGTTCATAACGAGTAAGACTGTAATAGTTCTTGAATGAAATAAAGTTAAAAACAATCAATTGGTATGTCCGAAAAATCCTAATATGGACAGTCAAAATCTAGTAATGGACACCCCAGTAATGGACAGTTATTTGTTTTGTATTGGACAATCAAAAACGGACTGGTATGCATAGATCTCCCCCAAACCACAGACTTTTCGGCTGAAATTTTAGTCGGGCTCTTTTTCTCGTGTAGTGTGGAGATGTATGCACGTACACAGATGACAACGAATCGGTGATATGCATTTAAAGTTTTGCGGGGGCCATATCTGTGAAGCATATTCAGGGTGACTGCGGCCAAAAGTGCAGTATAAGGTTTTTAAAGTTTTCATATTTTTAAATCGTTTGGAGGATCGGATAATAAAACCTAGTATATTTTTGTGACAGTCTTTAATCAAAACATCTTCTAAAAGTCTTTGTTTTATAAACCTATTTAATATTTTAATTATCACAATCGAGAGATCAAAGATTACTTAAACTAAACTCGGAATATAAATTTCGTCTGCCATGCACCGAAGTATTCTTTTAACCAATTTAATAATCAACAATTGACATGTTATTCCTATTCTAGAAAAAGTCTTCATTTAACCAATTAAATAATCAACAATTGACATGTTACTCCTATTCTAGAAAAAGTCTTCTTTTAAACAATTTAAATAATCAACAATTGACATGTTATTCGTATTCTAGAAAAAGTTTTCTTTTAAACAATTTATATAATCAACAATTGACATGTTATTCCTACTCTAGAAAAAGTTTTCTTTTAAACAATTTAAATAATCAACAATTGACATGTTATTTCTATTCTAGAAAAACAATACTTATTAGATATCTACCAGTATTTGATACAAATTTTCAGTCTGATTCAATATTAACTGCTAATAACCAACTAAATTACTGTTTATCAATATCAAATAATAAAGCTTCGCTACAATATTCGTAAATATCAGGCAAATACTTTAACATTTCTTTAACTTTGAAAAATTCTCTATTATTGTGTTGAACAGGAGGATTAATTATTTCAACGATTTCAGTAGCTGAGTACTAAAGTTTATCTACTCTCTCAGGCTATCTGAAACTGTTTCCTGTTGAAAATGTCATAGTGCTAACTTCGTATCGTTCTCTGTCGGTATTTTCAATTTTTCCGGGAAAATATTCACCTTCATATGTAACAATGACAAATACTCCTTTTTTCAACACATTTTTTTTATTTTCAGCCTTCGATTTTGTCTTCAATTTTGCTAGAGGTAATTCGCTGTCAGAGTCTTCTGTTCTTTTTCTTTTCTTTTGCAATTTCTTCGGTGGATTATTTTCATTTTGAGACATTTGAGGCGTATATTCATTTTCATTCAATTCAGGTTCATCCAACTCGACATTGTATTCGCTTTTTTCACTTTCCTGATACTGAATATCAACATCTGTGTCATCAGAAGATGAGCTGTCCTGTACTTTGTTTCTTTTTTTCTGTATGTTTGATCTTTTTTTCTTGTCTCTTTCCGTATCCAGTTTCCGGTTTTTTTTTCAAGTCTTTCCTTAGCTCTTTGTTCCTTTTTTTAATCTGCTAATGCGTGTAACTCTTCTTAGGCGCCATCTGAACAATCAAAGATATCCAGGTAAGAGTTTCGCTAAGAGGGCATGGCACTCCAATCAAAACCCTGTTATGGACACCCAGTAATGGACATATGTCTATAACTGAAAAAAGCAATTTGTTTTCGTTTTTTTAACGATTAATACAAGCAGGAGGCATTAAAAAGGCAAAATAAGAATAAATCTCTGAATATACAGAAAATTATAAGAATCGACACGTGTCCATGACAGGATTTTTAAACTCCAGCCGATCCAGTAATGGACACCCCCTCTAAAACTTGAAAACAATATTGCATCACAATGAATCCTTCACACACATATGTCAAATTGTACAAAATGGGGGCACGATCACTGCAAGCTGATGTTATTCTCAGAATAAATAATCTATCGAGCAAAATATTGACTTACCTTCTTAGCAATTTACTTAATAAAACTGCACCAATTGACTAAAAATTGGACGAGCGATACACTTCACCCCGCCATTTTGACACATAAAGACAGAGACAAGTGACAGTTGTAATTGTGATACACAAATGTCACCTCTTGATGATTTGAGTGTTGCCATTACTAAAACAACAATATAACTCTTATTTTCCGCTAAAAAAGATGAACGTGTCCAAGACTGATGCCAAGTCCATTACCGGTGCCACCACGGTAAATAGTTTTTCATAAAGAATAAGAAAATAATTGAAACTCACCGTAAAATCCACTTGAATCTTTTTCGCAGTGTTAATTACCTGGAGCTATTTGCAACAAAAGACGCACTATAACTACAAAATGGCCGACGAGTAGGTCGACGAATAGTCAGCTGACAGGTCATAATAATGGTGTTGCCATATTATGAAATGAAATTCTACTACTGTGACCTAATAATGGTGTTGCCATATTATGAAATGAAATTCTACTACTCATTTTTTTGTGAAAATGAAGGAGTGTATTGGCACCGCCGGCAGACTCTGGCGGCACCCCTGGCGTACGCTCGCGGCACCCCACGGTGCCGCGGCACCTACTTTGGGAACCCCTGTTATACAGGGTGTAAAATATAGTTTAGCAAATACATAAATGGTGGAATCTATACAGGGCTTTAGGTAAATCACTTTCTACCTCTCGGGTGGTAAATCAGTCCATGAAACTGAATAACTTTCCCAAGGAACAAAGGTCGGAATACGAAAAATTTTTTTTAGTTCCCTTACAAACTGCGTCAGCTGATAGCGCATTTTGTATGGGAAGTCAAAATTTTTTTTCATACTTCGACCTTTGTTCCTTGGGAAAGTGGTTCAGTTCATCACATCACAGATAAATATACTTATATTTATCTGTGGTTTCATGGACTGATTTACCACCCGAGAGGTTGAAAGTAATTTACCTAAAGCCCTGTAAGTTTGTATGGGAACTCAATTTTTTTTTTCGTATTTTGACCTATGTTCCTTGGGGAAAGTTGTTCAGTTTCATGGACTGATTTAGCACCCGAGAGCCGAAAGAGATTTACCTAAAGCCCTGTGTATTTTTCATGTTAAGGAGTTGTGTACGGATTGTACCGCGCCACGCCGCTTTCAGAATGCGAGTTCATTGCTGATTTTCGTGTTTTACGCTGTTCTCGTTTTTATTGCTATATTCAGTGTGTTCGAATAAATTATTTAATTTTAAAGCGGAAAATATTTAAAAACATGAAAAGATTTTTCTGATGAAAATTCCACCCAAGTAAATATCATTCAGGAAGATGGTCTGAATTCAGGATTTTAGTGTTTGCTGTTTTTTTCTCACCCACTAAAGTTTTCGAAGTCACCACATATTATGTTTTCAGGTATGAGCCTAGTAAACAAGAACATTGCCAACCCAGTGGCCATGATAAACGCATCGGTTGATTTGTTACACCACCTCGGCCTCCACGACCACGCGGACATCATACACAGCGCCGTCTGCAAGACCATCAACGAGGATAAGTTAGTATTAACCAGCAATGTAACACACCTAAATACTTGGAAGAGGTATTCTTAAAATTGACATAGCAAAGAAGTAATAAAATAAAAAACTAGGAGTAAAAGAAAAACATATAATGTGCCAGATTACCTAGGTACCTACTCTTCCAGGCATACTGTAAAAGTCAGTAAGTGGAACGCGAGGGTATTGATGTGTTGTGGACGCAAGGCTGGCAACCTCTCACCACTTAAGGCGACTACAGCACCTAAATTACGATTTTATGATGCGTAGATAAGCATGACGCACTGTATTAAATCGAAGAAAAAAAAAATACTACGGTAATATTCAGGACATAAACTAGATAAGATTCTTGCTGAAAACATGATTCAGCACTTTTGGTTCGATAGAAACAGCCCACAGTCACCTCTAAATACCAATATTGTGTATCTTTTAAGCTGTAAAAACGATAGTAAAATGCACACAGGAACTTGAATTTGCTATCGAAATGTTCGTGATTGAACACTCTCGATAAGTAGTTAACGCATTTTTCGATTTAAGCCGTTACCTTTCCATAAATCTCATTTTTCTAACTTTCGAACATGTTTTTACGCACGCACGCTTTCATAGTCCGTAAACTTCGTGTATCGACACTGTTCGCACTGCCGGCCCAGGCCTGTTAAGAGACGGAGATGGCACTATTCCTATGTGTGCTCCCTTTATCGGGTGCTGTAGTCGCCTTAAGTAATATCGTATTACTACTTATAACCCTCTGAATTTATGTCAACCACTGGTGCTCTAACTACCCCGATAGGAAATATAAGCGTAAGCGTATGTATGCATGTGTAATATAATTTAGAGCAAAATATATTATACATAATATAAAACAAAGTCGGGTTTGATCGGACACTTATAACTCGAGTACGGCTGGACCGGTTTTCATAGTTTTCGATTTGTTGTATGTGTCTCCGTCCCAAATAGCAGAATAACTATTAAAAACATTGGAAAATTGTAGAAAAAGTTCCCACGGGAACAAAGTCCCGGGCGAAAATCTAGTTTTAAATAAATGCTTTATCTTGTCCATCTATTTCATATGGGCAGGTTTCATCATAACATAGGTAATTTGCTGGTCAATCTTATATTTACACTAGCTTCCCGCCCGAGTGTGGCTCAGGCCAGCAGACCCACGGAACTTAAACAATGAATTTAGGTATTCTATGTATGTCAATACACAGTGCCTTCCTAGTGCCTATTGATGCCAAAAGAACCATAGTGCCATCATGTTTAAGAAATATAGATCGTTGTTTGTGGGTCTGCTGGACGGATATCAGCCCAGCAGACCCACCTCTCGTATACGAAAACGGCTAAAATTAGAGACATGGTTCTAGTTCTAAGCTTTAATGCTTTCATTGGTGCCATCGATAAAAAAGTTTCAAACCTAGTGCTTCAAGCGTTTCGGAGCTATAAAACGATCTTGGTGTGCCTGCTGGGCGGAGGTTCAACACAGCAGACCCAACACGATAGCTCCATAACTAGAAGGTAATTGGTATGAAATCTCATATCAATGTTTAGTGTGTCATTAGTGCCTCAGATTAACATAAAAAATATCTGTTTAATTTAACTTCCAAACATAAAAAATAGCCTCTGAAAGTGCTCAGGTTTGAAACTTTTTTCTCGATGGCACCAATGAAAGCATTAAAGCTTAGAACTAGAACCATGTCTCTAACTTTAGCCGTTTCCAGGTACGAGAGGTGGGTCTGCTGGGCTGATATCCGTCCAGCAGACCTACAAACAACGAGCTATATTTCTTAAACTATGATGGCACTAGACATGGTTCTTTTGGCATCAATAGGCACTAGCAAGGCACTATGTATTGGCAATCATAGAATACCTAAATTCATTGTTTAAGTTCCGTGGGTCTGCTGGCCTGAGCCACACTCGCCCGGGGCTTCATTCCCGTGATAATTTCGGGAAAAAAGTATACCTACATGTCACCGTAATATTGTCAAACCCGTAAAATTGTATTTGACTTAGTAAGATTATAAACTCTCGGTACTTCGCGAACTGCTTTATTTTTTTCATATTAACGAACTTTTTTATTAATGCAACCTAACTTAACCGAACCTAAAATAACCTAACTTACCCTAATTTTTAGCGGACAGCCCTTAAAGTTTCATAAAATTAAAATTTTATAGGAAAAATTGTAACATCGCGGGAGATTATATTTTCACGAATTTTACAATTTTCCAGTGACGTATATGTTATGGACCAAGTGATTAATGCGGGCATTATGAATAATGCCCGGGCATTATTCATAATGTCTAGCTCTATCGGGCAAAGTGATTAATTACTATCTAAACTTCATTATTTATCATATTGCCCGGTCATTATTATATTGCTACGTGACAATTGGGCAATTTGATAATAAAGCTAAGTTTGATGCGGTGCGGGGAGGGAAGTGCGGGGAGGGAAGCAGTGCGGGGAGGGAAGTGCCGTCGTTGCAATTTATAAAAGTTTTCGTTATTTTAGACACGACCGCCATCTTAGATTTCGAAATCTAAAACCACATCCATGACGGATTTTTACAAAAAATGAATGTCCGCCATCTTGTATTTCAAAATGGTTGTCGTTTACGGAATTAGCACCCCCGAAAACCTATTAAACGACACACATATCAGTTTTTTCAAAAAACATTTTTGGAATCAGCATTCCCGACAATCTATCAAACGATACCCATGTCGGCATGCCCGAAAATGTAATATCCGCCTTCTTGGATTTTTTGTGCGGGGAATCGCGACGCTCCGGGGTTTGCCCTTCTCGTCACGATTCCCCCAACTAAAATTAAAGTTGGCGGATATGAAATTTTCAGAAGGCAGTCGGCGGGTAAGACGCTTCGGGCTTCGCCCTACGCAGAGCTCGGCCTTCGGCCTCGCCCTATACGCAGCTTTCCTCGGCATACGGCCTCATCCCACCTTTAGTATCTAAACTTGTATGGCGGCCATCTTGAATTGGGGGGATGCTCTGGTCGTCGCCCTACGCGGAGTTTGGACTTCGGCCTCACTCTACACGCAGCTCGCCTCGGCCTACGGCCTCGCCTCACCTACAGAATCTAAACTTGTATGGCCGCCATCTTGAATTGAGGGGGTTTACGGTCCGGGCTTCGCCCTACGCGGAGTTGGGCTCAGTCTGCGACCTCGCCTCACCGTTAAAATCTTAACTCGTATTGCAGCCATCTTGTATTAGTGGAGGGAGACGCTCCGGGCTTCGCCCTATGCGGAGCTCGGCCTTCGGCCTCGCCTTTTACCTTGCTACTTAATTCAAATAATGAGTCAGATTATTTAAATTGTTTAACATTTAGTTTATTTGAAGTTAAATGACTATAATAATAATAAAAATAGCAATTAAATACGTTTGTATTACTCTGCCCAAAAGGTGATGGGCATTATGTATAATGCCCGGTCAATTTGATTATTTGAATAATTATTATCAAATTGCCCTCTCATATTGGGCATTTTTCATAATGCCCGGTCATTATGAATAATGCCCAATTTATCACTTGGTCCATAACATATACATTATCTACACTAATATTATAAAGAGGAAAGATTTGTACCTATTTTTGTATGTTTGGAATGAATAGGATCAAAAAGTACTGGGCCGATTTAAAAAATTCTTTCACCATTCGAATGCTACATCATCCCTGAGTAACATATAACATTCCCGAATTCCCGCGGGAACGAAGTCCCGAGCGGGATGCTAGTGTAATATAGGTACACACAAATTTAGAAATTGTATGAAGAGCACTGCATAACAAAAATTAACAGTGTGCTCACAAAAATTCTATTACTTCTCTGTATTGTTCGATTTACGGAATGTCTTCTCTCACGTTCGTTGCATCGTATGCCACAAACGGTACCGCGTTGTAGAGTACTGGCAGCTCCATCTAGCGGCGCGCCGAGTGCATCGTTTGCAAAGTCTTTGAAAATGTAGATATTACGTTTTGCGGTTTTATCGTGTAAATAAAGATTTTTGAGATTTTGCGCTTTGAACATTTGTTTCTTCGTACATTTTGCGCTTTAGGCATTTTATTATCTTTTGGCCCTTTGACGCTAGAAAAGTACGATATTTTAAGTATTTAGCTCTTTGAATATTGCCGATACGATTTATAAAGGGACCAGCAGCTCGAGTATGATGGTGATAGCGCACGTAATGCGCTGCGGACCTATTTCAAAATCCCAACATTTTATCCCACAGTTGGGTACGATATAACCTGTAGTCCACGCGGGCGGAAAGCTAGTAACCTAATAATTTTAGGGAACAAAAAGCCTTATCAAATGAAGTAATATATAGACGGCCCTTTGCTACTGTTTCAGGGTACACACTCCAGATATTGGAGGTGACGCTACGTCACAAGATATGGTGGATGCCATTAAATGTAAGTATGAAAGCATATTGCTGCCTTCTGCCTACGCATTTTTGTTAGCTCTTAATGTCCCTACCGAGGGGGATTTAGGCCATAGTCTACAAAGACTAACTGAGCTATTATTTTTTTATTATTTTCAGTTAAAATTTCCCAAGCGGGATGTGAGAGTTTTGCTGTATAATGGGCGAAAGGCTGACAAACTTTCACCATTATGCAACTTGTTTCATCTGATAACCCTCACAATTTGTGTCAAATGTGGCATCTATAGTGGTTCTAGAACCACTGATGCTCTGCCTACCCTTTAGGGATTATGGGCATAAGCGTATACCTACAGGGCTTTAGGTATCTCTCTTTCAACCTCTCGGGTGGTTAAATCAGTCCATGAAACTGAAAAACTTTCCCAAGGAACATAGGTCAACATACGAAAAAAAATTTTGAGTTCCCATTCAAACTTCATCAGCATATAGCGCATTTTGTATGGGAAATCAATTTTTTTTCATATGTTGACCTATGTTCCTTGGGAAAGTTTTTCAGTTTCATGGACTGATTTAACCACCCGAGAGGTTGAAAGAGAGATACCTAAAGCCCTGTAGGTATACGCTTATGCCCATAATCCATAATGGACTAATTAACCACCCGAGAGGTTGAAAGAGAGATACCTAAAGCCCTGTATAATATGTATGTAAAATTTCCTGTGGATTAATGTTCTATTCAATATAAATCTTTCATATTTTCAGGTAACATAGAAAACGCCATGAAATGTAACAAATAGACTGTTTGTGTAGGTACAGACTGCAGCACATTAGGGTTAGTTTAAAGTGCACGGGTACCGCGTGTCGCTTTGTCTCTCTGTCAATCAAATCAAAACCGGGGAGCTACCGCTGACGATAGTGGATATAGTGAGGTACATTGCTGCATTTGGTTTACACCTTCAGTTTAAATCGCATTGTGTAGAAGCAATTTATGTTTGAAATTGACATCGGTGTCCAAGCGTCGAAATTGGTTTCATGATCTATGGTAGCCCCCCAGTTGGTCTTATTATTAGCTTCGCTTTCCTGTTCCATGTTGTATTTCCTTTAAACAATGTCTTCTCTCTCACACACTTTGGTAGTCATACGTCATTTTAACCCTAAGTGTAGGATAGGAAAATTATGTAAAGCCAGCGGCGCGTCAAGTTACACACTGGCACTGCAAAAGACAACACATCCCCTTTATTTTTTTCCAGAGATAAAGGCGATGTGTGTAGGTTGATGTGTTCTCATGTGTACTCGGGAAATGTTTTACAGAAAGCCGAAAGGTCAAACTTTGTATCGTCTAATGTGTTGTCGTGTGTATAGAATAGATAACAAACACAGGAATGTTAAATCCTTACTAATATTATAAACGCGAAAGTTTGTAAGTATGGATGTATGGATGTATGGATGTTTGTTACTCTTTCACACTCAAACGGCTGGACCAATTTTGATACAATTTGGTATGGAGGTAGCTGACACTCTGGATTAACACATAGGCTACATAATTTTCCCAAATTCCCACGGGAACGAAGTCCCGGGCAGAAAGCTAGTTTCGGCATAATTTTGTTTCAAAAAGTATAATACGTAGTGAAGTTTCCTCAAAATGCTCACTCTGTAAAGAAAAACTTTTTTATGTAGTTTTATTTTTTTCTTTCAAAGCATTTTATGATCAGATGTCATGTAAACATTTATTTTTAAGTAGTTTTTAAATTATGTAGGTATTTATTTTTGAAATATATCTTTACTGCCTTACATATCTTTATACTGTTTCATTTATTTATTGATGGATAGGGTACCTAAACGGATGGATCCGATTTTGATGATGTTTTACTGCGTGTTTTAGTGGGTTTGTTCTACAACTAATCTCGGTAGTTGGCGCTGCTATCAGGAACCGTTAATAGGTTCAAAATTTTTCAAAATTCCCACGAGAAAGTAGTGCCGTAGTTCTCAAAACTCGTGGGTCTATTCGATGATGTCAGTCGCCATACATTGCTTTTGTACAAAGTAACCTCCAGTGAAAAAGACTTTGTACGGAAGCAATGTATGAGGAGTTCGGGAACCATCGTGATGCACTTCACAATCTTAAAAAGCTCCCCAGGACCTTTTAAGAGTGTGAAGTGCACCACGTTTCATAGGTTCATAATTTTCCTAAAATTCCCACAACTATGTGTCCACACATTAAGGTCGTAGAATGCCAACAAAAGAACAAAATTACCAAAGCGCAAAATGTCAAATATTTCGTACATGCATCAAAACCGCCTGAACAATACTATGCTATGGTATATCCATGTCCGTCTGCCCGTTCGTCCATTTAAATCTGTCTGCGGTTTAAACGGAGACTTAAGCTGTAACTGCGAAAAGAATGAAAAAGCAAAGATAAAGGTTCCTCGATGATAAAGAAACCCTAAAAATAATTTTTTTTTACGGTTTTGGTATTTTGCATTTTTGTCATGTTGCGTTTTGGACATTTTTTCTTTTGTCATTTTGCGCTTTGGATGTTTATAGCAAGTCATTTTGCACTTTTGGCATTATGTGCGTAAAATATTCCAAAAGCCGGGACAGAAAATAGGTGATGCAAATAAAACAAGTAAATCAGGAGTTTTTTTACGATATATTCGAATACATTGTTTTGTTCAATTCGATATGAATCACATCAATGAATTACAATGTTGCGCGTAAAATACACTTATAATAATATAATTAATTATTTAATTAATAATACAAATTTAAACTTATAACTATTAAATCGTCAATAAAAAATAAATATCAAGTAGAAATAAATGCTGCGGCGCTTTTTTTGAGTGTTTTTTACATCTGTGATTTTGACACCAATTACTGGGGTTAAGTATGAGGAGGAATTTTTAAAACTATAATGGTTCTCAGCTTTGTTGACCTATGGGCGATGACCTGCCTGTTTACAAACTTTTTATTAATTTACAATGTATGTATTTTGTTTAGTGACCCTCAACCGATTGAACAGCAGGCCGAGTAAGATAGTGACAGCGCCGCGACAACACCGCGGTCGTATGTCAAAATGTCAACATTGACAACGCCATAGGGCGAACAAGCCTTTGCGCGGGACCCTCGCGCAATCAAAGTGAAGTTTCAGCGTGAGCCGAGCGCGAGTTTGTCGTTATCATGCTAGAGCTGCTGAAAGCGTTCACGTTTAGTTATGATGACAATGCATCGTTAACTAAGTGACGTCATTCCAACATGGCGGACTAGTTTTAATGTTATGGGTATCAAATGAAAGAGTTTGCTGAGAAGAATACACGGCCGGTTTGGTCGAGTGGTAGTGACGCTGCCTCTCGATCGGCGGGTCCTGGGTTCGATTCCCAGTCGGGGCAAATATTTGTGTAAAAAGCAGATGTTTGTTCTCGGGTCATGGGTGTTTGTGTCTGTCTTTGTGTGTTCCAAGGGACCCACAACACAAGTGAAAACCTTAATGTGGGCCCTTGAGTGTGAAGCGTTTTTTTTTTTATAAGAATACAACAAAAAAAACATTCAAACTATTTTTTTTTAATTAGACATTTCATTGGGTTTAAAACAAAACTGAGAACCATTTGTGGAATGTGGTTAATTTTGTGGCTCCTAAATTGTACGTACTAAATAGAGAAAATGCATAAGTTATGTTTATTTGCTGCTTTTTTAATTTCGCGATTTGAACACATAATTTAATACTAAAACGGGTCCAAGTTCGCCTATACAACGTGTTAATGAAAAGCGCAAAGCCTGAAATTAATTTGTTCAGAATCGATTCCACTAATAAAAATTAGTAAAATAACCAAAAATAATATGTTGATTACGCCGTGTTTAATCATTACTTAACTCTATCAGAGGCGAATGAACTATCTAGCTACGCTAGCTACTAATCACTCGTACACGTGCATACATATATCGAATTCTTGCTATCAGCGTGTCAAAGCATAGACTTTTTAATTTGCAACAAACACAAGAAAACAAAAAAAGGTAATATCTTCGTAAATAATCCGCGAAAATTAAATTTAATAATTTACATAATTCTTTTATAATAAAAATAAGTTGGGGTTTTGCGCTTTTTCACTAACACGTTGTATATTATTTTTACATTTTTTCCGACGTTACGGGTGGACTGTCGCGAACAGAAGTAAGAACATAATACCTATATACGCGAATTTAGACCTGTTTCACTATAAATTATATTTACTTTTTTATTTATAATCGTATATGTTCATTAATTATTTGCATTCAATAAGTTTAGATGAAGAAAAAATTTTTTTTTCCCGATATCTTGATTATTAAGCAAGTTATGAAGAATGTTGTCTTAGCCTTATGATATTAGTTATGTTATGTCGAAGCCAGTTATGGATTTGTGTCAGTTCCTTTTTTTTAATAGATAACCAATTTTGAAAGCGTTTTCAATCCATTTTATAGTATATCTTCTGATGTAAAACTTTCATTCGCTAAAATAACTTTATGCACATTCCCTACTCGGTAAACACTAAATACATTTCTTTTTTTAAATTTAAAAACGCAATCGGAGTCTCTGTTAAGTGGTCATAAAGATTTAATTACGTGGTCAAGTATTTTACTACAATAATCATGATACTTTCTTAACCAGGCCCTTTTTAATACTATTTTTACGATTATTAACTATTAAAAATACGAAGACATCGATTTCACACAACTACAGACATACAACACAGATACACTTGAAATGGAACATTATTATTTAAACTATTTAAAGGAGAAATTTCACTGATTTTCGTTTAGAAATCAGTAAAATTGCTTTGGTTTTTCTTAGGAGCCTGGTTAGAAAAGAATAATGGATTGGAATATCAAATCATGTACATTTAACCTGTAGACAATGAAATTGTGACTTTAATCTGATAGTAATAAAGTTAAAATTGAGGTTAACACTTCAGATTAGGATCTTGCAACTTTTCGCTTGAATTTTTTTCTATAGCTTACTTTAGGCTTTTAACGCCTTCACCACGATGTTTAAATAACTCGTGTAACCCATTCCATTGCGGAGTTATGACTAGATCTTTGGCTACACATAAGCGTTACATCGCTTGCTCTGGCAAAACCTTAGTATGGAAGATTTTAAAATCTATTTCAATTTAAAAACGTCAAAAATGGTTTGGTAAGACTCAAGTTTTTATTTGTTATTTAATACAAATACAAAAAAACTTGAGACTTAAGTTCACTGTATTGTATAGCCAATTTATTTTCTCTTTTACACTTCCAACGACAATATGGCTTGTACGGGGTGTCGCACATCAGGTTACCACACGCGTGCACTCTGTGATGTTGCGATAAGAGTGGTTTCGCAATGAAAATGGAGTAACCTGAAGTGCTGGCCTTTGTAAATTTTAAAATCACTGGGTAGAGTTGAAAAACGGGTTGTGAGATGTTTTTACAACGCATTAACGTCGTGACGCATTAACATCGAAAGGGGGGAAAGGGGGGGGGGGGTGTCGCAATAAATTCATTCGTATTTTAATTTTGATATCTGTTTCAAAAATGTCATTGCCACGTTTTAAAATCAACGTGAATTAATTAATTTTAAATATTTTACTTTCAAGAAATGATTTTTTTATTTCATATTTATTTATTTGCCTCCAAATGGTGCAAAAGGTCTTTAATTATGTACTGAATAGTACTAACAATACCTTAGAATTTGGTCACAATTTTAGAGTCCATAGTAAAAAAAACTTCACAATGAGTTACTAAAGTCGTAGGAATGCAATGCATAGGAACAGTAAACCACGACGACTTGGCTTGGACAGGGTCTTTAAAAACACAAAATGGCGGATCTGTGTTAACGTATATCTGTCATCGGAAAATTGTAAAAACTAATTTTACGGTGACAACTTAATGATTAATACACAGACAAGAACGACAAGACCGGAGCTCAAAAAGAGGTGAAAAAATCTCCCCCATACTATGGTTTCAGTATGAAGATTTTAATATATCCGCCATTTGCGTTTTTTTAAATTTTTTTAATGTCCAACTAAAAAACGTGACGCTTGTGGAAGATTAGAAATATTTGAAAGGAAAAATTTCAAAATGTATTTTTGAATATTGCCTTAGTCGTATGTGGTTTACATAAAAATATTGACATCTGAATCTCAGACCAGAAACTACAAAAAATATTTTTTTGCTTCATCAAAGTTAAAAAAGAAAAATGAGAGTAAAAAAAGTCTAAAGCACAATAGTTAATATTGTGACCTAAGTAAGAAATAATAATGAGTATTTTCTTAGATATTTCGATTATCTAATTTTGGCAGTTGTCAAGTAATGATCAGCACCCGATTTTGGCGAAAATGTTCTTTATAAAAGAAAAAAAAATATGACAAAAACTAACGTGTTGTTGCTCGTACTTTGAAAATTCACTTCAATTATAAAAAATTATATTTATTTGTAAAAAAAAATTTTTGGGAAACGAAATAATATGTCAAGACAAGACTAAATGCCTTAATGACAAAAAGAGACTTATACTTAACATTAAATTAAAATAAAAATGTATTTTCTTTTTCAAAAGTTACTGACTTGTCTAATAAAAAAATCTGCATGTTATGTCATGTGTTATAAATATAACACAAAATGAAAATATTAAAAAGTTTGAACTATTTTGAGTCAAAAACATTATAATATTTTTCAGGACGAGCAACATTAGAAATAAAATTCATCAAAAAAAAAGAGATAGATTATAGCTCAGCTACAGCAATAGAAGAGGACAGACAACATTACTTTCAAATTATAGATATATCATATTGGGTAATTTAAAATCACCACATACAACGTTCCAGCTGTCAATTCTAATCCAACCAGGCAAACTGTATTAAGTGCCCTTTCAGATTATATTTTATCATATTGGGTAATTTATAGTCCATCATACCATCTGCCTATTCTACCCAGGCAAACTGTAGTTAAGTGGCGCACGAGGGTTTTGCTGTATTGCATACACCAATATACTCAACTGTAATTTTAAGTAGTTCTAGAACCACATGAGACTCTGTATACCCCGTTATGGATTATAACCGTGATTGTATAAAATTAAATCTTGATTAGACTTTATTTATTTAAATTTGAAAGCAATGTTATATGCTTAAAGAAATTTAAAATAATTTGGATATCGTTTTCTTTATATTATTTGTTTACAGCAAAACAACATATGGATTAAATTGTCTCAGGAAATGTTTATGTTGACTTCTGTAAACATATTTATCATATTATGGTATCAACAATATTTTTCAATAAAAGAGAAAAGAATAAGTCAGCCATTACTCTTTTAGAGTATATTTTTAAAAGTAAGGTTTCAAAAACCAGTTCAAAACTAAATTTTGTATTTAGATATAACTATTCTTTTATAATGTCTGGGATTAGGTTCTTTTTTTTCTGAAATCCAAATTATTGAAAACCTCTTTTAGGAAAATAGAAATAGGAGAGAAGTTACTTAATTAAATAATAATAATAAAAAGATATTATGTGTCCCCATTAAATGAGATCAACCATGTAAATAGAATCAGTCTGTCTATTCCATCCTAAACCGACTGTCCTAAGATTACAAACGAACAATGCTGTTTGAAAAACTTGCTTTCCATATCCTTTCCAAAGAAAACCATTCATATTAACGGCAATAATAAGTTTGTGAAAAAACCCTATTTTTGCGGCCCGTTTAATGAAAATCGATGTAAAAATGTATGCAGAACTAGTTTCGTGTACGCACAATAATCTTGTAGGTATTCGTTGGACAGTTAGTTTAGGATGGGGCGTAGAAATAGTGTATAATTTATTATTTTTATAGAGTTCAGTTAGTGATTCTTTTTTGTGCGTTTCGTAGGTACCTAGAGTTACTTTGATGTATTGCATAAATGAAATATTAGACGCAGTTTATACACAAGCGACGTGGTCTTAATAGCTATGGAGCAAATGTTTTTTCATCCCTTCTATTCGAAAAGTGTCGCTTTGTTCCTCTATAAGCGGAAGTAAAAGAGCTCTTTCTTATCTGTTAAGAAATTTTTAGCGGGCGTAAATGAGATTTGAATTTAGAACATGTGTCAATCATAGAAATGGAATGCAAATTGTATGAATACTGGCTGATACGTGTTGGCTGCACGGCAGTGGCCCCTGCGCTAATAAAAAAACCTAATTTCATTAATTACATGAATTTATTTTCTCATAGAAAGGGGATGAAAAGTAGAGAAACCTCGCTTCGCGCATGGTTCAAAGTAGAGCCCTCGCCGTAAAAATACGACTTTGCTCCCTTGTCATACAATCTACTATTTTCGCCCGTCGCTCCGTCTTCAGGCAACGCATGTCTCTTCGTGTTTCTATTTTTAGCAGAAAAACCTTTGCTCCGTAGCTATTAAGATTCATTTTACGTTGCTTTGATTGCCGCGCCACGTCGCTTGTGTATAAACAGCGTGCTCGATGCCTCAAGGGGACTGACAATCGCCATGCTATCGTAACTCGTTCCGTAGTTCCACAATGAAAAGATAGATGTGGCATATTGAGGATGCTTTCACTCTCGTTTCTTAAATTTTCCTTGACGATCAACGCCATCTAGACGAAACACTAGGAACTAAAGTCGGATTTTTAATCAGACGGAGTAAACTGACAGATCGAAATGTCAATTAACGTAATAATGATACCAACTTTCACATTATAGTGAAGTATTTGACTCATTCATAAATAGTTCAAAAGATGTGACTATGAATAAAATGCAAATAATTTTAGAGCATTTAAATTACCGTCAGTTAATTGTCAGACATCCAGCTCGACGACCACATTGATACTGTTAGTGACAGATTTTTGATTAATGTGACTGATAATGATGACGATTCTTCCGATAGTGAATAAATTATTATAATGAAAATAACATGTTTCTTATTTATGTCCCATTTTTTGTGTTTTAGTTCCCCTTAATAGGTAGCAAAAACACACATTAGACAGATATTTTGGATTTTAGATCACTGAACTGAAATGATTAAATTGAGTAAATCATTTAAGCACAACATTAATTGCATTTTGTAAAAAAGCGGCAACATTCGATCTGTCAGTTTACTCCGTCTGATTAAAAATCCGACTTTAAATGCTCAATGACTTTGCTTTGTTAGTTCTAAAACTGTCCTTTGGTGGCGTTGTAAGTCTTCACTTAAAACTGAGCTACATTTGAGCTCAGTTTTAAAATTTGTTTCTTGGATGGTAATCGTTAGTCCTCTTGATGTATAGTAGTCCATGGTACATTTATCTATTGTAATTATTGCATACATCAAATAATTGCAAAATGTTTATTAAATAGGTTTCATTTCTACGTAAAACGGAGTTCCATTTAGAAACCACAACATAAAGTCTAAAAAGTATATATTTTAAGGTCGATGAGTTACAATCTTTCGTGCCTTTGTTTAAGGTCGAATCTTCGCTGCTTTTATTTTGTAGATATCTTAGAAGCTGTGCTAAGAAATTAAGAATTACTATAAAAATATAGAAGTAGTCAGTATTGGGTGACGTAGTTAGCGAAAATAAAGGGGAAATTGAAAAATGTTCTCAAAGAAACATAGATCAAACTATGAAAAAAAGGTTGCATATCCGTGCAACTTGAGCGATCGTCTTATTGCCTTAGTATCTTCATCAGCCCATATACGTCCCCACTGCTGGGGCACGGGCCTCCCTCAATAACATGAGGGGTAAATGCCATACTCACCACGCTTGGCAGACGGGTTGGCGAGGGTTTTGATATAATTGCAGAGTTTTCCTTCTCTGTGTGCAGATGAACTTGCTTGCATATTTACCTTAGTCGCCTTGTACGATACCCCGCCTTAGTATTGGAAGTACGAAATTATTTTTTGGGAATTTCATATGGGTTGCTTTGGGAAAATTGTTTAGTTTCACGGAGAGAATCACCCCCAAGGTATTGCTAATTAAAAGTCACATTATTCGAGTTTCTAAGAGATTCAGTGATTTCAGTATTGATGTGGGATTTTTATTTACTTATTTGGGTAAATAAAAAAGAATCACTAACCAAATCTATTAACTAAATAAAATTTCAATCACAAAACAGACCGCCGCTTCCCGGCGGCAAAATAACCGTAATAATTGATAATAATAATAAATAATGATAAAAATTCTAAACTTAAAACACTAACAGGGTAATCTAGTTTAAAAAATGGCCTCGCAAAAATCACAGATGTGTAAAAACACGTTATAACTAGAGGCGTTACAATAAAAATAAAATAACAATTACAAATCACAGTTATACAGATCTCAATACTTATTTCTATGGCGCTAGGGTTGCCAGTTTGATGATTTGAGTCTTTATAAAGATTCGTGTCGAAATTGCAGTCTTTGTGACATTCGTACCAACATTGACATAAGCAATTGTCACCATCAGCATCACAATCAAATATAAGTTCACAGCCACTGTAAAAGTCAATAAGCCAGCTGGATTGCGACTCAATATTACAATGTAAGGATTGTAAATTATTTTTGTGACATTTATAACATATGTCGATGACATAATGGCAGTCATTTTGACGTTGAATGTGATAATGATATTTACAGTAGCTGAGCTCAGCGTTATACGCTTTAGACAACCCTAGCACCTTCCTGCACGTCAGGGCATTCCCATTACCTTGAACACAATGCCTCACCCATGCTGAATTAATACTGAATAGCTGCTCCAGTTCAATCTTAAAATTATTAATAAATAAGCAAAATAAAACATTGCACTTAACACTAATAAAAGTTTCAAGTTGTGACAAACGCAATTCAAGTCTTGTCAACAAATCAGTACAGAAATAAAGCGGGATTTTAAACGCCGCGGTTAAAAAAACGTGCGGTTCACGCGCTCTTATCGCTAGACTAACGCTACTGACACGACAAATATGTGCACACCCCGTTCTAATGCCGTTAAATGCTACATCTACTAAAGTCAAATTTGCGTCGATAAAAGTCAAAATGTCAAATTGGCGGTACAATAAAACCGTGTTCGTCAAAAACGTCACGGTCAGAGGAATTTCTTTAGAATTTTCTATAACTAAGTTACATTTTATGACTAAATGAGTTAGAACCCCTCGCGGACTCACAGATGAGTCAACGCGTAGATAATTCTTTAAATATTTAAGTTTAAATGCCAAATATTTGGCTAAAGTCTTATACAGGTTTTTCTTAAATTTGTAATTTAATATTATGAGATCTAAATTAAATATTACACACGTAATTTTGCCAATAATACGTGCGATAATTAAATAATTTATTTTATTAATATCAATTCTTGTGCAAGTCAAATTTTTACACAAGTTGGTCAAAGTTTTACGCAAAGGATTTAAACTTTGACACATAAGATTGCAAATTTGACACAATACGCCAACGCGGATCATGTAAATGAAAAAGTTACGCGCGGGAGTCAAATTTTTACGCACTAGAGTCAAATTGTTACGCAAACTTTTTCTTAAACCGCATGTGCGAGCGTTGGATATCAATACGTGAATACAAGTTAAAATTACGCCTACACAAATCTGGAATACGCTATAGGGGCGTGCACGGGAAAATACGTCTAAAGGGGACCACATAAGTGCGGAAATTGCGGGTACCGCTTCATCACCGTACTGAATGGAATCTAATAGTTAAGGACAATGCTGTCGTTTTGGCTTCTTCAAATTTTCCTCGTCGGCTCCGGACTTCGGTACCTTTGATGGAAAAGCAAGTTTAAAATAGGTTTTGTGTAATATATATTTTTTTCTGTTAAATTATGAACCTCTAGGTTTGTTAATATTTATATTTTTTAAATGTGATACTTGTAATATTATGACTGTGTTCTAAAATAAATAAGTAAATAGTAAATAAAAGAATAGAATAGAAGTAAAATGTTCAGCGCTAATGGGACTTGAACCCACGACCCCAGGATTAGATCTCCTAGTGCTCTAACCAACTGAGCTATCGTGCCTTCAAGTCAAGCGGTGAAATGTCTCATTCCCTTACTAAGCACAGTACGTCGTGCGTGTAGGGTAGCGCCATCTGTGTCTCGTACGGAGAACTACATACTCATACCATTTATTCAAGATGTTTTATTCAGTAGGTTTTTTATTGTTAGAATCTTTGCCCTAGAGTTTATGGGGTATCTACGGATTTGTCTCAATTAGTTAAAGTTAAAAGTATTATTCCTTTTAGTTACAAGAGATCTGATGCAAAAAATAAAATTACAGGAAAAAACAACAAAACTATGCCAACGTATAGGAAAAAGGACAAATAAACACAAATACGAAGGGGATTTAGGCCATAGTCCACCCCGCTGGGCCCAATGCGGGTTCAGTATGACAGTATAAATTATGCTACATTGTTTTTTTTTTTACCAGCCCATATACGTCCCCACGGAGGGGCACGGGCCTCCCTTCGAAACATGAAGGGGATTAAGGCCATAGTCCACCACGCTGGCCCAATGCAGGTTGGTGGACCGCTCGTCTTTCGAAAATGAATTTTCTTGGACGGGCGGGTTTCATCACGATGTTTTCCTTCACCGTTGAGCATGTGATTATTAGAAATCCGTACATAAATCCGAAAAGACGAATTTAATGGTACAGGCCCGCACCAGGATTTGAACCCGCGACCTTCGGATTACAAGTCTGGCTCATTACCAACTGGACTATCACCGTAGTGGACTATGGCCTAAATGCCCTTCGTATTTCAAAAGGAGGCCCGTGCCGCTCGGTGGGAACGTGTATGGGCTGGTAAGAAACACAAATAAAAAAAAATTGTTTGTTTACAAAACGTGCTTTTATTTTACTTTGTGATTCAATCTTGATTGCATAATTCTTTTGCATAATTTCAAATGTGCTTTTTTAGATCCTGAATTTTATATCAAACAGTAATCTTTAAATGAGGAAATTCAGAACTGTGAATACATATAAATATTTAGTGTGTGTGTATATGTGTGTATAGTACAGTCTCGGTAGCGGATCATCTTCTTCTGCTTCATCTTGTGTGTATGTGTAGAATAGAATATCGTTTATTTGCCAGAATACAATAATGTTAATAGTAGATTACCCAACAAGTGAAAAAAAGGTGAATTTAGAATCCTGAGCGGATCGAGGGATACAAGAGCCGAGATGAATTTTTTTTCACGTGTTAGGTACTCTACTTTTTACTATTGACTACGAGAAAAAGAAAATAATTACTCTGTGACAGTAAATTATCAACAATAGATGCAGCTTTAACGCGAAATGACTCTGGAACGAGAGGTTCACTTTCATCACTGGATGTCGAACTCATTTTATGATTTTGAGACAAAAACTTTTAACAGAAACTTTTAATTGCATGAAAATTGCACAGAAAATTGGCTGAATTCCTTATTCTAAATTTAAAATTTTTAACCGAGCCATTTTATAGCGAGAGTATGCAACCTCCTTGCATATTTTCTTTTGTTTTCTTACTAAAATCCGTATATTCGTGCATGTTCCAAATTCAAAATGTTTTATTCACTCAGTGAAATAAACAGCGTTTTATTCACTGTTTTTGAAGAATAACGGACCCTTTTTGGAGGGGCAATGGTAAAAATGATGTTTTATAAATATAATGTCCATGTATTCAGTCTGCATGCAGGCGTGCAATATGTCACCTTAATACTAAAATATTTTTCAACATTGGTGTGTGTATAAGTGTGTATTCTTACTTCAGTGTACCGCTCCCCCTTGAGCGAGACGATCTTGTTGTCTCGGTAGCGGACCATCTTCTTGGGCTCCATCTTGGGAGCGAGTGGGCGGTGCTCCTTAGTGTCGGAGTTCTTGTCGACGTACGAATATCTGGAAAGTATATAAAAATAAATAAATACATGAAATAAAACGCCATACACTCGACGTACGAATATCTGGAAAGTATATAAAAATAAATAAATAAATAAAATAAAACGCCATACACTCAAAGGCCCACATTAAGGTTTTCCCTTGTGTCGTGGGTCCCTCGGAACACACATAAAGACAGACACAAACATCCATGACCCGAGAACAAACATCTGCTTTTTACACAAATATTTGCCCCGACTGGGATTCGAACCCAGGGCCCGTCGATCGAGAGGCAGGGCCACTACCACTCGACCAAACCGGCCGTATATGAACATTGTATATTGTGTTTAAAAAAAAAGGATAAATTTAGTACTTTACAGTAAACAGGTGTGACAGTAATCACTAATATTATAAAGAGGAAAGATTTGATTGTTTGTTTGTCTGCATTGAATAGGCTCCGAAATTACTGGACCGATTTGAAAAATTCTTTCACCATTTAAATGCAACATTATCCCTGAGTACCCAAATTCCAACGGAAACGAAGTCCCGGGCGGAATGCTAGTGAAAGATATACTGTCTTCTGTTGTTACGGTAATTATATGTTACGGTATGTCATCAGTCGTTACGGTAAGGACTTTTTTATCAACCTTACTGCCGTACTCAGAGACGTCAATTAAAGATAAGTACTGTTAAACTCTGATGTTGTCTTTATCACTCTTGTAGATATAAACAAGGATAGCATGACATTTAATTACTTCTTAACTTTAATTGACGTCTCTGAGTACGGCAGTTAGGCGCCTGTTTATACACAAGCGACGTGGCACTGCGGTGCGGCGGTCAAAGCAACGTAAAATGAATCTTAATAACTACCGAGCAAAGGTTTTTATGCCGAAAATAGAAGTACGAAGAGACATCTGCCATCCGAAGATGGAGCGACGCGACGGACGAAAAAAAAAATGCTGCGTACTATTATGGTATATTTTATATTGCTTTGAAGTCACCGGATATGTTTCTTATTGTTAGTCAATCTTATATATAAAACTAGCTGATGCCCGCAACTTCGTTTGCGGGTTAATTTTTTCTTTTCAACAGATTACACTTTATTGACGGTCAATTGATTTAGTTTAAGATTTAGATTTTTACATACAAAAGTTTTTTCCCGCTAACTCCCGTTCCCGTGGGAATTTTGCAATATCCTGTTGCAACTAAGCTTTAAGTTTACTAAGGTACCTGCATGCCAAATTTCAAGCGTCTAACTTAAGCGGTTTAGATTTTTCATACAAAAGGATTTTCCCGCTAATTCCCGTTCCCGTGGGAATTTCGGGAATTCCTTTCTTAGTGCACCTCTACAGTACCTAAGCTACGTCCCTTCCAAATTTCAAGTGCCTACGTTTAGCCGTTTAGGCTGTGCGTTGATATGTCAGTCAGTTTCTCCTTTTATATATATAAAATTGGAGGTCCTGATTCACTGACTCATCAACGCCCAGCCCAAACCCTCAAACCTAGAAAGCTGGAAGGCAAAAAAGTGTCTTTTATGACGTAGGCAAGCACTAAAAAAGAATTTTTAGAAATTCAACCCCTAAGGGGATGAAATGGGGTTTAACGTTTGTATGGACAAAATAGTTTTTTCTGACATTTTGATTCGAAACTTCGTCAAGATTTACCTTGAAGCAAATAAACGGACACGGTATTTCGCAACTTTTCGAAAATAAGCCCCTAAGGCAGGGGTTCCCAACCTTTTTTTGTCTACTGCCCACTTTAAGAATAAATTATTTTTTAACGCCCCCCTTTTTAAACATACTTAAAAACCGCTAAGTACTTATAACTGATTATTGAAACGCAACTTTATAGTATTTGGACAGAGTATCTTTTATTGAAAATAAAACAAACATAATCAATTCTTATATAAAAACTAATGTGAAGGTTGAATCTGATGCTGTTCAATAAGTTTGTTGATATCAGGTTCCAATTTACTCAAAAACAGCCGCAAGTCGCCACGTTCGGTAACACGCAAACGATTTCTCTTTTTAGTAAGCAGCGTTGCCACAGCACTAAAACCACGTTCACACAAATATGACGATGGGAATGCTATCAAGAATCGTTGAACAATTGACCACAATCCAGGGTACAATTGCAGGATCGGTTTTTGAAGCCAAAATTCTTGATATCCATTTTTGAACTTGATTTTTATTTCTTCGTTTGTTGTCAATTCTATAAGTTCTTCTTCCAGCTGAGGTGACATTGCTATGTTGACATTTGAAAACGGATCCAACACCCAGTCTGGTATTTCCAAGTTTAAAATGTCCTGGTATCGTTCGGTGAAGTCAATGTGGAGGTTTTCCAAATGTTGGCAGTAGGCAAACAAGTCGTCGTTACTGCAGGATACTGATAAATTCGGAAAATTGTGAAACTCACGTCTGCCCATATTCTTTTTGTGCAGAAGCAGTTTGGCTGCGAAAGCAGCAACGACATTTTTTGTTTTAATTAAATTTAGTTCATCGCCTTGCAGTTGGAGGTTCATGTCGTTGAACAATTTATACAGGTCTGTCATGTAAGCTATATCATTCTTTGATTTCATGAGCTTGTTGCGCAGTTCTGTATCTTTAGTTTCCAAGAACTCTATCACAGAGTCAAACAGGTTGTAAAATCGAATCAGACAATTGCCTCTTGACAGCCAACGAACTTCAGTATGAAGCAATAAACGGTTGAAATCTTCGTCATTAGTAACACAAAGCTGATGAAATAATCTATCATTCAAAGAGCTGCTACGGATTTTATTGACTGCTTTGATGACATATTGCAGTGATTGAAATAGTCGTTCACTTAAGTTTCTAGCAACCAAATGTTGTCTATGAATAACGCAATGTATAGCAAGGACATCTGGAATTTTATTTTTTAAGTACGCTATGAAGCCTTTATGGCGCCCTGTCATAGCCGGAGCGCCATCCGTAGCAACTGATATAATATTTTTCAAAGGAATCTCTTTCTCTTCACAAAACTTTTCCAATGTATTGAATATGGTTTCGCCTTTTGTATCTGTCTCCAAATTTCTGGCAAACAATAGTTCTTCACGTATTTTCTCATCTTTAATAAACCTCACGTAAGATAGCAACAACGCTTCATTAGTTGGTAAAGTGGACTCATCGAGCTGAATTGAGAATTGACTAGTCCTCAGATGATTGCACAATGATTCTTCAATGTTTTCAGCCATTTCATCAATTCGTCTTTGCACAGAATTATTACTCAAAGGAATTTTTCGGATAATATCTGCGGCCGGTTTATGAAGCACAGTAGTTATTACTTCCTTTATTGCTGGCAAAATTAACTCTTCTCCGATGTTGTGTGGTTTGCCTTTTTGAGCAATTAACAAAGAGATATTGTACGAAGCTCGAAGTCCGTCGTCATCTTGCTTAGCAGCCGCCGAAAATAGTTTTGATACACTTGGCTGAATATTATGCTTCTTCTCTAGGTCTTGAAAATATGCTACATTCTTGTCTTTCTTATCTGGATGCATTTTATTCAAATGATCTTGCAGTCTTGAAGGCTTCATTGCTTCGTTCGAAAATGTTTTTAGACATAGAAGACACAAAGGCGACGACGGGTTTGTGGGATTTTCAATAAATCCAAATTTAATATATTCCGCAGAGTATTGCCGTCTCTTCTTTTTTACTTCCGACATTGTTTTGTTTTGAGAAATACGTAAGTGTTATAATGAAGTACTGCTTATCTATTATGCGCGAAACCGCAAATGAAAATAAAATAAATTTACGTCGTTTATATAGGATTGCATAAGCAGCACGCACCAACAGGAATAAGACAAACGTGCATAAACTCGTTTATCTCATTCGACGCCCAATCGTACTCGACAAGCAAGAACAAGTATTATAGAACCAGCCGATTGATACAGGAATGTACAAATCGGATTATTTAACAAAAACTTGTTAAAACATGATTTCCCGCGGTCTATTATATCGAACCGAGTTTGAGCTATATCTTAATTAATATTAGTTGATGTTCACAAGATGTAGTCGAGAGTCGAGAGCTCAGTCGGTGTCTAAGAGTCTTCCTAGCTAGGTAGATGAAATTATAAATCGACCCCAAAGCCCTACACAACGCCCCCTTTTTTTTCTGGGTCTCTTACCGCCCCCCTTTAGGCCTGCAGCGCCCACAAGGGGGCGTTATCGCCCACGTTGGGAAAGACTGCCCTAAGGGGTCAAGAATGAAATGGGTGACTAAAAGAGTTCTTTGCGAGAGCGAAGCTGCAGGGAAAAGCTAGTTACACAAACATACATACGCTCACATCCATAATCCCTAACGGGGTAGGCAGAGCATCAGTGGTTCTAGAACCACTAAATGCCACGTTTGACACAACTTGTGAGGGTTATCAGATGGGACAAGTTGCAAAATGGCGAGAGGTGGCCAGCCTTTCGCGCATTATATAGCAAAACCGTATCAACTAGTTAGTTAGATATAAGATTTCAAAAAACAAAAAAAAATTCTCACCTAGCGATGATCCGGTTCTTGAGCTCAGAGTCGTCGCACGTGTTTCGCTGCTGCGTGCACAGCGCCGTGTGCCGGCGGTACGCCAGCCCGTGCTCACGACGGTGCAGCAGTGTAGCCGCCGCGCGCTCCATGTCGCCCAGAGCGATAGACACGCAGTGCTTTATCTGGGAGGGGGGAACGTATGTATGTATGTATGTATGTACTGTATTATAGTATCTACAGCCCGTGCTCACGACGGTGCAGCAGTGTAGCCGCCGCGCGCTCCATGTCGCCCAGAGCGATAGACACGCAGTGCTTTATCTGGGAGGGGGGAACGTATGTATGTATGTATGTATGTACTGTATTATAGTATCTACAGCCCGTGCTCACGACGGTGCAGCAGTGTAGCCGCCGCGCGCTCCATGTCGCCCAGAGCGATAGACACGCAGTGCTTTATCTGGGAGGGGGGAACGTATGTATGTATGTATGTATGTATGTACTGTATTATAGTATCTACAGCCCGTGCTCACGACCGTGCAGCAGTGTAGCCGCCGCGCGCTCCATGTCGCCCAGAGCGATAGACACGCAGTGCTTTATCTGTGAGGGGGGAACGTATGTATGTATGTATGTACTGTATTATAGTATCTACAGCCCGTGCTCACGACGGTGCAGCAGTGTAGCCGCCGCGCGCTCCATGTCGCCCAGAGCGATAGACACGCAGTGCTTTATCTGGGAGGGGGGAACGTATGTATGTATGTATGTATGTACTGTATTATAGTATCTACAGCCCGTGCTCACGACGGTGCAGCAGTGTAGCCGCCGCGCGCTCCATGTCGCCCAGAGCGATAGACACGCAGTGCTTTATCTGGGAGGGGGGAACGTATGTATGTATGTATGTATGTACTGTATTATAGTATCTACAGCCCGTGCTCACGACGGTGCAGCAGTGTAGCCGCCGCGCGCTCCATGTCGCCCAGAGCGATAGACACGCAGTGCTTTATCTGGGAGGGGGGAACGTATGTATGTATGTATGTATGTACTGTATTATAGTATCTACAGCCCGTGCTCACGACGGTGCAGCAGTGTAGCCGCCGCGCGCTCCATGTCGCCCAGAGCGATAGACACGCAGTGCTTTATCTGGGAGGGGGGAACGTATGTATGTATGTATGTATGTACTGTATTATAGTATCTACAGCCCGTGCTCACGACGGTGCAGCAGTGTAGCCGCCGCGCGCTCCATGTCGCCCAGAGCGATAGACACGCAGTGCTTTATCTGGGAGGGGGGAACGTATGTATGTATGTATGTATGTACTGTATTATAGTATCTACAGCCCGTGCTCACGACGGTGCAGCAGTGTAGCCGCCGCGCGCTCCATGTCGCCCAGAGCGATAGACACGCAGTGCTTTATCTGGGAGGGGGGAACGTATGTATGTATGTATGTATGTACTGTATTATAGTATCTACAGCCCGTGCTCACGACGGTGCAGCAGTGTAGCCGCCGCGCGCTCCATGTCGCCCAGAGCGATAGACACGCAGTGCTTTATCTGGGAGGGGGGAACGTATGTATGTATGTATGTATGTACTGTATTATAGTATCTACAGCCCGTGCTCACGACGGTGCAGCAGTGTAGCCGCCGCGCGCTCCATGTCGCCCAGAGCGATAGACACGCAGTGCTTTATCTGGGAGGGGGGAACGTATGTATGTATGTATGTATGTACTGTATTATAGTATCTACAGCCCGTGCTCACGACGGTGCAGCAGTGTAGCCGCCGCGCGCTCCATGTCGCCCAGAGCGATAGACACGCAGTGCTTTATCTGGGAGGGGGGAACGTATGTATGTATGTATGTATGTATGTACTGTATTATAGTATTAGGGTTTCTGATTTCTCGACCTTTTTTGTTTCTCGAGTTTCGAGAATTCTCGAGGTCAAATTCTCGAGTTTTCTCGGGTCTCGAGCTTTTTTATTAAAACCTTTGAAATCTGCTGAAATACAGGGTGTTTGGTGCATCATTTGCTAAATTGAATAGGCCGTAAGAGGGGTCTTTCGCTAGCTCCTCAACCCCCATAAAAATTCTTGGCCTCACGGAACTTTTATTTTTTTTATTTTGGTATGAAAAATTATAAAGTCCGCATTTAACATTCACTGAAAAAAAAGTGTTTGGGACTGATCTAATTTTTTTAAAATCTATAATTTCTATCGATATGCGGTTCTACCGAAATCAAAATTACTCGCCAGCCACATCTAGTTTTTTTCTTATAGCCCCGCAAAGTTTTTTGAAGTTAAAAAATTAAACTGATACCTCCTGATTTAGACTTGAATAAAAAAAAACTAAAAGTGATCACGTTCTTCCAATTTTTGGACTGTAGGCTTTCTAATAGTATGCAATAAGCTATGAAAAGTTTTTGGTATCATCACTAATTCGCTAATTTCCTGTATTTAGTCGCATTTTATTAATATTCAACAGATGGAATAAAAACAAGTTTTTGTGATAATAACACCTACAAGGCAGGTAAAACTGTCGTCTTCCTTTTGCACAGTAGAATTGAATCTTCTATGTATCTATCTATCATCTATCATAAGGTAAACTGTATCTAGACGACCTTTACCTATGTATCTTTATGTATCGAGAAGACATTAGGCTGAAGAAGAGACATTCATTTATTTGTTCGCTCACTACCACACTTCGCTTGGCGTGACTCTACCAGTAAACTGAGATCCCAGGGCCGCCAGACCTTACTTATTTTCTCATTAACCAAAAGTGTGGGAAAGAGTAGTGCTAATAAGTACTATTTACATAATAATATGAATACCAGCTAGACTGATTTCAGCTACCAGGTTCTGAAGGTACTTCCAAAAATTACTCACTTTCAGGACAAGTCTAGGTGCTATAAAAAGTATTGTTATAGTTCCCTGAACATCAAATAAAAAAATCACGGCTCAGATTGTAGGTACAATCGCATAATTTACTTGCGAGCTGTAGTGTCTGGTAGAAATTACAGCCGATTGATAGTATCTAGCGGTGTAGATAATTTATTTATTTATTTAATTAATTATATTCTATAAGACATCAGCATCCAAACTTCAAGACAATTTAGTAAGTAATTTTTGGAAGTACCTCCAGATCCTGGTTGCTGAAAATTGGTTGTCGGCCCAGGCTAGCAGGTTTTCATATGTTAATAGTACATATTAGCACTACTCATATCGAATAATGTCTCGCGGCCCTGGGATCTCAGTTTACTGGTAGAGCCGTGCCGAACGAAGTGTGGCAGTGAGTGAACAAATGAATGATCGAACACGGAGCGCGGGCACTGATAAGTGGCGAAAAAAAGTCGCGCGGCTCGTCTGGCTTGATTCGAGTTCGAAACTCGAGAATTCTCGAGTTCCGGTAATTTTTTTCTCGTCTCGAATGAATCCAAATTTCTCGAGTTTTCTCGAGTTCGAGAAAGCTCGAGCATAAACCCTATATAGTATCTACAGCCCGTGCTCACGACGGTGCAGCAGTGTAGCCGCCGCGCGCTCCATGTCGCCCAGAGCGATAGACACGCAGTGCTTTATCTGGGAGGGGGGAACGTATGTATGTATGTATGTATGTACTGTATTATAGTATCTACAGCCCGTGCTCACGACGGTGCAGCAGTGTAGCCGCCGCGCGCTCCATGTCGCCCAGAGCGATAGACACGCAGTGCTTTATCTGGGAGGGGGGAACGTATGTATGTATGTATGTATGTACTGTATTATAGTATCTACAGCCCGTGCTCACGACGGTGCAGCAGTGTAGCCACCGCGCGCTCCATGTCGCCCAGAGCGATAGACACGCAGTGCTTTATCTGGGAGGGGGGAACGTATGTATGTATGTATGTATGTACTGTATTATAGTATCTACAGCCCGTGCTCACGACGGTGCAGCAGTGTAGCCGCCGCGCGCTCCATGTCGCCCAGAGCGATAGACACGCAGTGCTTTATCTGGGAGGGGGGAACGTATGTATGTATGTATGTATGTATGTACTGTATTATAGTATCTACAGCCCGTGCTCACGACGGTGCAGCAGTGTAGCCGCCGCGCGCTCCATGTCGCCCAGAGCGATAGACACGCAGTGCTTTATCTGGGAGGGGGGAACGTATGTATGTATGTATGTATGTACTGTATTATAGTATCTACAGCCCGTGCTCACGACGGTGCAGCAGTGTAGCCGCCGCGCGCTCCATGTCGCCCAGAGCGATAGACACGCAGTGCTTTATCTGGGAGGGGGGAACGTATGTATGTATGTATGTATGTACTGTATTATAGTATCTACAGCCCGTGCTCACGACGGTGCAGCAGTGTAGCCGCCGCGCGCTCCATGTCGCCCAGAGCGATAGACACGCAGTGCTTTATCTGGGAGGGGGGAACGTATGTATGTATGTATGTATGTATGTACTGTATTATAGTATCTACAGCCCGTGCTCACGACGGTGCAGCAGTGTAGCCGCCGCGCGCTCCATGTCGCCCAGAGCGATAGACACGCAGTGCTTTATCTGGGAGGGGGGAACGTATGTATGTATGTATGTATGTACTGTATTATAGTATCTACAGCCCGTGCTCACGACGGTGCAGCAGTGTAGCCGCCGCGCGCTCCATGTCGCCCAGAGCGATAGACACGCAGTGCTTTATCTGGGAGGGGGGAACGTATGTATGTATGTATGTATGTATGTACTGTATTATAGTATCTACAGCCCGTGCTCACGACGGTGCAGCAGTGTAGCCGCCGCGCGCTCCATGTCGCCCAGAGCGATAGACACGCAGTGCTTTATCTGGGAGGGGGGAACGTATGTATGTATGTATGTATGTACTGTATTATAGTATCTACAGCCCGTGCTCACGACGGTGCAGCAGTGTAGCCGCCGCGCGCTCCATGTCGCCCAGAGCGATAGACACGCAGTGCTTTATCTGGGAGGGGGGAACGTATGTATGTATGTATGTATGTACTGTATTATAGTATCTACAGCCCGTGCTCACGACGGTGCAGCAGTGTAGCCGCCGCGCGCTCCATGTCGCCCAGAGCGATAGACACGCAGTGCTTTATCTGGGAGGGGGGAACGTATGTATGTATGTATGTATGTACTGTATTATAGTATCTACAGCCCGTGCTCACGACGGTGCAGCAGTGTAGCCGCCGCGCGCTCCATGTCGCCCAGAGCGATAGACACGCAGTGCTTTATCTGGGAGGGGGGAACGTATGTATGTATGTATGTATGTACTGTATTATAGTATCTACAGCCCGTGCTCACGACGGTGCAGCAGTGTAGCCGCCGCGCGCTCCATGTCGCCCAGAGCGATAGACACGCAGTGCTTTATCTGGGAGGGGGGAACGTATGTATGTATGTATGTATGTACTGTATTATAGTATCTACAGCCCGTGCTCACGACGGTGCAGCAGTGTAGCCGCCGCGCGCTCCATGTCGCCCAGAGCGATAGACACGCAGTGCTTTATCTGGGAGGGGGGAACGTATGTATGTATGTATGTATGTACTGTATTATAGTATCTACAGCCCGTGCTCACGACGGTGCAGCAGTGTAGCCGCCGCGCGCTCCATGTCGCCCAGAGCGATAGACACGCAGTGCTTTATCTGGGAGGGGGGAACGTATGTATGTATGTATGTATGTACTGTATTATAGTATCTACAGCCCGTGCTCACGACGGTGCAGCAGTGTAGCCGCCGCGCGCTCCATGTCGCCCAGAGCGATAGACACGCAGTGCTTTATCTGGGAGGGGGGAACGTATGTATGTACTGTATTATAGTATCTACAGCCCGTGCTCACGACGGTGCAGCAGTGTAGCCGCCGCGCGCTCCATGTCGCCCAGAGCGATAGACACGCAGTGCTTTATCTGGGAGGGGGGAACGTATGTATGTATGTACTGTATTATAGTATCTACAGCCCGTGCTCACGACGGTGCAGCAGTGTAGCCGCCGCGCGCTCCATGTCGCCCAGAGCGATAGACACGCAGTGCTTTATCTGGGAGGGGGGAACGTATGTATGTATGTATGTATGTACTGTATTATAGTATCTACAGCCCGTGCTCACGACGGTGCAGCAGTGTAGCCGCCGCGCGCTCCATGTCGCCCAGAGCGATAGACACGCAGTGCTTTATCTGGGAGGGGGGAACGTATGTATGTATGTACTGTATTATAGTATCTACAGCCCGTGCTCACGACGGTGCAGCAGTGTAGCCGCCGCGCGCTCCATGTCTCCCAGAGCGATAGACACGCAGTGCTTTATCTGGGAGGGGGGAACGTATGTATGTATGTATGTATGTACTGTATTATAGTATCTACAGCCCGTGCTCACGACGGTGCAGCAGTGTAGCCGCCGCGCGCTCCATGTCGCCCAGAGCGATAGACACGCAGTGCTTTATCTGGGAGGGGGGAACGTATGTATGTATGTATGTATGTACTGTATTATAGTATCTACAGCCCGTGCTCACGACGGTGCAGCAGTGTAGCCGCCGCGCGCTCCATGTCGCCCAGAGCGATAGACACGCAGTGCTTTATCTGGGAGGGGGGAACGTATGTATGTATGTATGTATGTACTGTATTATAGTATCTACAGCCCGTGCTCACGACGGTGCAGCAGTGTAGCCGCCGCGCGCTCCATGTCGCCCAGAGCGATAGACACGCAGTGCTTTATCTGGGAGGGGGGAACGTATGTATGTATGTATGTATGTACTGTATTATAGTATCTACAGCCCGTGCTCACGACGGTGCAGCAGTGTAGCCGCCGCGCGCTCCATGTCGCCCAGAGCGATAGACACGCAGTGCTTTATCTGGGAGGGGGGAACGTATGTATGTATGTATGTATGTACTGTATTATAGTATCTACAGCCCGTGCTCACGACGGTGCAGCAGTGTAGCCGCCGCGCGCTCCATGTCGCCCAGAGCGATAGACACGCAGTGCTTTATCTGGGAGGGGGGAACGTATGTATGTATGTATGTATGTACTGTATTATAGTATCTACAGCCCGTGCTTACGACGGTGCAGCAGTGTAGCCGCCGCGCGCTCCATGTCGCCCAGAGCGATAGACACGCAGTGCTTTATCTGGGAGGGGGGAACGTATGTATGTATGTATGTATGTACTGTATTATAGTATCTACGGCGGTAAGACAGCCCGTTTTAGGTTTTCCAGTAATGATGCGTTACGGTAATGATGTGTTACGGTAACGATGTGTTGCGGTAATAATGCGTTCCGGTAATAATGTGTAATATTTGTTTGTTTGTTTACATTGAATAGGCTCCGAAACTACGGAACCGATTTAAAAATTATTTCCCTAAGTAACATAAGCTACATAATTTTCCCGAATTCCCACGTGACCGAAGTCCCAAGCGGAATGCTAGTATTACATAAGTGTATAATAAATAATAGGAAAAAATAAATAACTCTACACACTCAAAGGCCTACACTAAGGTTTTCCCTTGTGTCGTGGGTCCCTCGGAACACACATAAACACATACACAAACACCACCCGAGAACTAACATTTGCTTTTTACAAAAATATTTGCCCGACTGGGAATCGAACCAAGGACCCGCCAATCAAGAGGCAGCGTCACTACCACTCGACCAAACCGGCCGTCATCAATATTAATATGTTGTAGATACTTTATTTATTTATTTACTTAATACTTACTAATATCGTTACAGGTACTTATAACCTGATTCAATAGAGTAACAAATTACATATGTTACTTACAGATAATTATTACAGATTTATTACACACTAGCATTCCGCTCGGGATTTCATTCCCGTGGGAATTCGGGGAAATTATGTAGCCTATGTTACTCAGAGATAATATAGCATCCTAATGGTGAAATAATTTTTGAAATCGGTCCAGTAGTTTCGGAGACTATTCGTTTCATACAAAAATACAAATCTTGCTTCTTTATAATATTAGGCGCCGTCCACATATTACGTCACGCAAAATTTCGACTTTTTGAATCCCTCTCCCCATCATTTTTTGTATCCCTTTAACATGCACTGTCATTTTTGTTATGAAATTTTTGTTTCTCCCCCATACGCTGTGACGTAATATGTGGATGACCCCTAGTATAGATTACATTATGATATTGTATACATCGCATCTTTTTGATACAAGCGTGTTACCTCCACTGCTCCGAGTACTCATCGGCCTCTAACAGCGCTATTCCAGTATACAGCTATGTATGTACAGCTATGTATGTATGTTGTAGATACAAATGCCATCCATTAATTACGTCACAGATTATGGGGGAGGGAGGGGGTCGACGAAGTGTGACATTGTGTGACAAGGGGGGGTACTAACTTCACATTTCAAAATCTATTATAGTCTAAGTGTTAAAACTAGAACTTTGAACTCAACTCTATTTATATAAACATAAGGTTCAAATTGTTTTGTCGGCCACTCGATCTACTAGTGCTACGCGCCGACTGCCTAAGCGCCTTTAATTCAATTTCGTATCTACTGTTTTAATTCAATAATTTCATGATGTAAAATATGTGACGTCACACGGGAGGGGGGAGTCTCACAAATGTGACCAGCTGTGACAAGGACGAAAATTATGAAATTCTTGTGACGTAATTTATCGATGTCCTCTTACCTCCAAGGCAGGAGTATGCGGGAACATCTCGCTGAGTGCGGCGCACTGCTCCGAGTACTCGTCGGCCTCTAACAGCGCGCGGCGGGACTCCGTGCCTTCTGAGCTCTCCGAGTTTGAGTGGGAGCTGCAATTTAATATATTTTTTAAATAATAAAACTACTTTTTTTATAGATAATGGGTTTATCTATAAAAAACCACGATCGATCTAACCCAGGGGCGATGTGATCACGCGGATATAAAAATACTACTAATTTAGTATTTTTACATCCGGGTCTTTTTCTTCTTCTTATCGTGTAGGTATAGTCAAGTATGTAGCGAACTTGGCTAGCCCTGGTGTCAGAGTTTTCAAACCGCACAATGGCCTCTGACTTGGTTTTAACGTGTAAACAAATATTTTGTTTACACGGAATGTATATCTATTGTACGTTTCTTGAGCGAGAAAATAGCCGATAGTCGTTTTCCCGCCGGCGGTGGGACAACTGCCCTATGGTATCCCTTTTCTTAGAGGCCGTTCAAGTATTATGGAAGCAGATTTATTACAATTATTTACTCCCCCCTCCCCCTTGTCAGCAAAAGTAAGCAAAGCTCTTACCCCCCCTCCATGCTTACGTAAACATTGGTATATGCATTTTGTGCGAATCCCCGAAAATGCGCTTCGTTTTAAAGCATAGACAATGTGTGGGTTGCCATTTGTGTCAAAAAAATAAATGCTACGTAATCACCATCTAGACCCCCCCCCAACCCCCATGTCATCAAAAATAAGCAAAGCAAAGACGCCCCCGCCCCCTTACGGTGCTTACGTAATACTTGAATGGCCCCTTATCGCGTAAGTACAGTCACGTAAGTGGCGATGTTGAAGGCCGTTTTTCCAAGAATTGAATTGAGACCGATGGGAATGGCGTAATCTCAAATCAAATCTCATCTCATCTCAAATCTCATCTCGAAAGTCCGTTTTAAACGTTTTTGTTCCCCTACATTTTCGCTAACTAATTAAAACTCACACACGATAAGAAAAAAGAACGACTTCTCAAAAAACAAAAACATTAAAATTGGCATTAAATTATTGACATACCGGTTGGGCTTAGTGATGGCGGGAAGCATTTCACTGAGGCTCTGGAGCGTCAGGCTCACTTTATCGCTGCTGGCGGAGTTATCTGGAAAAAAAAGAAAAAAAAAACTGTACAACTGCTTCGTTTTAAGGAAATAATCCAAAGTAAAAATGTATTGCTTCCCCGCACTCCACAAAAAACAACTCACAAAAAAGGTTCTCAAACTGCAAATCAGTGGTGCAAGACCTTTCTTCAGCAGTTGATAGGTAATGTTGTGATTGAGTTACAAACGTAGAATTTTTACTATTAGATGGCTAATATGATGTAGAATTAGTAAAAAATAATCTAGAAATCAATAGTGCTGCGTTTTACTGAGAAATTTTAAATTTTTTGTAAAACTTGACGAAAAAGAAACCTGATTTCTGTAAGATAATACTAACACACATTAATTAATTATAATTATTAGATGAGATTTCAAATACTTAACATTTTTGCATGACATTGAATTGAATTGAATTAAATTTATTTGATATTATTTACAATATTACAACAATCTTATTGCATTTCTTATAAATTTTATAGTTATCATTGTATTATTTAATTTGAATTGTTTTTCTTCGTTTTAATATAATTTGTAATGTGTTCTTTTCTTCGTATTTTATATTTTTATATTTTAGTTTCTTGTCTTTGCATGTAACATCTTAATAATTTAAGTATAAGGTTTGCAAATGTTATGTACACCTGTAATTGGTGCATAACACATATATCAGATGTGTAACCTAGATTGTGGATATTGCTTATGATTGAATATATGTACTGTTGGTGTTCCTATAAATAAATAAATAGATATCTTTTTTATTTTTAGTTGAGGCGGTTGTTTTCCCTCGCTTTTAATTTTATGAGAACACTCTGTTGTTTCCAATCGTTATTGAGTTTGTTTCAAAGTGATAGATATTTCATTTAAAAGTTATACCGTTTGTTTATACGAGGGGCACAGAAATAAACAAGAATTTTTAAAATGACATTATAAGTACTTTTTTTTTGTATTTCTTCCGTCGATAAAATGAAGCACAGTTTCCCTCATTTTAATACGTGCATATTATAAAGACTCATACTGTATTACAAAAATTATGTACTATAAACTAAACTCCCAGACGCCGCTTCCCGTCTGTCATACAAAATCCATCCATCTCCTTTCGGTAGTAGATAGTAAAGAGCAGAGTTCTTGCAGCTCTAGCACAACAATGTGTGAGAGAGCGTTGAGTAAATTTTTCTTTTCTCATTAATTTTAAACCCCCGAAAAAGAGGGATGTTATAAGTTTGACTTGTGTATCTGTGTGTCTATCTGTGGCATCGTAGTTCCTAATCAAATGGACGATTTCGATGCGGCTTTCTTTTGTTTGAAAGCTGACGTAATCGTGATGTTTCTTAGCTTTAATAGATCAAAATTGCTTCAACCTTTTTCTTAAGAGGATCGTCTCAGTGTTTTTTTCCCCTACAATCGGCGTCAATGGATTCCATCCCATAAACGTCAACGGATCCCTGTGAAATTTTGGTATAGTATTAGAAACACCAAAGACTAGGTCCGTACGTTTTGATTTTTGTGATATTTTTAGTAGACAAAAGGATATTTGAGACTAAATATCAGCATTTTTTGCCAAAAAAAATCTCAAAATTTAAGAGGTGACTGTTGAAAAACTAAGAACAATTTTGGAAAAAACAAAACGTAAAAACCTCGTTTACACGCTTACAAATCGATAGATACCAAAAACGTACGATTGTATTAAGTTTTTGGGGTAGGAATTCATTGACGCCTAAACTTATAATTTTGGAAATAAAACTCGGCATTTCGCCGGAAAGCTGCAATTGTCACTTTCGCACAAGTCTAAGGCGGGACAAGTCTAAGTGTTCGACATCGAGACAGCATGAAAAACAACTGAGACGCTGGTCTAAACTGAGACGCTCCTCTTAAACAGTGATAAAAGTCGGGGGATATACTAAAAACATTTTTTTGGTTATTAAACCGAGGATATTCCTATCAGTGATCCCTGTACAGCTTGTACCGAATCGTACATGCATTTTGTAAGCAGGTGCTGACTGAAAAACAGCCTGGTTGAGGCAGCACCTTTTCCCCTCGTAATTAATTGTATTTGTTGTTTGACTTATGCTTAACTAGCTTTCCGCCCGCGGCTTCGCCCGCGTGGACAACAGGTTTATATCGTGCCCAACTGTGGGATGAAATTTAGCCTTTGTCCTTTCCAGGCTCTAATCTATCTCTGTACCAAATTTCATCACAATCGGTTCAGTTGTTTAGGCGTGAAAGACGGACAGACAGACAGAGTTACTTTCGCATTTATAATATTAGTAAGAAAAAAATATTAGTAAGGAATCATATTATATTATAAAACATAGTCTCCCGTCGCGTTCGTTTGTCTGTCTGAACGTGATAAACTCAAAAACTACTGAACGGATTTTCATACGGTTTCCACCAATGGACGGAGTGATTCAAGAGGAAGGTTTATGTGTATAATTAATTCCCGAAATTCCAACGGGGACTAAGTCCCGAGCGGGAAGCTAGTTTTGAATATATTTTTATGTTTTTTTTTTCAATACCACAAAATAACAATTACATTATGCAAGATTTTCGCAAACAATACTCCTATTTTCTTATTGTCTCGGCAAACTTCATGATTCCGAAGTTATAACAATACAGCAATATTATTCTTAATTAAAACTGCTGTCAATTTAAAATGGTTGTGGTTTTTGTATTTTACGGCATTATTATTTGGCCATGAACTAGAGAAGTTTTTAAAAAATATTTTTATTTATTTATTATAAGATGGGTTAACTCTTGACCTCAATCTTGACCATAAGGTCAAAGATGAGGTCGACGATGGAGCGAGTTAACCCAAAAAATGCCTATAAAGGCACTGATACTCCCACGAACAGACGGAACACAGCAAGCTGTTTGGCGTCGGACTTTGGTAGGAGGGTGGTCGCGAACCAGACGGCCTTTTACAGAGCCTACCACACCGCATGAGACCATAGGACGACACCTCAGATTCAGAAAAAAATGAGGTATCGTTGCCTGGGATGGATTACTAGGAGGCAGGTCTCATTTGTGTTTCCTTAGTCGCCTCTTACGACACCCACGGAAAGAGATGGGGTGGTGTTATTCTCAACCGATCACCACACGGTTAAAAACTATAAAAGCTGTGATACTATTAATTTGTTAAATGCTCCTCAAAGTTGAAATGAAGATATTTTTTCTTCTCTTCTTAAGACTGATGGCTCACCATAGTTTGAATTTACATTATTTAAAACAAATATTTATTATTTTCTATACAGGTATCATCATATCAGCCTATTGCAGTCCACTGCTGAACATAGGCCTCCCCCAAGGTGCGCCACTTTGCACGATCCTCCGCTGTTTTCATCCAGCCACTACCCGCTATCTTCTTTAGGTCATCTGACCATCTGGCTGGGGGGCGTCCTTCACTACGTTTGCCAAGACGTAGTCTCCATTCGAGAACCTGTCTACTCCAACGCTCGTCGGTTCTGCGACAGACATGGCCAATTGCTCAGAGGTGTTAGACAGGGGGATGTCATATCCCCGAAACTGTTTAACAATGCTGTAGAGGACGTCTTTAAGACGCTAGATTGGAATGGACTGGGCATCAATGTCAACGGCAAATTTCTGTCGCACCTCCGCTTCGCAGACGACATAATAATATTGGCAGAAACACCACAAGTCCTGCAAGAAATGCTGCACAGCCTTAACGCTGCCTCAAGACGTGTCGGCCTTGGGATGAACTTGGACAAGACCAAGGTCATGTTCAATGATATTGTCGTGTCCAGGCCGATCTCTGTTGACGGTGTTACGCTCGATGTTGCTCAGGAATACATATACCTCGGGCAAGCGTTGCAGTTAGGTAGAGACAACTTCGAGCGGGAAATCACCAGAAGAGTGCAGCTTAGCTGGGCAGCATTTGGGAAGCTGCGTCATATCTTTTCGTCGCCACTCCCGCAGTGTCTAAAGACCAAGGTCTTTAATCAATGCGTCCTACCAGTCATGACCTACGGAGCCGAGACGTGGAACATGACAGTGAGGTTGGCCCACCGATTGCACGTCGCTCAGCGAGCAATGGAGCGCTCCATGCTCGGGATCTCGCTAAGGGATAGAATCCGAAACGAGGTCATCCGATAGAAAACCGGAGTGATGGATATTATCCAAAAGTGTAGCAAGCTGAAGTGGCAGTGGGCTTGTGGACTATGATCTACATATACAGGTATACATCACAGATAATAAAAACAAGAAAATGTAGACCATGACACCAATAAAAAAAAAGTTATGATAACAAACAGTGCAACTTTCGGCAAATTTTTTAAAATCAAATTTAAAAAAAATTCTTAAAAAAACTATTGGGCAAAAACGGTTAGATTGGCCAGAGCACATAGCCCATGAACCTAGGCTACTCAACCTACTCGTTTATTTGGCACACACTCTTCCCCCTGTATATCTTTGATTGCCCTGTGGTTGCCATATACAGAGCTTTAGGTATCTCTCTTGCAACCTCTCGGGTGGTAAATCAGTCCATGAAACTGAACAACTTCCCTAAGGAAAAATACAAAAAAAAACAATTTTAACCTCCCATACAAAATGCGCTATAAACTGATGAAGTTTGTATGGGAACTCAAATATTTTTTTTCGTAGTTTGACCTATGTTCCTTGTGGAAGTTGTTCAGTTTCATGGACTGATTTACCACCCGAGAGATTGCAAGAGAGATACCTAAAGCCCTGTATATGCGTTATCTTGTAGGGGGTAATATGAGCTGGTATTCGTACAAATAATTCTATATTTTGTCTGTTTGTCTCACCGTGGCTGTCGGAGTCATCTCGCCGGGACAGCTCTGCTTCTAGCTGCAGCACCCAGGTGCACACCTGTCCCGCGTCGATGCTGGCGAACTCTGGGATGTAAGCCGCCATCATTTCGATGAAGCCTGGAAAACATACGAAACGATCAGTGAGGTTAAGGCGACTACAGCACCCGATAAAGGCAGCACACATAGGAATAGTGCCATCTCCGTCTCTCAACAGGCCTGGGCCGTCAGTGCGAACTGTAACAGATACACGAAGTTTACGGACTATGAAAGCGTGCGTGCGTAAAAACATGTTTGAAAGTTAGAAAAATGAGATTAATGGAAAGGTAACAGCTTAAATCGAAAAATGCGTTAACTACTTATCGAGAGTGTTCAATGACGAACATTTTGATAGCAAATTCAAGTTCCTGTGTGCATTTTACTATCGTTTTTACAGCTTAAAATATACACAATATTGGGTATTTAGAGGTGACTTTGTGAGCTTTTTCTATCGAACCAAAAGTGCTGAATCATGTTTTCAGCGAACTACTGTTTATGTTCTGAATATTACCGTAGCTTTTTTTTTCTTCGATTTAATGCAGTGCGTCATGCTTATCTACGCATCATAAAATCGTAATTTAGGTGCTGTAGTCGCCTAATGGCCCGTATTACAGAAGAGACGAAATTTAAGAAAACGTCTGAACTAATCTCGGATACGTCAGCTTTCAAACAAAAAAAAACCACATCGAAATCGGTCCATTCGTTTAGGAGCTACGATGCCACAGAGAGACACACAGATAAACACGTCAAACTTATAACACCCCTCTTATTTTGACGGGGGTTAAAATAAAACAGGAAAGTAAAATTAACTTAACTGCGTTACTCAACGCTCGCTCACATACGGAACCATGCGAAAAACCTAGATCCCACATGACATAACATTAAGAGACTGGGAGATTCTATTACAGAAGGATTCTATTACAGAAGGAGACTCAAGGCTTAATCTATACTTAAGTATTGATTGTCTGTTTCTCTCACTATTAAAATGACAAAGACGTTTGCTACTTAAGTATAGACCAGAGTCTGACTGCCGTACTCAGAGACGTCAATTAAAGTTAAGGAGTAATTAAATGTCATGCTAACCTTGTTTATATCAACAAGAGTGAAAGAGACAGTACTTAACTTTAATTGACGTCTCTGGGTACGCCAGTGAGTCGCGTTCTGTAATAAGACTAGCATATCAGTTCGAACTCCAGCGCATGTTACGCTAGAATGCCACGGCGTAGAAGCACAAGGAGCACTGATCCTGACAACATAGGATCCCTGCCAGAAGCATGCAAGAACGAGAACCTTGCGTGTTTCTGGGAGGACATAGGCTAGCTGGAATAGCCAGCCCGAAACATATCACGCACAATGGCCCATTCGAGAGACAAAGACCTGTATTACAGAACGCGACTCAGACTCTGATCTATACTTTAGTAGCAGTCGTTTGTCATTTTGATAGTGAGAGAAAGGGATAACTAATACTTAAGTATAATACTAGCGTATCAATTTGGAGCGTGCGCAATTTGGGTTTTTAACAGCCGACCAAAAAGTTTGACATCTGTATATCTGTGTCTGTGCATCTTTGTGTCTATGTCTCTGTGTCTGTCTGTGGCATTGTAGCTCCACATACAGACATACAGATACACACATCAAACTTATGACACTCCTCTTTTTTTTTCGGGGATTAAAACTCAAGCCGACTAGGATTTTTCATAGAAAACGACTGTCCCTTTGAAACGAAGTCAGGCGATAAGCTAGTTGATATACATACGCTCACAACTATAATACCTTTTGGGGTAGACAGATAGTTATGTAAATCTAATACTTGACGCCACATTTGACTTCCGTTCTGAGGGTATTAGATGGAACAAGAGTATAGTGGTGAGAGGTGGTCAGCCTTTCCCCACGATACAGCAAAACCCTCGCGTCCCACTTACTAGCTTCTACATTATACCTGGGTAGAGTTGTTTGCTGGCATATTGTAAGTTTTTTTTCACTTTGCATCCAGCGAGAAAATAGGGATCTATGAGAAGTCTCATAACAACTTTTTAAACGACTTCAAAAAAGTTTTTTTTTAAATGTATGTCCGCGGATAACTTCGTCGTTTATGAACCGATTTTGATTATTCTTTTAAAGGAAAGGAAGTATCCCAAGGGTGGTCCCATGGTAAGGAAACCAGGATCTGATGGTGGAATCCTGAAGAAATTGAGGGAAACTCTCGAAAAAATTGTCTTTTTGGGATTGAAGTCGGTGACTCTTACGTTTTTGACGTGGAAAATGATGTAATAATTTAATTAAGCATAACGTTTTTAGGACTAATGATATTTTACTATAAAAACTAAACGCATAACTGTTTTCGTTTTTTACTAGTATAACCAAACCTAACCGCAGACCGTTACGCTTTTAAAAATCATTATGCCAAAAAACGATTAATGCAAAAGTTTCAGTACAGGTTCGGTGTTTACTACATTCGTTTTTTTTTCTTATTTTTACCAGCCCATATACGTCCCCACCGAGGTGCACGGGCCTCCCTTCGAAACATGAAGGGGATTTAGGCCATAGGCCACCACGCTGGCCCAATGCGGGTTGGTGGACCGCTCGTCTTACGAAAATGAATTTTCATCATGATGTTTTCCTTCACCGTTGAGCAAGTGATAATTAGAAATCTGTACATTCATTATGCCAAAGTTAATTAGAAAGAAAACATTATGCGAGTAAATTGTTTTATTTTTATTTTAACCCTGGAAGTAGGTAGCTTCTTGTCAAACAACAAGCGCCTCCGTGTCCTCGTTTAAAAATAATCCCTGTTCATATTGAACATAGATCCTGCGCAATCTCCAATTATTGATTTCGCTGTTGCGTAGAGCTTTGCCCTCTGACGGATGCAACAGATTCGTGCATTTAGTCCTTCCTAACAACTATAAATATAGATTTAAGAAACGTATTGTAACAGCGCCGAAATATCGGATACTCAAATAAAACATAAATCGCGGTAATAACCCTTTATAATATGTTTAAAACTAGTGAAATTAACCGCGAGAATCTTAAACAATATATTGGGTCCCATCCTTCGAAAATGCTGTTTTTTTCTCGGATATAATGTTCTTCATACTTTATTTGACCGGGCTATGTCGGTAACCAAAGTTACCAAAGTTACCGACATAGGCCGGCGAATTAGCAAGCTTAAGTGGCAGTGGGCTGGTCATATCTGTCGTAGAACCGATGGCCGTTGGGGCAGAAAAGTTCTAGAATGGAGACCACGAATCGGCAAACGTAGCGTAGGGCGCCCTGTTACTAGGTGGGGTGACGATATTCGTAAGGTAGTATTGGATCCCATCCTATGAAAATGCTGTTTTTTTCTCGGATATAATTTTCTTCATACTTTATTTGACCGGCCTATGTCGGTAACCAAAGTTACCGACATAGGCCGGCGAATTAGCGGGCTGGTCATATCTGTCGTAGAACCGATGGCCGTTGGGGCAGAAAAGTTCTAGAATGGAGACCACGAATCGGCAAACGTAGCGTAGGGCGCCCTGTTACTAGGTGGGGTGACGATATTCGTAAGGTAGTATTGGATCCCATCCTATGAAAATGCTGTTTTTTTCTCTGATATAATTTTCTTCATACTTTATTTGACCGGCCTATGTCGGTAACCAAAGTTACCGACATAGGCCGGCGAATTAGCGGGCTGGTCATATCTGTCGTAGAACCGATGGCCGTTGGGGCAGAAAAGTTCTAGAATGGAGACCACGAATCGGCAAACGTAGCGTAGGGCGCCCTGTTACTAGGTGGGGTGACGATATTCGTAAGGTAGTATTGGATCCCATCCTATGAAAATGCTGTTTTTTTCTCGGATATAATTTTCTTCATACTTTATTTGACCGGCCTATGTCGGTAACCAAAGTTACCGACATAGGCCGGCGAATTAGCGGGCTGGTCATATCTGTCGTAGAACCGATGGCCGTTGGGGCAGAAAAGTTCTAGAATGGAGACCACGAATCGGCAAACGTAGCGTAGGGCGCCCTGTTACTAGGTGGGGTGACGATATTCGTAAGGTAGCGGGCAGTGGTTGGAGGAGGAGAGCTGAAGACCGAGCTCAGTGGCGTGCCATAGGAGAGGCCTATGTCCAGCAGTGGACTGATACAGGCTGATGATGAACTTTATTTGATACTTGGTTATGTTATCGAGATTTCCAGTAGAATTTATACATTTTTGCTTTAGGTTTTTAACTGATAATCAGGCTCATTTGATTGGATATCCGTTTCTTTGCTCATTTTCGCTTAACTTTTTTACAATAGGCACTTTTAGTAAACCATTAATGTCGTCCCAACCTTCCCACAGAATTTTGTTACATTTGTATATCACATCCCCAAAAATTATTCAAAAATGTTTGTATGAAAAAATCTGTGTTCCAAATTTTTTTTATGAAAAACAACTATTTCATAGGTAAAACAACTATTTAAACCTAATAGTTAGGTCGGCACATGACCTAGTTTCTCCCTAGGTTATGCGCTGCCCGGGGGCTGGGTACCTGGATCGAAGAAGTTTTTTTAATGGAGAATGTGTTATGAACACGTAAATATAAGTGTCTACGATTTCGACCAAATAAAGCTAAGAACCATCTCGATTACGTCAGCTTTCAAACAAAAAAACCGCATCAAAATCGGTCCACTCGTATAGGAGCTCCGATGCCACGGACAGACACATAAATACACAGACATACAAAGACATAGAGTTCGAAAAATCGAGCTGAAAAATATAATAATCAGAGAAATATAGTAATAGTTAGGTCGGCACACATATGACCTATAGTTTCTCCCTAGTTTATGCGCTGCTCGGGGCTGGGTGGGTTCCTGACCACAATCTAGCTAGAGACGAAGGTGTGGTCGAGGATGTAGCAAGCTCATCCTGAATTTCTCTATATGAACGAAAAAGGGGTTAAGTATATTATGTTATGTAAAACCACTTGTACGTGTACGCCCCTTTTGCCGGCGTAATTATACTTATGTACTACATACTCGTGCCAAACAGCCTTTTAGTAAAATAAAAATAAAATAATATTTATTACTAAAAATGAAGTTTACAAAAAATATTTACAAAAGACGAAAAATAAGGTAAAAAGTATACAATTGCTATTCTTGTGACCCCTGCACTAAGTCAAGCTTGTATCGCAGGGATCAAAAACGAGTTGCCTTCGATGCATTTAATTGAGGTGATCACAGGAGTAGTAACAGGAGTCTCTGAGAAAAACCGCGGATGGACAGACATGGCGAAACTAAAGTCTGGCGGGCCAACGAAAGCTGTCCACGAGAAACGGCGGCAGCTATTAAAAAATTCATAATCTGATTTTTTAAAATCTGCTGCCCATTCTCATAAACAGCTTTCGTTGACTAGACTCTATAAGGGTGGGTAGTTTAATGCGGAACCTTAAAAAGAACGCGTTTTACAAACGGATCAATTATTCAAAATGGCGGCGAGATATCTATCATTTACGTGTATATTTATGTTGTAACAGGTACGACGTCTGAGCTCTCGCTCCCGATACACCGGTAAGAGAAAATCAATAGTATCTGTGATGAGTACAGTCACTTACACAAGCGTAAACATTGCACGCGAGGTACAGGTGTGGCGTGACGGAATATTCCAGAAGGACAATGAGAAGGAATATTATATAAAACGTGTTTCAAAACAACACCAAGGTCAAGTAAAAAGAAAATTCGATTCAGAAGTGAAATGGTCGCATCTCTAGCAAACAGTTGCGCGGTTTGACATCTTTTTAAATGAATGTTTTATGTAATTGTAATGACATAGTTTAAATAGAGCTACATATTAATCTAAATTTATATTAATTTTGGATTTACTTTTACCTATACTAATATTATAAAGAGGAAAGATTTGATTGTTTGTTTGCATTGAATAGGCTCCGAAACTACTGGACCGATTTAAAAAATTCTTTCACCATTAGAATACTACATTATCCGTGATGGACATAAAAGTACATAATTTTTCCGAATTCCCACAGAAACGAAGTCCCGGGCGGAAAGCCAGTTGTGTACAATTTTTGAAACACGTTGTAAAGAGGATAGTTTTTTATGTCAAAAAAATGTCTTGAATCTTGAAAATGTTATTTTTTTTGTAATGAACAGGCTCCGAAACTAGTGGCCCATCATAAATACCTTCACCAGTGGATAGTTAACTTTTCAGAGGATAAAATGGTATATAACTTTCCCACGGGAACGGCACTTACACGAGTAAACTCGTAGGCAACAGCTAATTTAGAATACAATAGAATAAGCGCTCGTAGCCCAATGGTGCTCACTGAGCTCGACCGATCAGTGAGGTTAAGCAAGGAACCTAATGGGTGACCAATTTGGCAATATACTCGTGTTTCCGTGTTTCGGAGGGAGGGTTATCAATTCACTAAAGTCTTATCGAGTCAGAGGCCATTTAATTTTGGCGGCCATTTAAGTTCGCCAAATACTTGATTTACACGTAAACGATTAAGAAACGTTTTTTTTTTGTTTCTTAAAAACGTGAAATGAAATGTGTGTTCGGCTAGACTAGACGACCGATGGCATCAATCGAATCGCGAATTACATGGAAAAGAATTTCCATTTCTAGGGAATTCTAGGTATTCAAATTCCTGCTAACGCGGGCGCGATTTTACCATCCAATAAGTACTTTTGAGGCTCACTGTACCTCATAAACAAATATGGCGTCTGTCACGCGGAAAAACTGATTTTCAGTAGCTTACTCGTACATATTTAAATGAAAACAGATATTTGTTTCAAGTTCTTCTAGACGTAGGCTACAGCAGGAAAGATGAGCATGTAATTCATAAAACTAATGATAACTGGGAGTGAAAGAAAAATATAGAATGTACTAGCTACCAACTCTTCCCAGGCATGCTGTAGGAGCTAGTAAGTGGGGCGCGAGGGTTTTGCTATATCGTGAGCAAAATGCTGACAAACTATCACCAACATAATCTAGTTCCATCTAATAACCCTCAGAAGCCCAGTGGCACTCGCTGATCTCTGCCGATCAGTGAAGTTAAGCAACGTACACAGAGGCAGGGAACCTGGTGGGTGACCAAAGTGGCAATTTATCACGAGCGATTCCGTGCTTCGGAAGGCACGTTAAGCTGTCGGTCCCGGCTGTTTTCGATTGACTATAGTCGTTAAAACCAAGTCAGAGGCCATTGTGCGGTTTGAAAACTCTGACACCAGGGTTAGCCAAGTTCGCCACACACTTGACTATACCTACACGTTATTAAGAAGAAGACGTCAAGTGGTTCTAGAACTACATGACGTTCTGCCTACCCCGAATGGGATTATAGGCGTGAATGGATGGATGGAATGATAAAAAAACGGGGGATTTAGCATCTACATCTAAAGTTTAACTATAGTACTTTTTTTTCCAATAAAATGCTTTAGCCAACGCACACCTGTTGTTATATTTTTTTATTATAAGATGGGTTAACTCTTGACCTCAATCTTGACCATAAGGTCAAAGATGAGGTCGACGATGGAGCGAGTTAACCCAGAAATTGCCTATAAAGGCACTGGTACTCCCACGCGCCGACGGAACACAGCAAGCTGTTTGGCGTCGGACTTCGGCAGGAGGGCGGTCGCGAACCAGACGGCCCTTTACAGAGCCTACCACACCGCATGAGACCATAGGACGACACCTCAGATTCAGAAAAAATGAAGTGTCGTTGCCTGGGAAGGATTACTAGGAGGCAGGTCTCATCTGTGTTTCCCCAGTCGCCTCCTTACGACACCCACGGAACGAGATGGGGTGGTGTTATTCTCAACCGATCACCACACGGTTGAAAATGGGGAATAATTTCGCCCTGCACTGAGATAATCCTACTTTTTACAGGCCCATATACGTCCCCACCGAGGGGCACGGGCATCCCTTCGAAACACGAAGGGGATTAGGCCATAGTCCACCATGCGTAGTCCACCAAGCACATTGTTATGTGCTTATGACAAAATGCTGAGTCGGGGTTATTTCTTTGTGCAATATATTGTAGTATAGATGAAGGTAATTTACAATTTATGTATTTGATCGAACTTTACTATAATAATAACCTAAATTGTTACTATAATGTATTGTTGGTAATGAATAAATTATTTTCTTTCTTTTTTTCTTCTTTATGCGCCCACAATGCGGGTTGGTGGAGCGCTCGTCTTTCGAAAATGATTTTTCTTGGACAGGCGGGTTTTGTCACGTTTTCCTTCACCGTTGAGTAAGGGGCCATCCATAAATTACCTACGTCACACGAATTTCATGATTTTTTGAGCCCCTCCCCCTCCTTGTCACATTTGTAAGACTCCCCCCTCCCTAGCGTGACGTCACATATGTTGCATTTTTGTAATCTTATATATAAAAATGAATCACTAAATCTGTTGGTAAGCGCAAAACTCGAGAACGGCTGGACCGATTTGGATGATTCTTTTTTTGTTGTGTTCCTTATTGTCAGGAGAAGGTTCTTATGAAAGAAAAAACTAAAAAAGTGCCACGGGAACGAAGTCCCGGGCGGAAAGCTAGTCTTATATATAAAAATGAATCACTAAATCTGTTGGTAAGCGCAAAACTCGAGAACGGCTGGACCGATTTGGATGATTCTTTTTTTGTTGTGTTCCTTATTGTCAGGAGAAGGTTCTTATGAAAGAAAAAACTAAAAAGTGCCACGGGAACGAAGTCCCGGGCGGAAAGCTAGTTTTCTAATAAAAGCAGTCCTTAACACGAGTTGTTATTTTTTTTGGGGACTCAAAACTCAGTGTCTCCACCAAAGTAAACACGTAAAAAGAGTACTTCGGACTGAGGAGGTCAAGTTTGTCGTTAATAATTAACACGATTTGATACTCATTACACATTTTGAAATGTGACGTCACAAAACTTATGACCCCTCCCATCCCCTTGTCACACAATGTCACACTTTGTTGACCCCCTCCCCTGCCCTTAACGTGTGACGTAATTTATGGATGGTCCCTAAGTGATAATTAGAAATCCGTACATAAATCCGAAAAGACGAATTTAGTGATACAGGCCCGCACCAGGTCCATGCTAATATTATAAAATGCGAAAGTTTAGGAGAATAAATGGATGTTTGTTACAGCTTCACGCGAAAACTGCTGGCCGGGCTTTGATTAAATTTTGCAGTAAGGTAATCCTTACTTCTTTACTAATATTATAAATGCGAAAGTAACTGTCTGTCTGTCTTTCACGCCTAAACTACTGAACCGATTTGATGAAATTTGGTACAGAGATAGAGCCTGGGAAAGGACATAGGCTACATTTCATCCCACAGTTGGGCACGATATAAACTGTAGTCCACGCGGGAGGAGCTGCGGGCGGAAAGTTATATAGCATAAATAGCATAGATATCAGAAGGAATTCCCAACCGAAAAGCTAGTGATGGAACAAATTATGTTTTTTGACAATTTATGTAAGTCAAATTAACTTAATCTATTATGTTATGATGATGTAATACAATATGATACAATACAAGAATATACAAAAGAGACTACTTATCATGTAAATAATTAGGTAATTACTAATTCAATCGTTTTTGTAGATCTTTACCTATGAAATTGCCCTTTTTATAGGTACAATATTTTTGGAAAACTGAATTTTCCATACTAACGTTTTTGGATTTTTCTCGGGAATGCGAAATCCAAATTTTGCAAAATTTTGTGGGAAGGTTTGGACAACATGAAGTTAATTTTCATCATACTTACTTTATTGAAAGTTGTAACTGTAACAACGGTACAGCAAAAATAAGCAATGAAACGGGCAACGGATGAAACGAGCTATATTTGAGCTTCTTTTTAAGCAGATAAATCTAAAGTAAATATGTATTAATTTGACTCAATATCTCCGTTTTATGGCCAAGGTTTTAAATAAAAAGCAATTTTAGTAATAGCTGTTCAATCAAATAAATATGAATAAAATAAAGCTTGAGAAAAAATCGGCAATTTCGTAGGTAAAGACCTATTTTATTCTTTATTGCACACATTACAAGTTTTAAAACTGTTACAATGGTAGTTTACAAAGGCGAGCTTATCTCTATAAAGAGATCTCTTCCAGCCAACCCAAACCAAGTAGGACAGGTGATTTGAAACGGGGCTAGAATGTGCAAAGAATGAGCAAAATTATAATTTTTTTATTGTTTTATTATATCTTGACCATAAAGGTCAAAGATGAGGTCGACGATGGAGCGAGTTAACCCAGCGATACTTACATTACTTACACATACAGGGTGTAAAGGACAGCTTAGCAAATACTTAAATGGTGGAATCTACCCATAACTATCATCAGCTATAAGTAATTATTTTTTCCCGGAAACGTCACGTTAAGGAATTTTCATTATTTACCTACTTTGACGCTACGCAACGTAGGTACCGCGAAAACGCGCCCCGCGCGCGATCCCCCCGCGCCACGCTGCTGTCGGAGTGCGATGTACATTGCTGGTTTTCGTGTTTTACGTTGTTATGATTATTTTTCATTGCAAATTGGAGTGTATTCGATTGAATAATAAAAAATGTAAGCAGAAAATGTTAAAAAACATGAAAAAAAAATTGAAAATTTTCTGGAGGAAAATTTCACTGGAAAATCATTCAAAATTATTGTCTGAGTCTATGGTTTCAGTTTTTGCTAAGCTGTCTTTTACATCCTGTATTATCTATGTCACAGTTAAAACCAATTTTTCGTTAGAACTCGTTTTCCCTAGTTAAAATTAGTTATTACTTAATGCCTTTGTTAAAACTAGAAATAATCAGTTAAAACTAGAATTTACCACTGACATATTTGATTTTCAGATAAAACTAATTGTCACATCGAGCTATAGTTAAAACTAGCTATAGTTAAAACTCCCCCCCCGCGGAGATTATATCGGGGCAGAAACTGTAGGTTAGGTTAGGTTAGAACTGCGATCCCCAACGCACGAGCCTCGGCAGCGGCCGGCGAAGTGCCAGAAAAGACATTGGTTGCGTTAAACGGTAAGCACAACAACAACATAACCCACAACATAACCTCAAGCCAATCAGAATAAGGTATGATGAACTCTAACCTCGGTCGGAACAGTTTTAACTGACTCGCTTCGGGAAAACGCGTTTTGTCTTGCAGAAACTAGTTTTAACTGATATTTGATTCAGACATTAGTCAATTCTAGCATTAACAAAGGCATTAAGTAAAAACTAGTTCTAACTAGGAAAAACGCGTTCTATCTACTAACTAGTTTTAACTGTAACATCTACACTAATATTATAAAGAGGTAAGATTTGTAATTTTGTATGTAACGAATACACTTAAAATTTACTAGACCGATTTCAAAAATTCTTTCACCATTAGGATGCTACATTATCCCTGAGTAACATAGGCTACATAATTTTCCCGAATTCCCACGGGAACGAAGTCCCGAGCGGGATGCTAGTGTTAAACAAAATAAAAGATTAAGTAAAGAATGTTTCAATTTTTAAAGTAAATTTTTTCTAGTCAGAATTTTAAATTATAGAACAAGGATGCACAAGACTTAGTTCCTGTAAAAATTTGTTAAGATCTTTTCACATTCCTTGGGGACCATCCATAAATTACGTCACACGTTAAGGGGAGGGGAGGGAGTCGTCAAAGTGTGACATTGTAAGACAAGGGGGTGGGAGGGGTCATAAGTTTCGTGACGTCACATTTCAAAATGTGTTATGAGTATCGAAACGTGTTAACTATTAACGACAAACTTAACCTCCTCAGTCCCAAGCACTCTTTTTACGTTTTTACTTTGGTTTTAATTTTCTCAGACTGAAAATGAATCTAATGGCCAGGTTTTGGAGTCGTTCTAGCTTACTAAGCAACTCCTCACTCACATCTAAATAGCAAACATCAGCATAGTCGAGAATCGGAAGTAGAAGAGATTGGGCTAATAGGATTTTAGTTTTAAATGGAAGGAAGTTCTGGAGTCGCTTGAGAGAATGATAAGAGTAATTCATGCGCCGACTCAACTCGCTAACGTGCGCTGACCAAGACAAACAGCTGTCAAAAATCACACCCAGATTTTTTACCTTGTCAGTATACGGAATATTAATGCCATTATAGTATACAGGACAACTATTAACATCGCATCTGACACGCAACCTACTACTCCCTACAACCATTACTTGAGACTTGGTAGGATTTACAAGTAGCCCAAACGAGTTAGCCCATTCTTGTATAGCTACTAGATCCGCATTTAAACTGTTCACAGCGTCAGAAAATTTATCCAAGTTAAAATGACGATATATTTGTAGATCATCTGCATACAGGTGGTAGGAAGAAGAGAGTACTTTAGAAATATTGTTAATAAAAACAGAAAACAGCAAAGGAGATAGTACGCCGCCTTGTGGAACACCAGCAGATAATGTGGTCCAGTCCGACTTTACATCGTCCATTTTCACGCACTGCTGGCGGCCGAAAAGATAAGAACGGAACCAGTCGATCACAGGGGATGAGACGTTAATTGAGCGGAGAGTGCCAAGAAGGATATCAAAATCCACAGTATTGAACGCACTACTGAAGTCCAGAAGTGCGATAATAGTGAGCTGTTTATTTTCCATCGCAAGTCGGATGTCTTCCGTGACATTCAGCAGCGCGCTGACCGTACTGTGGCAGGGACGGAATCCGGATTGGTAAGGATAAAGAAGGTTATTGGATGTGAGGTAAGAATAAAGTTGTCTGTGAACGACACTTTCTAGGACCTTGGAGAGGATAGGAAGAATAGATATGGGGCGATACTGAGAAAGAGAGGCAGGATTAGGAGTTTTTGGAAGCGGAATAACAAAAGCTTTCTTCCAGGCTGATGGAAACACATTGGCCATCAGTGAGTAATTTATTAGGTGAGTGATAAAAGGTGCAATGTGGTCCAGGACCGGAAGAAGCATGGCCAGACTAATACAGTCATCACCAACAGCTTTTGTGGAGATAGAGAGAATGCTCTTTTTAACATCCTCCTCCGTGACCGCGTGAAAAACAAAGGGAGAACAGTTAGGCCTCGTAAGGCTAGCAAGGTGAGCAAGAGAAACGCTTTTAGTGTTTGGGTCAAAAGTTAGAGGAAGGGTGGAAAAGTGATTATTAAGAGCATTTAAATCCACGGTACTGTTGACAGTTACCGCCGTCCTGCCCACCCCAAGAGTCTTTAAAAATTTCCAAGTCTGAGAGGCAGAAAGGTTATCTAAAGTGGAATGTATATAGCGACGCTTAGCATCCCTACACATCCTGTTGCAGATGTTACGCAGTTTTTTGTATAAGGCTAAATTCTCATCAGTTGGTGACTTCCTGTAGGTTAATTTGGCTTTATCGCGTTTTGCCATTGTTCTTCGTATAATAGGAGTCAACCAAGGGGCAGGCAAGCGTTTCACCCTAACAGGTCTAATGGGAGCATATTTGTCATACAGTCGCACAAGAATAGAATTAAAAGCCGCTACTTTGGTATCGATATCAGCTGCGAGCAGCACCGAAGACCAATCGGTTTGATTCATATCATCTCTCAAACGACTCAGATCCATATCACGAAAATTGCGCATAAGAAGAACCTTTCCTTTGACTTTAGGAGGACGCACTTTATACGACAGGTATATAAGATCGTGGTGACTGAAAGGAGAAGGTAGTTGACCATGCGAAACAACATGATCAGTATTGGAGACTATCATCAGATCTATCAATGAAGGTTGGCTATTGGGAGGGTGGTGTGTGGGTGAGAGAGGAAGTATTTGCATGTTTAGAGATGAAGTTATGTCTAATAGTTTTTGAGCTCTAGCTCTAATTTTCGCATCAACCTTTATCAAACATGTGTTGAAATCTCCCATCACAATAATATGATCATACAACACAGTGTATTCTTCAAGTAAGCCTTCCAGCGTCGAAAAATAATTAATTTTATCATTAGGACTGTAAGCAGCACCAAGAAGAATTTTCTTATGATTTACGGTCAACTCCAAAAAGAGATATTCAATATTTTCAGTATTATCTGCAGAAGAAAGAGCAACAACAACCGACGGTATATTACTACGCAGATAAATGCAAACACCACCACCTCTTCTGCCAACACGATCGTTGCGAAAGATCCTATAGCCAGGAAGGGAACAAGAAGTAGAAGGAAGAGAGGGTTTCAACCACGATTCTGAGACCAAAATCCCATCGACAATGCCGTCGCAAAATGATGCAAGCAAATCGTCGTAGTGAGCCAGAACGCTCTGCGCGTTAATGTGCACAAGAGAAAGAAAAGAAGATTTAGAATTAAAAACAGAGAGAAGCTTACTGTCGAGCAGTCCAGAGTCAGAAAGAGAGTCATCACTACCAGCACTTAGAAATTCATCAGAAGAGCTTGAAAAGAAATCATCGTCTATACTGAGCATATATATAAAATAAAATATATAAAAAGAAATATAAAATAAATACCTATACTAACACACAAAACACTACAACAAGATATTACTATTTTCACCAGAATAAGCTTAGCAAATACTTAAATGGTGGAATCTACCCATAACTATCATCAGCTATAAGTAATTATTTTTTCCCGGAAACGTCACGTTAAGGAATTTTCATTATTTACCTACTTTGACGCTACGCAACGTAGGTACCGCGAAAACGCGCCCCGCGCGCGATCCCCCCGCGCCACGCTGCTGTCGGAGTGCGATGTACATTGCTGGTTTTCGTGTTTTACGTTGTTATGATTATTTTTCATTGCAAATTGGAGTGTATTCGATTGAATAATAAAAAATGTAAGCAGAAAATGTTAAAAAACATGAAAAAAAAATTGAAAATTTTCTGGAGGAAAATTTCACTGGAAAATCATTCAAAATTATTGTCTGAGTCTATGGTTTCAGTTTTTGCTAAGCTGTCTTTTACATCCTGTATTATCTATGTCACAGTTAAAACCAATTTTTCGTTAGAACTCGTTTTCCCTAGTTAAAATTAGTTATTACTTAATGCCTTTGTTAAAACTAGAAATAATCAGTTAAAACTAGAATTTACCACTGACATATTTGATTTTCAGATAAAACTAATTGTCACATCGAGCTATAGTTAAAACTAGCTATAGTTAAAACTCCCCCCCCCCGCGGAGATTATATCGGGGCAGAAACTGTAGGTTAGGTTAGGTTAGAACTGCGATCCCCAACGCACGAGCCTCGGCAGCGGCCGGCGAAGTGCCAGAAAAGACATTGGTTGCGTTAAACGGTAAGCACAACAACAACATAACCCACAACATAACCTCAAGCCAATCAGAATAAGGTATGATGAACTCTAACCTCGGTCGGAACAGTTTTAACTGACTCGCTTCGGGAAAACGCGTTTTGTCTTGCAGAAACTAGTTTTAACTGATATTTGATTCAGACATTAGTCAATTCTAGCATTAACAAAGGCATTAAGTAAAAACTAGTTCTAACTAGGAAAAACGCGTTCTATCTACTAACTAGTTTTAACTGTAACATCTACACTAATATTATAAAGAGGTAAGATTTGTAATTTTGTATGTAACGAATACACTTAAAATTTACTAGACCGATTTCAAAAATTCTTTCACCATTAGGATGCTACATTATCCCTGAGTAACATAGGCTACATAATTTTCCCGAATTCCCACGGGAACGAAGTCCCGAGCGGGATGCTAGTGTTAAACAAAATAAAAGATTAAGTAAAGAATGTTTCAATTTTTAAAGTAAATTTTTTCTAGTCAGAATTTTAAATTATAGAACAAGGATGCACAAGACTTAGTTCCTGTAAAAATTTGTTAAGATCTTTTCACATTCCTTGGGGACCATCCATAAATTACGTCACACGTTAAGGGGGGGGAGGGGGTCGTCAAAGTGTGACATTGTAAGGCAAGGGGGTGGGAGGGGTCATAAGTTTCGTGACGTCACATTTCAAAATGTGTTATGAGTATCAAAACGTGTTAACTATTAACGACAAACTTAACCTCCTCAGTCCCAAGCACTCTTTTTACGTTTTTACTTTGGTTGAGACAGTGAGTTATAATTTTGAATTCCCAAAAAAAATAACAACTCTATAAAGTACTGCTTTTATTAGAAAATTACAATATGTGACGTCACACTAGGGAGGGGAGGAGTCTTAAAGATGGGTCCAGCTGTGACAAGGAGGGGTAGGGGGTCAAAAAACCATGAAATTCGTGTGACGTAATTTTTGGGGTGCCCCTTGTGTACACAAGAACCTTTGTGCAAAATTACAGCTTTCTAGGTTTGGGCATTAATGAATTAGTGAGTCCAGACCCTACATTTATTGATTACTAGCTTTCCACCCAGTGCTTCGTTCCCGTGGAAATTCAGAAAAATGATGTAGCCTAGTTATTTAGGGATAATGTAGCATTGTAATGGTGAAAGAGTTTTTGAAATTGGTCCAGTAGTTCTTGAGTTTATTCCTTACAGACTTACAAAATTAGAAATCTTTCCTCTTTATAATATTAGAGTAGAAAGATAGTAAGCTGAAAACTGGTCCAAGGTAGAGATAGATGGATGCCCAGACCCTATTCTTCTTCTTCTTATCGAGTAGGTAAAGTCAAGTGTGTGGTGAACTTGGCTAATCCTGGTGTCAGAGTTTTTAAACCGCACATCCATTACAGCTAACGACACTTTAACTATACTTCTCAAAACAAAATAGGACCCACCTTGTTTTTGTTCCGTAGAATTAAAATGGATAGTATTAAGTATTTTTTGCACATAGACATGTTTTAAGTGCTTCATTGATTTCATAAACAAGGCAAATGATTAAACAATGTTTTTTTCCTTAATAAATACTTACCCACGGAAACAGAATAAATTAAACATTTTATGTGAATAAATCGCAGTGGGCCCTATTTTGTTTTGAGTAGTATATTATTGAGCGGTTATAGCCCAGTTGGTAATGAGCCAGACTTGTAATCCGAAGGTCGTGAGTTCAAATCCTGGTGTGGGCTTGTACCACTAAATTCGTCTTTTCGGATTTATGTACGGATTTCTAATTATAACTTGCTCAACGGTGAAGGAAAACATCGTGATGAAACCCTCCCATCCAAGAAAATTCATTTTCGAAAGACGAGCGGTCCACCAACCCGCATTGGGCCAGCGTGGTGGACTATGGCCTAAATCCCCTTCGTGTTTCAAAGGGAGGCCCGTGCCCCTCGGTGGGGATGTATATGGGCTGGTAAAGAAAAAGTATATTATATAGTCACATTTCATCTTGTTGTTACAAATAAGGACTGCATTACATTTAGAGAAGCTTAACTTTAATCAATGAAAAACTATAATAAACATAAATAACTTGGTCAAGATAAATAAATGAAGCTAATGTCTGTTTCATATTGGTTTAGGTAGTTATGCACCCTGCACCTAGGCTTATCAACGCGTGTGGCTAGCCTGAAACCGCAACCTCAGCATATTTGTATGTTTAATCCGGAGAGTCTAGACAATGGTATGTGGGACCGTTGCAGTCGGGGGCGCAGGATGCATTCAGTACTAAAATAAGACTCTTAGCGTTAATCACGTCTAAAATTCGACGCCTTGTAATTTAGAAAGTAATTAGTAATTAATAAATTATTGTTAGACATTTAAAAAAAAAACTCAACTCTGTATTTAGGCTTAATAAATAAATATAAATAAAGAGACATTTTCATTGTATTTTTTTTAAACATTCTCGTGCTCCTGAAAAACTTATCTAGGTAGAAATCAGAGTTCTTTGTACCTATAAATCTAGATTTCAAACTTGGTGAATTAATTCTGCTTAATCTCCAATACCAATACCTTGTAGTCCAAGTAAAGGTTTACTTAATTACACTCCCGACTCAAAAAGACTGTAATTTCACTACAAAAGGTTACATTTTCTAACGTAAAACATTTTTACACCAAACACAATAGACAGCAAGAACAATAGGACACAAGGCTATGCACAAACGACGTACAACCAGTTTACATACATGTATACGTGTTATTATTCAAGAATATTCTATTTATTGAGCATTTAAGGTTTACTTACCATCAACATCGAAGCAGGGGTCCTGGGAAGCTTCTTCCAGAATAGATATTACGTACGATAATACAATATCGTCAATCACGTTCAAGTCCGCTGAAGGGATGTTTTTAGTAATGAATTGAAACAAACTCTCCTTCACTTGGGACTCCTGTTGCGCTATCGAACTCATTTTGTTAGAAAACTGTCTTTAATATACGGTGAAAATGTAAATTCAATTCACGGCTGGTTGCTCGTTAATACACGAGCAATAACAACGTAATAAACGCGCTTTCGATACGGTTTAAATCCTTCAACAAGAGGTTTCAACCGACGTGAAGCGGTTCTTCAAATCTCTGTGATGATTTTAGCAAAATTCGCGAGAAAATCTGGGATAAATCTCAGACCGAAAATCAATACAAATAGTTTTTTTTTTCTAAACAACTTTTTGTTGTTTCTGATTGAGCACGGGCTTCACGAATGAACAGCCATCAGTACTGCAAATCGTTATCGTAAACATCAACAAAAGAGATAGAAAGTATAGGTTTATCTCTTTCTCGCGTGACTGTAACGGCAAAATATTTGCATACATTTGCTGACTTTTGTTCCAATTTCAGAAGGATTTTTGGCGGGAACTCGGCGTGAGGGGTTGTTGTGCCGATTGAATTTTTGTTTATTACATTAAAAAGTGGTTTAATGTGTAATAGTGATAGTGTATTGTGCAGTAAACTAACTTTAAACAGTGTGATGATAAAGGAATTCAAGTGATACAGTGTATCTGCTCCGTTTGGTTCCGACAAAGATCCCGCGGCAGTGCTTCTTGCCGCCATAGTTTTTCGTAAAAACACTATCGGTTTACGAAGGACCTGAGAAGCCTACTTCATGTTTTATTGACTTGACCTGAGAGTACTTACTTCATGTGTTATTGTTGCTTTTAAGCTGATGGTCTCGTTACCAATGCTTTGTCAAATAAAAAAAAAAAAAAAAACCAATTTCAGAACGCGAATGCACCGGCGAGTCTTTGGCGGGAACTTGACGTGGGAGTTTCTTATGCCGATATTCAAAAGCCTGGTAAAGACCCGTTAGATCCTCTTTCTTACAGACCAATTGCCCTCTCTTCGGTTTTATGTAAGGTCACTGAATTGATGGTGAAAAATCGCCTAGAATGGTTCCTGGAATCTAGGCAAATGATATCTAAATCCCAATTTGGTTTTCGGAAAGGGTTTGGTACATTAGATAGCCTCAGCATTCTGTCGACTGACATTAACATAGCCTTTAAAAAAAAACAGTTTCTGGTTGGTGTTTTTCTTGATATTGCAGCGGCCTATGACAGTGTTGTGCTTCCTACTCTCAGGAAGAAACTACTCTTGTTGGGTGTCCCTCAGAGGCTCACAAGGTTTGTTTGTAACATGCTTTCATCCAGGAATATTCTTATTCGTTCCCAAGGTTCCCTTCTTCCTCCTAGAACAGTTTGGCGTGGCTTACCGCAAGGTTCAGTCCTAAGTCCTATTTTGTACAGCTTTTACACTCATGACCTAGACTCAGTTGTTCTCCCGTTTTGTGAAGTGCTTCAGTATGCCGATGATCTAGCACTTTACTTTTCTTCCAACTCAATATCAGAAATCTCCTGTAGACTAAATTCTGCTTTGGATTATCTTGGCAATTGGTTGGATGCGCATGGCCTGTCCCTCTCTGCTGCAAAAAGCTCAGCGGTAGTGTTTTCAAAAAAACGTCTGATCCCTCAGTTTTCCATTCTCTTTAAGGGTGAAGCTATTCCCATCCAGCAAAAGGTGAAGTTCTTGGGGGTTTATTTTGACTCCAGGATGTCTGGCATTCCCCATGTTGATTATGTTAGTAAGAAGTGCGAAAAAGGTATCAATGTCCTCCGTGCTGTTGCTGGAACTCGTTGGGGTGCCCATCAGTATTCGATGAAGTTGCTCTATAATGCCATTGTTCGTAGTCATCTTGATTATGCGTCGTTTGTCCTGGAACCCTGTAATAAACGTGCATTAGACAGATGAACAAAGATTCAATCAAGGTGTCTACGTTTAGTGGTCGGCGCGATGAGGTCGACCGCTATTAACGCTCTTCAAGTGGAATGCGTTGACTCTCCTCTTTTCATTCGCCGCCAGCTGCTTAGTGACCGATATTTCTATAAAGCCCTTCAGTTTAAAGATCACCCTCTTATTTCTAAACTTGAAACCTTAAGGTCCCTTGTTCCTGGTAATTCTGATTTTCGTCTTTTGAATTCTTTTTCTCACTTCCTTGGCCTTCCTTACGACTTTTATCAAAGTATAGTCCCTAATCCTCTGTTTTCTATTCCCTTTGATGCCCTCCTTTTTCAACCTCAAGTAGTGAGTTTTAACATTGCTAAAAATTCCCCTAACGCCAACCAGAAATTTAATCAGATTCTTGGTGAGAATTGGGAAAATTGGTTGCCTGTATTTACTGACGCTTGCAAAATTTCAGATCAAGTTCCGGTTGGTGCTGCAGTTTGGATTCCAAAGTTTCAGATTACTCTAAGTTTTAAATGCCCATCCCTTTCTTCTATCTTCACTGGGGAATCCATTGCCCTCCTTGAATCTATTCTTTATATCAGCTCTCACGGATTAAATCAAGTCATTATCTTTTCTGACTCCCTTAGTTGCCTTCAAGCCATATCATCCAATCCCTTCCGGTCTAAGGTCAAGTTCCCTCTTATCTTGAAAATCAAAGAGGCGCTATTTCATTGTCATGTTAAAAACATCAAAATTGCTCTTGCTTGGATCCCAAGTCACTGTGGCATTTTAGGCAATGAGGCGGCGGACTGGTCTGCCAAAGCAGCAGTTCATATCAGCTCAGAATCCCACCCTTTCGTTTACAGTCAGGATCTGTGCAATCTTTCCCTTATTAGATCTCGGTGCTTATGGAACAATCTCTGGTCTTCTTCTAAATTAGTTAAAGGGAAATCTTATGGTGAGATCCAGCCCCAAATACCATCTAAACCTTGGTTTTTTCACTTCCGCTCCTTCTCTAGAGCCGTTACATCCTCACTGTGTCGCATTAGACTGGGTCATTGCAGTTCTCCGGTTCATCTGACGAAGATTAGGGTCCGGGACTCCTCTTTATGTGAATGCGGTATTGATGAAGGGACCTTGGATCATATTTTTTTCTCCTGTCCAAAACTGTCTTTTTCTCTTCTTGACGCTCTTCCCTCTCATATTCCCCTCCCGGTAAATATCTCATTTCTGTTATCTCTACCTGATAATAATATGTTTAATATCCTTCTTAACTTTATATCTGTCAATAACATAAAATTGTAGCTAGATACTAATTTTTCTTTGTTTTTTTTTGTGTGATTTATGTTTAGTTCACTTAAGTTCTCTCCTCTTAGCTGTTTAATTTTTTTTTTTTTGAACGTATCTGTTACTTTCCCCATCGTGCATTTTCTCTCTACAACGTGAAGTTGGCGGAATTGCGATCACGCAGATTGCCATAATACAAGATTCTATTCTATAATATTTGTTTTCTGCACTAAGACTAAGGAGTTGTTTAATGTATCACAGTAAGAGTGTATTTGTGCATTAAACTAACTTTAGACATTGTAGCGATATTACAATTAAAGAGATAGAGCTAATGGTGTATCTGCTCCGTTTTGGCGAGTGTCCGACAAGATCGTCGCACTCTCAGCGTCATAGTTTTCTTGCCAACAATTTAAAAAAAAGGATGCATGGCTGACACTGACAGCGGAAATAGAAAGCGCGCCATTATTGAATAAGTTTTATAACTTTATTTTAATAAATTTTAATAAATAACACATTTTCAAATCAATATATTTTAATTAAATCTTTAGGTATAACGAACAGTCATATCAATATATTCTCAACATGACCTAGAATGACCGAAACACAACTCCAATGTCACAACTACAATGTTTATACAATATACAATAAATATTTATTTTATTCATACAACATTTATATTTCAAGAATCACATTAGGATGTTTGGCATGGATATTAAACTTACAGAAAATTAGTACTTAGGTAGGTACTTGCTTTTTAGATTTTATTAGAAAAGTCACAAAACACATGAGTATTCCAACAACATCCTTCATATCCATCCATAAACCAAAAGTTAGTAACCCAAAAAATATGACAATCAAATTTAACATTGAATAAAAGAGACTTGTGACTCTTATTCAATAAAATACGATACTTAGAAATTAATAATAATTGTAATAAATAAAGGCCGAACACGAATGGTCAAAAACAGAAAAATGAAGTTTTTTTTAAGAGAACCTATTTTAATGGTTTATTATGAAGAAATATGAGTAAGTAGACAGTTAAATGTTACGCGTTGACTTGAAATTAGATAGAGCGACTATCTATCAATAGATTTGTGCACAACTACCATCTAGCTATATTCATAGAGTAAGTTTAGTTGTTTACAGATAAAAATGTATAGGGTGTTAGAAAGATCACTGAGGACCTTAAAACCATTTGCAATAAATACATCTTCATCATAATAAAATCAAGTACTTAAATCCAAATACCGACCCATCCTTATGTAGTCATTCACCAACAGTACCAATACCTACCTACTCACACGTTGATAATTGAGTAGTGTTGAAAAATTTACGATATGTTTAATTTAAAAAATATATATTTGTACAGTATATTTACGTTCTTAACGGACTTTATTTTAGTAATGCAACACTTTTTTTACGTGTTTTAAGTATAAGTCCTCAGTAATTTTTCTAACACCCTAAAAACAGATATTAAACTATTGCATTGTCTTGAAAAAATAATGTTAGTAAATAAATTTTAGACAATAAAATTCAATTTTAATTAAAATCAAATAACGCTAGATAATTTAAACATATTTAACATTTTAAAATGGAAAAAATATTTTTTTTTTATAAATAGTACTTCAATAGGAATCTCTTTGAGTGCTTATGTAAGTTTAATATTTATTAATACCTATTGGTTATTTTTTTATTTATTTACTTAATTTTAATTTTTAGTAATATAATCATTTTATTTTATTAAACCTTTTTGTGCAGGTACATACATAGAGAAGGGCACCATTTAATACAGGCATATTTAAAAACAAATTTTAAAGATGTTTAGGCAGGTACAAAACACTAGTTTTTGGATTTTGTTGTTACGATAGCCTAAGATATCAATAAAATGATACTCCTAAGTATAATATGCTATATCTACAACATTCATATTAGAGACAATTATGTTTGATATTTTATTTTTCCTAAAAACCTAGAGAGGAAAAATTAAATTAAAGATGCTAAATATCGAAAAGTAAATGCAAGTACAAGCACGTTCTTTTGTTTTACTACTTAATCTAAACAAAATAAGTTGATATCTTATTTTAAGATAGGGTTTTTAATAGTGACTCTTATTAAAAACTGTGCAGAAGAAATAGATTTTAATGTCCTATCTAAATAGCTGAAAATAAAGTTCAAGAATAAAGAATAGGTACATTTTAAACTACCAAGTTTGTTAGCAATTTTTCTACAATTTCAGTGCAACATACCTACTGATTATTAATTTTTAAAATTTCTCTTTATTATTAAGATTTTTTAATGTATTTATTATAATAAATTTAACTCTTCTCTTTTTTTAATTTTCATCAATTCAATAGGTATTTAGTCGATTTTTCTTCCCAATAAGCCAAATCACATTTTATACTAAATAGTACTCTACGTATTAGATATAATTAAATCAGACCTATTCCTGCTTTATTATATAATAATTTTAGAATTTAGTTGATTTCTTAAAAAGTAAAGGTCTAAGATCTCTGAAACTAGAATCAAAGTAGGTTCAATTTTTTCAGCTCTTAAAATGTTTAGTATTCGGGAGGGATTAGATTATTGCAGTTGGTACGACTTTTTATTAAGATACAATAAAAAAATAATACAATACTTAGCAAAGAAATGTCCGCTGAAGACTTGTTTATGAAAAAAAGACTATTTAGTCTTTAACCCACACTATCTTATAACAATAAATATACAGGACTTTAGGTAAATCACTTTCAACCTCTCGGGTGGTAAATCAGTCCATGAAACTGAACAACTTTCCCTGGGAACAAAGGTCGAAGTATGAAAAAAAAATTTGACTTCCCATACAAACTGTATGATAGCGCATTTTGTATGGAAAGTCAAAATTTTTTTTCGTATTTCGACTTATGTTCCTTGGGAAAGTTGTTTAGTTTCATGGACTGATTTACCAGCCGAGGGGTTGAAAGAGATTTACCTGAAGCCCAGTGTAGGCATTTTTCAAAGCAATATTTAAACCGTTTGTAATATATTCTTCCAAGGTCAGTAAGTATAGTTTTAGAAATCTGGCTTAGTAATAATTGACTGTAGGTATGAGGGTGTAGTTTAAGTGTTTAGTTGGAGCTCCTTCTTGTATCCCAGCAAATATTTATAGAGCAAGTGTAGGTACTAATGAGGGTAGAGGTGGCAATATTTGGTCTCTGCCTATCCCAATGGGACAAAGGTGTGAGCTTATGTATGTGTAAATACCATTTTCGAAACTAAAACAAAAAAGTTTAATACTTAAATGATGTTAAAATGTACATTTTACAAGTGGACAGGGTTGCGTTTGAAAACTCAAGTAGGTAGATAGGTAAGAAAGTATATTAGATTCATGTTTAAGAATGATCGACTACCTATGAAAATGTATCAATCAGTTCTAAAGGGAACAATTTGAATCCAATTAGAAAAAAACTGGTAAAATTTATCATGAGCTCTATATTAGATCTATGGGGATGTTTTATTAGCTTTTTTGTTACATACGAGTATGTATTTTCATCGCTAAGTTGTTTAGAAAAACGAATATTGTAACATTTACTACTTAATGACAGAAAAAAAACAATATGAACAACCTATGTCTTTAGGCATGTTATGAAAAATATTCAATATTTCTTCTACATGTTGACTATATAAGTTACCTACGAGTATATACTAACAAATTTCTATCGTTTTGTTAAATATGATTTTTAAATATTCTTATATGACTCCCTTTTTTGAAAAATCAATTTTGTTTTACAGTTTCTCAAATAATCTTCAACATAGTACGCCATAGAATTTTCTTTACATTGACAAAGGAATTATATAAATATAACCTTTTAAATATGTATTTAATATAAACATTTACAAGTACATACATACTGACAGATCTGCATTTCTACTTATAATATTACATATGTAATTTAATATACTATCTTAATATACCCATTAAATGATTTATTTTTATCAATAGATTCAGGTATGGCACCGGAAAATTGTAAAAACCGTAATCTTATAATTTCACCAGTGAAATCATAATCACCCGCAACATTGCAATTTGTTCTTTTTTTATAAGATGGGTTAACTCTTGACCTCAATCTTGACCATAAAGGTCAAAGATGAGGTAGACGATGGAGCGAGTTAACCCAGAAAATGCCTATAAAGGCAATGTTACTTCCACGCACCGACGGAATACAGCAAGCTGTTTGGCATCGGATTTCATTAGGAGGGTAGTCGCGAACCAGACGGCACTTCACAGAGCCTACCACACCGCATGAGACCATAGGACGACACCTCAGATTCAGAAAAAAAATGAAGTGTCGTTGCCTGGGATGGATTACTAGGAGGCTGGTCTCATTTGTGTTTCCTTAGTCGCCTCTTGCGACACCCACGGAAAGAGATGGGGTGTGTCATTCTCAACCGATCACAACACGGTGTTCCGAAATTATTTTAAGGGTCACGTAAAGGTAGACTGCATGAAATTAGGATAAGTTAGGTTCGACTTTTTTAGGTTCGGTTAGGTTAGGTTGCATTAATAGTTAAGGCAGTTCACAAATTACCGTGAGATTATCTTACTAAGTGAAATTACTATATTAAGGGTTCGACAATGTTACGGTCCCATAAATAATTTTATATATGAACCTATAAGAATTCGACTAGCTTTTGTCTTTGGTGTTAATAAATTGTAATGCATTAAAGTATATAATTTATACAAAAAGAAAATATGTTTGTATAAAGCGCATTCTCAAAGCATTATACCCTATACAATACAGTTTTTGTTGGAATTTCGTTCCTTTTGCATCGATTAAAATGATATTCGTTAATAGTTACTCCTCACCTTATTAAAAATACACTTCACAATAAATCTTTTTTTTCCTAAATTCAGTTATGATGTTTTGCCGTTTGGCATTAAATCGCGCCATTTTCACGCGGTTGACACAAACAATTTTTTTAATTGCTTCTTTTAAGCAAAGGAACTTTAGATTATTATGCCTATAAATACAAATTCCAAAAATCTGTAATAATAATAAGACTTGCAATTTATTTATAAGGCAAGGTAACATTAAAAATAGTTAAAATTAGATAAGGCTAAATTATCGTTATGAAAAATTTATTGCGTTTTCGCCAAAATCAATTTTATGGCTAAATATTTGTACCTGTGTTTAGTAAAAGGTACCACTTTCGGGATACTCAATAAGACCGATTCACAATAGCTCATAACACTAATTTTGAATCTTAACGACAGTCCCCGAAGTAATACCTTTCTATTTTCACAGGTCACATTTATATACCTATCCTAGTAAATAATTCGATTGTTTGGGCATGAACATTATTATAAAATACAAAGTAGTGATATATCATAACAATCAATAACTTATTGCTTTCTTTATTACTTATAACAAAAATATTAATAATAAACACTTGTAGTAATAAAAAAATCTTCTTATACAATAACATTTACAATAACTCATAATTTAGATACCTACACCCCATGCACCAAAGCGTGAAATTACTCGTAGCTTTATAAAAAAAGCTGTGTTCGTTTTGCCGTCCACATAAAACAGCGTAAGTATTTCAAAAAATACCCGATAAAAAAAGTACGTAAAACAAAATCTAAGCGCAGCTGTTTTTTTGTTTTAATTTATATTTAAGTATTAATAACTAGCATTCCGCCCGGGACTTCGTTCCCGTGGGAATTCGGGAAAATTATGTAGCTTATGTCCATCAGGGATAATGTAGGATTATAACGGTGAAAGAATTTTTCAAATCGGTCCAGTAGTTTCGGAGCCTAATTCTTTATAATATTAGTATAGATGTAACCCCTCAGACCCCTTTCTTTGTTGTTTTTTTCTTTCCGTGGTGTAGTCTCTCTTCCCGTCTAGTACACTATTTCTCACTGGTTAGGTTAGCTGGAAGAGATCTCTTCTAGAGATAAGCTCGCCTTTGTATTATTTTTCTGCAAATGTTTCCAACTTTGTTTGGGCAATAAAGAATATATTTGTATTTCAAGCATGTCTGTGTGTCATGTTTTCTCTCTAAATTACTTTAAATTAGGGATAATTAAGGCGACTACAGCACCCGATAAAGGCAGCACACATAGGAATAGTGCCATCTCCGTCTATCAACAGGCCTGGGCCGGCAGTGCGAGCAGTGTCGATACACGAAGTTTACGGACTATGAAAGCGTGCGTGCGTAAAAACATGTGCGAAAGTTAGAAAAATGAGATTTATGGAAAGGCAACAGCTTAAATCGAAAAATGCGTTAGGTAACTACTTATCGAACGTGTTCAATCACGAACATTTTGATAGCAAATTCAAGTTCCTGTATGCATTTAACTATGATTTTTACAGCTTGAAAGATTCAAATATTTGATATTTAGAGGTGACTTTGTGAGCTTTTTCTATCGAACAAAAAGTGCTGAATCATGTTTTCAGCAAACTACTTATCTAGTTTATGTCCTGAATATTACCGTAGTATTTTTTTTCTTCGATTTAATGCAGTGCGTCATGCTGTCCTACGCATCATAAAATCGTTATTTAGGTGATGTAGTCGCCTTAAGGATGTTAATCAGCCTACGATTGAACAAGTTTTTCCAATGAACATAGGTCGAAACATGAAACCGTTTTTCACATCTCCATACAACTTATGCGATTATCTTGTCCGCTGATCACTTATATTACGTCACACATAAATAAATAAATAAACGCTACACACTCATAGCCCCACACTAAGGTTTTCCCTTGTGTTGTGGGTCTCTCGGAACATAATAAAGATAGACACGAACAAACATCTGCTTTTCACACAAAAATGTTCGCCCCGATCGGGATCGAACCCAGGACCCGTCAATCAAGAGGCAACGCCACTACCACTCGACCAAACCACTCAACTTTTTGAAGAGTTTTTTGGGAGCTGTTCATTCCTTTGCATGTTAGCACTATTGCTTGTAATACCTATTAGTCATGATGTTTATAATGTTACTGTGAAAGCTCGAACTACGGTGAATCTTAAGCAGTGCCGGATATATATTTGTTATCAGTGTAGGTCATTTTATATCCGCCGCCCTATGTACCTTTCTAAAATAATAATTTTCCATTTTATAGTAAAGAAGGCACTAAAGACAAATAAATGAATGAATTTGCGATTAAGAAAGAGCGTAAGAACCAGGATTGGAAATCGTAGTATAATTATACTATTTGTACCAGAATTTCATGAAGTGTAGTATGTAGTATTGTAATGCCAGTATACTACGCGAAAATACCAGAATTTTTATCGACCAGTGGAAGGGTAGTTTTTAATGTAATTTTTTACTATTTCCTGTCTTTTTGACAGAATAGGAGTTTTTTATTATTTTTTATATGAGATGACGATTACTTATTTATATGCACTTGTGTATGCTCTTACAATTTTTTTGAATAATATGCTAAAATAAGGGAAAACAAACAGTTTTTTTTATATCGCCGTTTCTATCTTACTTTAACTAAATAAAATAGGCTAGAAATTGAAACAAAGGATATTTTTATGATTATTTTATATTATTTTAATTGTTTTTTTTTTATGCAATAAAACATAATTTTCTTTAAAGTCGTTGAAAATCGATTGTAGTATTATTTTTTTGTCAAGTAGTATAATTTTGATCTCCTAGTAGTATAATTTTCTGACAGTCTGATTCCAACCCTGGTAAGAACGCTCACTCGATTTTAAAGGCTAAAAGTCAAACAAGTTCAGTGGTATTCTCATGTGCGTTCTCTGAAATCTGCCGCCCCTAGGACGCTGCCGCCCCTAGGCCGCAGCCTATACCTACGACCTATTGACAAATCCAGGACTGATCTTAAGATTTACCGGTAAAATCTAAGATTAACCAACATGAGTTGGTAAAAGTCCAAACTGTTTTGTAATCCGTGTTCATTTCGAACTTTTACCAAGTGACAAGTTAGGGGACGCTCGCTGCCTTATCTTTTACATTGCTAAGGTTAGATTAGGTTAGTGACACATGGTTATAAAATCCGTACATTTACCCACTCATGTTGGTAAATCTTAGGTTTTACTGGTAAATCTTAAGATTTACTGTAATTCGAGCTTTTACAGTAACATTTACACAGGTTTTATAGCCTAACTCAGATATTTCTGTAATGATTATAACACCTAATTGTTATAATCTGGTGTTGAAATAAATTTTATAAAAAAGAGATAACTCCTGCTACAGCAAGGATCATCGTGACCTATCAAACGTGTTGTGTGCTGATAATGCTGTGGTGGTAATTAAACACTTGAAGTGGCCTGACGGCTGCTGTGGTCAGACAGGATTGAGTTCAGATCGGATTCACGCAGCTGAGGTGGAGTGCCGAACGGGAAGTCCTGGAATACAGAGTTGAGAAAAAAATTTGAACTAGCTTGAAAAATTACACCAATATGCTCATATTTCATCTGATAACCCTCAGAATAAATGTCTAAAGTGACGTCAAGTGGTTCTAGAACAACATGACGTTCTGCCTACCCTGGAAAGGATTATAGTCGTGAGTATATGTACCGGGTTGGTTGAGATAGGTAACGTAGGTTGGAACTGCGATAGCAGTTCCGTCTGTCGTAGTTCTGACTGTCGTACTTAGTTCTGTCTGTTGCAGTTCTGTTTGTCGTAGTTCTGTCTGTCATAGTTCTGTCTGTCGTAGTTCTGTCTGTCGTAGTTCTGTTTGTCGTAGTTCTGTCTGTCATAGTTCTGTTTGTCGTAGTTCTGTCTGTCATAGTTCTGTCTGTCGTAGTTGTGTCTGTCGTAGTTCTGTCTGTCATAGTTCTGTTTGTCGTAGTTCTGTCTGTCATAGTTCTGTCTGTCGTAGTTGTGTCTGTCGTAGTTCTGTCTGTCATAGTTCTGTCTGTCATAGTTCTGTTTGTCGTAGTTCTGTCTGTCATAGTTCTGTCTGTCGTAGTTGTGTCTGTCGTAGTTCTGTCTGTCATAGTTCTGTCTGTCGTAGTTGTGTCTGTCGTAGTTCTGTCTGTCATAGTTCTGTTTGTCGTAGTTCTGTCTGTCATAGTTCTGTCTGTCGTAGTTGTGTCTGTCGTAGTTCTGTCTGTCATAGTTCTGTCTGTCGTAGTTGTGTCTGTCGTAGTTCTGTCTGTCATAGTTCTGTTTGTCGTAGTTCTGTCTGTCATAGTTCTGTCTGTCGTAGTTGTGTCTGTCGTAGTTCTGTCTGTCGTAGTTCTGTCTGTCATAGTTCTGTCTGTCGTAGTTGTGTCTGTCGTAGTTCTGTCTGTCATAGTTCTGTTTGTCGTAGTTCTGTCTGTCATAGTTCTGTCTGTCGTAGTTGTGTCTGTCGTAGTTCTGTCTGTCATAGTTCTGTCTGTCGTAGTTGTGTCTGTCGTAGTTCTGTCTGTCATAGTTCTGTTTGTCGTAGTTCTGTCTGTCATAGTTCTGTCTGTCGTAGTTGTGTCTGTCGTAGTTCTGTCTGTCATAGTTCTGTCTGTCGTAGTTGTGTCTGTCGTAGTTCTGTCTGTCGTAGTTCTGTTTGTCGTAGTTCTGTCTGTCATAGTTCTGTCTGTCGTAGTTCTGTTTGTCGTAGTTCTGTCTGTCATAGTTCTGTCTGTCGTAGTTGTGTCTGTCGTAGTTCCGTCTGTCGTAGTTCTGACTGTCGTACTTAGTTCTGTCTGTTGCAGTTCTGTTTGTCGTAGTTCTGTCTGTCATAGTTCTGTCTGTCGTAGTTCTGTCTGTCGTAAGTAGTTCTGACTTTCGTCGTTCTGTCTCTCGTAGTTCTGACTGTCGTACTTAGTTCTGTCTGTTGCAGTTCTGTTTGTCGTAGTTCTGTCTATCATAGTTCTGTCTGTCGTAGTTCTGTTTGTCGTAGTTCTGTCTGTCATAGTTCTGTCTGTCGTAGTTGTGTCTGTCGTAGTTCTGTCTGTCGTAGTTCTGTCTGTCGTAAGTAGTTCTGACTTTCGTCGTTCTGTCTCTCGTAGTTCTGACTGTCGTACTTAGTTCTGTCTGTTGCAGTTCTGTTTGTCGTAGTTCTGTCTATCATAGTTCTGTCTGTCGTAGTTCTGTTTGTCGTAGTTCTGTCTGTCATAGTTCTGTCTGTCGTAGTTCTGTCTGTCGTAAGTAGTTCTGACTTTCGTCGTTCTGTCTCTCGTAGTTCTGACTGTCGTACTTAGTTCTGTCTGTTGCAGTTCTGTTTGTCGTAGTTCTGTCTATCATAGTTCTGTCTGTCGTAGTTCTGTTTGTCGTAGTTCTGTCTGTCGTAGTTCTGTTTGTCGTAGTTCTGTCTGTCGTAGTTCCATCTGTCGCAGTTCCGTCTGTCGTAGTTCCGTCTGTTGTCGTTCTGTCTGTCGCAGTTGAATAGTGTCGCAGCTCAATCACCAACTCCAGTGACAATATCAAGTCACTTCGTTGTTCTCTAGTTTAATTTCCACTAAAATAATACTCTGACACTGACAAAATTATGAAACACTATCTTCTTCTTCTTATCGTGTAGGTATAGTCAGTTTGTGGCAAACTTGACTAACCCTGGTGTCATAATTTTCAAACCGCACAATGCCCTCTGTCGTTAAAACCAAACGTCTGTAGTCAATCGACAACGGCCGGGACCGACATCTTAACGTGCCCTCCGAAGCACGAAAACGCTCGTGATAAATTTTCACTTTGGTCACCCATCTTGCCTATTCTTCTCCTGAGAAAGACTGCACCTTTGCGAATAGGCGCAAAGTCAAAAATGCTAATGTAATTCACTATTTTGCTAATGTATTTTTACGACGTTTTCAAGCAGCACTTGTATGTTCTATGAAATAAATATTTTTTACTTTGACTTTGACATCAGGTTCCCTGCCTCTGTGTACGCTGCTTAACCTCACTGATCGGTTGAGATCAGCGAGAACCACTGGGCTACGCTACGAGCGCTATCAAAAACATTATCAAAACTTACAATAGAAGCGCCAGCTTGTTCGGGATGCGAGCGCGGCGCGGGGGGCGCGGGCGGCGCGGGGGCGCGGTGCGGCGCGCGGGGGGACGCGCACTCCGCGCACTGCACCTCCCCGCCCGCCGCCCCGCGCACAGACCGCCGCGACCACGACTCTGGCATGCAGCTGGAAATTAAGATTTATTATTATGATAGGTACTATCAACCCCAGTTCCGCCTGACCACCAGGATCAGTTATGCATCGTTCGGCGCCTTGTCCCAATTGTTCGTTTTCGGCAACTAATAGTTCAGATCATTAAAGGCGGGTTGAAAAAACTATTCCATTCTTGTTAATTGTTTTTTGTTCACCAAAAAAACGAGAAGTTCCTTTGTTTAGCAATAAAAAAAAATGTCCAGTTCTGTGATTGCTCAATTTAAGGTGAGGGCGGGGCTTGTCTTGCTCTTCGCTTGCAAGAGATAAACATTTGAAACTGGTCAGGCGGAACTGGGGTTGATAGTACATTTACCTATAATTACCCGTCGAGTTAACTTGAGAATAGGGGCTCTACTCGGTACTATCTAGCTACCGGAGGGCTAGACGGGGCAGTGCTCCGGGCCCCTAAGCTCAGGGGGCCCCTCGAACTCTGTCTCACAAACTATAAATTGAACTAGTGAAAATTTCTCCCACTTTCGAAATATAAATAAACTTAGATTCCAGGAACGTGACTTTAATAATGGCAACTTTTTTCGACTCGAACTACGACAAATTACGACAAATCTGGAGTACGTCGAATTCGGAACAAACGAACGATTTTAAGGCGACTAAGTACAGCACCTGATAAAGGCAGCACACATAGGAATAGTGCCGTCTCCGTCTCTCAACAGGCCCGGGCCGGCAGTGCGAACAGTGTCGATACACGAAGTTTACGGACTATGAAAGCGTGCGTGCGTAAAAACATGTTCGAAAGTTAAAAAAATGAGATTTATGGAAAGATAACAGCTTAAATCGAAAAAAGCGTTAACTACTTATCGAGAGTGTTCAATCACGAACATTTTGATAGCAAATTCAAGTTCCTGTGTGCATTTTACTATCGTTTTTACAGCTTAAAAGTTACACAATATTGGTATTTAGAGGTGACTTTGTGAGCTTTTTCTATCGAACCAAAAGTGCTGAATCATGTTTTCAGCAAACTACGTATCTAGTTTATGTCCTGAATATTACCGTAGTATTTTTTCTGCGATTTAATGCAGTGCGTCATGCTTATCTACGCATCATAAAATCGTAATTTAGGTGCTGTAGTCGCCTTAAATAGTTTAGTTGGGGCCCTACTTTATTTTTTGCCCCAGGGCCTTTGGTTACCTAGCTACGCCACCACTGACTATCTACGAACGAAATTTCGAAGCGTTGAACGTCAATACATCTCTGTCTTATGCTGTACAGATGACAATGACAGGCAGTGACAATTATCGGACGTCCGTCGATCGTTGATAGTGCAGAGAGCCCCTGGGCCGATGACGTTATTTTCAGTGTACGGTGTGCAAAATGATAAAATATCGAAAGAGAGTCGGGACACGTATCCGTATTGATAGATAGATAGATAGATAGATAAAACCTTTATTTAACTGACACATTATACACAATTACAAAAAAATAAAAAAAAAATAAAGTAAAACATTTGTATTTTAACGATTAGGTAATTAAAATAAATGTGTTTGGAAGAGTATAGTGTGTGTTTGAGAGTGAGTAGGAATATGTGTGTGTGTGTGTGAGTGTGTGTATGTGTATGTGTGAGTGGTTGGTGTTGCGTGCATCGTGTCAGTGAAAATGGCGCTGGCTCAGCATTTGTTGTGGTAAGAAACCACAACGCTGTTATTCTGCCAGGACCTAAGTGGACGGAGGCGCTCTCTGCGCGCGTGTGCATGTTACTGTGTAGTATTTATGACGTATGTATTTAATGAATATAATAAAAATAGTAGATAAATATGAAAAATGTAAGTAAAAACCGTATGTTGTAAATAATAATAAAGATTGTAAATATTGTAATGAATTAAATTTTGTGGTGTTGCTCAGATATAGGTACCACCGGATAGTTGAAGGGAAAATAAATATTTTCGATAGCTTGTTTTAAAAGTATTTGTAGAAGTTTTTGATCTAAGTGGTGGAGGAATATCATTCCAGAGATTAACAAATATGCTATAGCTTTGTATTTCTTTTTCGATATTTTATAATTTTGCATACCGTACGTTTGATAGGTGACGTCGTCATCGGCCCAGGAGACGTATTTTTGAAATTATAGAATTCTAATTCGCATACGAATTGACAAGATTCGCATGAGAATCTCATACAAATCTTGTCAATTCGTATGCGAATTGGAATTCTATTGTTTCAAAAATACGTTGGTCTCAACTTAATTCGTACGAGATATAAACCCAGTTGCAGAAACCTCTATTAAAGTTAATGTATACATATACTCGTAGGTTGGTCCAGGTCCGATCGTACATGGAGTATTGTACATGGAGCCACCTTTGGTGATAAAGCTCCAAAGCCTAGCTCATAGATGCAAAGTAGTTTGCCTACGTATTTTTTTATAAGACGTGCTTCGGGGAGTGTACTCAGAAACCGCATGAGCTTATTCCGCCTACCCCTTTTTTCCATCAGATGTCCAAACGCACTGCGGGGTAATACCCATATCCGTACTAAGCACTATTCTGTTTTGTTTTGCAATGAAAATAATGTAGCCTAATGCGCTGGCCTCTTGTACTTCTTCATAATTCTCAATCTGAAAACTCACGCGTGGTGCACAATATGCGCGCAGGGCAGCGAGGCGAGCGGCTCGGGCGTGTCGGCGAGCGGCTCGCGGCAACGCGCGCACGCGGGGGCCGACCACGCGCACGCGGCTAGCTTCTGCCGGCTAGCTGCGTTGTTGTCGCCTAGTGCCGTGTAGATCTCAGCTAGGCGTAGGCGGACGCGGCGGACTAGCATCTGGGGTTAAGATAAATAATTACTGAAATAAATTCTTACAAAAATTTGTTGGGAAATACACATTTTCGCGATCTTCGAAATTTCCGAGTTTTTGGCTATTTCCTCGACGCGGGAATATTCAAAATGTTAGAACGTAGTGACTCGGTTAGCTGTAGACTTCGCGAGAAAACATATTTATCGAATCTGTTCGCAAAATTTCACGAGAATCGGTTGAGAAATGCGACCTACCTAGCCGGACAGACATACGAAAGCATTTATGCCCAATCTGAAACAGAGACGCTTCGCACTCGCTTGGTCATACTCATACTCATTTAATGAAATTTAATAAAAATTACATGTCATATAATTTATAAAATTATGACATGTAATTTTTATCAATAACTGATAAACTATTTACGTATTTTTTGTTTGTTTTTAATTAATTACAAACATATTTTTTATACATAAACACGCAGGCTCTTCAAAAATATTTGAAAATACAATTTTCTAATATTTATATTGGTGGGGAATCGGACCCGCTATCTTTCAGACTACAAGGCAAATTCTAATCGTTCAGAATAATGGTCTGAATTGGTTTCAGTTCATCTCAAGCTGTGTAACACAAACAAAACAGTTCACGAAGTCTAATGAACTCAACTGACCTTAGCGCCCACAGAAGTAGCAACCTCCAACAGCCGTGTGTTAAACTCGAGGGGGCGACAATTACAGATGCGCCCCTGTAGCCTCAGCGCTTCCAAACATCGCGCCGCACCGTCCATCGCCTCCATTTGAGCGAGCCGATCGCCTAAAGCCTGCCCTTGGCCCATTGCTACTTCGTAATGCCTGGATTGAAAGGAAATATTACTTTATACTTCAATAGAAGGAGCTTATTTGTCCCACAGTCAGTTGTTAAGGGACGGACTGACTGTGAGACAAGTATTACGTAAGCAGATTTATTACAATTATTTACCCTCCCCTTTATTATCAAAAATAAGCAAATTAAAGACCCCCCCCCCGCCCCCCTCTAGTACTTACGTAATACTTGAACGGCCCCTGAGACATTATTTAAAAATAAATAAAAGTAATAGTTGAGACATTAACGAATTTCGGTACTATCATGATGGCGAACCGCCAAATATAGGAAAAATTTATATGGGAATCAGAGTTATTTGACAGAATTTTTAAAATTTGGTTCACCTTTCTATGTTAACATTATCATAACATTATTTTAGATGTAAAATACCTGAGTGCCTTCCCCACGTCACATTTCCTCCGGTACACGTCCCCAGCGATGCGGATGGCGCGCGCATAGCAGCCCTGGTCTCCAGCCACCGCGGCTAGGCGTAGGGCCTCCTGGACAAACAACAATCACAATTGGATTGTTACTCAATACTTTATTGAGTTTCTACATTGCACAACAGGTGTTATAAAGAAGGTTAGTAGACATGTAGAACCCTGCTAGGGCACAGCAATTTAACTTAAACTAGTATAGGTACTTAATAATATACAAATCTGAACTATAAATTATTTACTTCCATTAATAATGTCTTATTTTTTAATTAGACTTTTAAATTGTTGGGGAGTAGACACCACGTCTTTCAAGTTACTTACCAAATGATATTAGGTGATTTTTGTCTTTTACTTGTTTATAACTACACGATAAAGAAGTAAGTTTTAGCTACCTACATTTCTTCCATAAGAACATGCTGGGATAACATCAGTGTCTCCACATGTGCCAGGAGAGAGTCCCATGCTGGTCGCCACTTATCAAAAAATTGTAACAAGTTGTAATAAGTCGTCAACTAAACTTCAATTTAGCTCTTTTATAGGCTATTAGTTTTATGGTAGCTTAAAGGTTTAAAGTTCAGCGCTTATAGAGATTGACACATTCTTTAGCGAGAAAGAAAATCGAAAGCTATAAAATGTAAGGTATTGACAGACAAAATAGAAAAGGAACTAATCGATTTTAGTTATCGCTAACAGAGAGTGACTTTCAGCTTACATGGTTACCTATCTATAAATCTCTTAAATAAAAAAGAGCCCATAACTAGGCTCTATTGATCCTTCAAAAAACAACTCACGTTGCAATAATCATGGGCATCACCAAGCTCCCCTCTCGCTCGCAATGCGGCGGCCATTTGCAAGAGCGCCATGCGATGGTGTCGCGTGTTGAGGTCAGTCGAGCGCGGACCACGACCGAGATCGCACGCTCTTGCCGCGCAGGCGACAGCTCTTTCGGCGTCTTTTAAACGTCGCCATAGCTCTGACAAGCCCACGTAGACCTAGGGAAGATTAAAAGACGTTTAGTATTTTGCTTAAGGCGTGTCCACATACACGGTGTAAGCACAGGGACAACTAAGCAAATTCTTAAATTGTGAAATCTATCAATATACCTACCAGACTCCAAGTAATTTTATTTTCCCGAAAACATCAAGTTAAGAAGTTTTCGTTATTCATATACTTGTACCGCGCGCCACGCTCTGCTATCAGATTCGCTGGTTTACGTGTTTAACGCTGTTATAGTTGTTTATTTATTGCAGTGTATTCGGATAAATAATTTAATTTAAAAGCAGAGAATATTGAAAAACATGAAAAAAACATCGAAGATCTTTTGACGTGTGGTTGATGACTTATTTCACTTCCATGCTGGACTGGGAGGTAAGAAAAATTTTGAATGTGCCAGATATCAACTCTTCCCAATAAGTGGAACGCAAGGGTTTTGCTGTGTCAACCTATTACTGCTATACTTATGTTCCATATTATGACATGAGGCTGTAGAACCAGTGGCAGCGTGGCATGGGTTGGCACCCGGGGCGATTTTCTATTGAGCACCCTCAAAATAAAACGACAAATACTATAATCTGAATAAATTTTACCTTCATCTGAGAGTCTGAATCATATGTCTCCGGTCACTTTTACGGTTGATTTAAAAAAAATTAAATCAGCATTATACAACTTAATAAAAAAAAACTAGCATATTTTTGGTATTTTTTAAGTAACACTTTAGCACATTTCGAATCAGTCTAACTAGACTGGCAACACTGGTTGCCAACTGGCAACACTGGTCGTGCAGATGCGCCAGTGGCTACTAATCTGCGCGACTAAGTTGGCATTCCGTTGTAACCCCTTGATGCTTGGCACCCGGGGCGGACCGCCGCTCCCTTACGCCGCCACTGGTATAACCACATATCTACTTAATGCCTTGCTTACCCGGACAGTGATTAAATGCGGAAATGTATATTTTTATGTTATTTAACTAAACTTGAAGTTAATTAGGGGAGTCGTTACTGTATATTTTACTGACCTGTAGCAGCAAGGTGTTATCACTCTGCGCCTGGGCCACAGAAAGGGCCTTCTGAAAGGCGTCCATGGCCTTGGAGAAGGCCCCGAGCTCCAGGCTTACAGAGGCTACAGTGAGATGGACGCAGCCTGCCGTGGACCCTCCACCGCAGTCATTGTAAAGGGCGTGGCGGGCGTAGGATAGGGCTCTGTAAATAGCAGACCCATTTATTATAACCGTCTAGACTTCCATTGAAGGTAGAAAAAAAGAAACAAAAAAGAAGTTATGTTGTAGTTACCTATTCTCATATCTTGCGTAACTCGGGATCCCTACCAAAAGCATGCAAGAACTTGAATAGTCTTGCGTGCTTCTGGGAGGACATTGGCTGGCTGGAATAGCTAGCCAAACAATATCACGCATCAATAGCCCAATCGAGAAGCCCGATAAACACTCGACACATTATTTAACAACACATAAACTTCTTTTCCATTGGAATGAAGCCGCTGGCTGAAAGCTAATACAAATAAAAATGTAGTCTAGAATCAAACTGGTATCAATACAAGAGTACCACAGACCGTCTTTGCTCTGAAAAGCCCACTTACCTATCAAGACCTCCCAATGTTTGATGAGCCCTGGCGAGGTTCAGATAGGCCTCTGCCCTCATTGGCGCTGAGTCCAATTCCTCGGAGATGCCCAGCTGTCGGTTGGCAAACTCCAGAGATTCCCTAGAAAATAGAGGTTTTTTTTAAGGTTTTGTCGTAATAGTGATGTGGATCTCTATAAAAAATAACACTCCTGCGGATATCTGGCGGCGCAATGCCGACCAATGGATATAGCATTTGTACTGGGGTCGGCTTAAGGCAGCCAGTAATAATCCGGCACGTTTCGTTAAGTGCTACATCCACTGACTTGGCATGGGCGGAACGACTCCATTAGTGGCAAGCGAACTGTCCCGCTGAATAACAAAAAGTCAACCCAGTTGTACGGAGTACACTGATGAAGCTCCTCAGGTGGTAGTTGTGAGCTTCCGTATTATTTAGAGCAGCGACCTTCAGCTTCATGTTTTTTTTTGCAGTTCTTCAAGTACGTGAGCGACCTATCCAATGTTACGCCAAGGTATTTGGGATATTTACAGTAGTTAATGGGAACTCCTCGCCACTGGATGTTTAGTTCTCGTCCCGCTTCATTGTTGCGCAGGGGAATGCGCAAGACTGAGTTTTTGAGGGGTTACGTTTAAGAACATTCTCATCGTAATAATCACTTAGTTGTTCAAGTGCCACATTGAGATTTGTTACTACCTCTTTATATGACCCCTGAGACGTAAGTGCGAGATCGTCAGCGTACAGGAAGCGGGTCGTATTGAGGCTGGAGGGCTGGTCGTTGGATGTTAAAGAGTATCGAGGATAGAACACTGCCCTGGGGAAGGCCATTTTTTACATTCCGCCAACGACTTTTACCAGCGCCAAGGTTCACCTGAAATGGTCGGTTTCGAAGCAGTTCGCCTAGAACTTGAACCAATTTTCGGTCTCCATATATGCCTTCCAGAGCAGGCGCTTTATATTGACTGTGTCATAAGCATAAGCCGCGCTGAGGTCGTTAAAAACGGTGCCTGTTACCTTGGAGAGATGATAAATTTTTAAATTGATGTTTGCGGCTTTTCCTAAGATTAAAATCTTTGATTAAATCACAATAATCTAACGAATGAGCTACGTTATTTTCGAATTTATTAACTTAATTAATTTTTATTTACTGATTTGTTATAACCTTAATAAATATTTAAGGATCAAAATCAAAAGTTTTGAATAAAAAAAAATATAGTTAAAAAATCTATATTATTTAAAAATTTCTTGGGTTGTTGCGCGAGGCCCCTGCAAGAGCGAGGCCCCGGGCGATTGCCCTGTTCGCCACCCCCTAATTAATCTGTTAAAACGTAATTCTGGCAGCGACACCTGGAACTCGAACTTGAAAATATTTAGTGCCGAATATCCGACACAGTGCTGTAGGTAAAGGTGAAAATTTATATCTTGTAAGAGCATTTTAAAATACTTCAAAAAGTACGGTCAACAAAAAACTTTTTATTACTAAATATATATTTTTGTATCAATATCTTAGGTACGTCGTTTCGTATTTATGTAATTTTCAAGTAATGATTCCAGTTCATTTCGAGAGCAATCCGATCATTCATGATAAAAAATAATATTAAATATTTTAGTGTATTGGGTACATATGTATACATGACAAATCTTTAGTCCCTAAAGTACTATGAACTTCATAATTTTCATGCTGTAGCTTGTATCTGTTGTCAACATTATGAAACTTGTTTTTTTCTTAAGAACTGTCAAAATGAAAACCCCTCATTATGACGTACTTTCATACAGAATATTCACGTTAAAATAATTATCACGTGATTATGACGTACGTTTTCACGTTAAAATAACGTATATAATGTGACTATAATCAACGTGATATTTAACGTGATCTTTGACGTTCATACTAATACGTAAACTTAACGTCTCAGTTACGTCAGAAAACGTTATTTTAACGTTGGTTATGACGTTAAATTTTGTGACATCCTCACGTGATTCTTACGCCAAATATGACTTGAAAAAGACGTATTTTTTTACGTCTTTTGTTGCCCGGGGACCCATTCGCGCCGAATATTTTTCTTTCCCTTAAAATTATTTGAGATGTGATAGTCGGAATAGAAAGATAGGAAGACGTTCAATTTCAGACATGATCCTGTAAGTCAACGACTGACATTCGACTGACATTGTTATCACCTGTCACTGTCATCTGTATATAACCGTATTAACCGTGTGGTGATCGGTTGAGAATAACACCACCCCATCTCTTTCCGTGGGTGTCGTAAGAGGCGACTAAGGAAACACAAATGAGACCTGCCTCCTAGTAATCCATCCCAGGCAACGAAACTTCATTTTTTTCTGAATCTGAGGTGTCGTCCTATGGTCTCATGCGGTGTGGTAGGCTCTGTAAAGGGCCGTCTGGTTTGCGACCACCCTCCTACTGAAGTCCGACGCCAAACAGCTTGCTGTGTTCCGTCGGTGCGTGGGAGTACCAGTGCCTTTATAGGCATTTTCTGGGTTAACTCGCTCCATCGTACACCTCATCTTAGACCTTATGGTCAAGATTGAGGTCAAGAGATAAAATATAACAAGAGAGAGAATGTATTGACATCCGATACTCTGACTCTGAAGTACCGGTGGTGGTTTATACTCCATGCCGAAGGTTAGGGCCAGACATGAACCATCATATGTTCCAAAATACACACATCAACACTGTCTAGAGATATTGCATGATTTTTCATACAAAAGATCATGTTTGAGAAGCTATAAAAACATACCTACTCGAGACACATGGAGGGATATCATTTTCAGGTGAGAAAGTGTTATAATTGAATTTGTGGTTCTGATCAATGAATATCATTTTTCCTGAAATTTGTGAAAACGTGACGAAAATGAAAAAAAAAATTGCGCGAATTCCACCATTTTCATAAAAAGCAGAAAAAAAGTGCATTTTTGTTTTCGTTTCCGTGACGTGAATTTTGATTTAAAAAAAATTCATTGACTGGAATTGGAAATTCAGGTTTAGCACTTGCTCATCTTAAAATGTTTTCCCTTCATGTTTGTCGAATACGCTTTTAAAGCTTCTCAAACAGATCGGTTTTCTATGAAAAATCGTGGAATATCCCTAGACAGTGTTGATGACTGGGCCTCGATTCTGTAACTCCAGTTGGATGTCGATAGGGTTTCAGTTGAGTTTCGATAGGGTGAAAGTTGTGTCTCAGAAGTGTGTCAGTGGAGTGTAAGCTGAATGAACACCTTAATGACTTCCAAATGGAAAACTTATCGTTCAAAATCCATTGTCTATGTCCACCGATCGTTTCTCAATGATTTCTCAATGAAACACTGACTTGGTATAAGTTGTATGATAGGTCATTGCCATATAAGTATTATTCCATTTCATAAACATAGAAATAAGTTGAAGTCATGTTAATGCACAACTGACATATAGATGTCTATGACATGCACAGTTATTTTTTCTATGTCTATGACTACTTTACAACAAGCATAGACATAGAAATAAGTTAAATACCACTAGACTGGCTGTTGTCAAATCAAAAACGAGACCACTTGATTTTCGCCATTTTGGCGCTGTAGGCGGCAGCGGCAGAAAACCGAACTCGACGTAGTGAGGCCAAAAGTCGATTATTCGATGTATTCCCAGCGGGGTAGGCAGGCAATCAGCTCAAGTTGTACTTTGCCTTAGTGCTTAGTACCTACTTTGCCTTGGCAATCAGCTAAAGTTGTACTTTTAACAAGTGAGGACCAAAAGTCGATAAGTCGACTATTTATGTTCTCTAGCGGAATGTAGAGCTTAATTTTTTCTTTTTCCCCAAAAGTATGTAAGTATGAGATGATCTGTTTTTCTTACAGCAGAGCATCAATTTTGCGTAAACAATAAAACCATTTTCTCACATTAGCATGACTCAAACTAAAGAAATAAGCTTTATCTTTTGCATTAGTTTCAAAAACAATAATATTTAAAGCTGTGTTACTTTATAAAAAGTTAAAGTATGTAATTTTTCAAAACTGGTACTCTTTTTTTCAGTTTTGAAATATTATTCAATAGTTCATAAAGCCTACTACTATCCCTTAGCGGGGATCGTGACATGTTTCTAGTAACCCTTATGTATAACCTTTACCTTGAACATTTTCTTCAAATATTGTAGGAACACTACCAAATTTTAACAATTTCCTACTTCCTATGAAACAGTTAGGGTCAAAATGCTTCGAACATATTTCGTGGCTTTTCTTTGATGTCCAATTCTTCGAAACATTCATATTTTGAAGCCATTTTTTTTTAAACTTCGTCGGTTGGAAATCTGTTGTAAGAAATTTGGTTGGTTAGGTATTCTGTCTTACTGTTCTTATGAAGATTAGTAAACTCTTAAATATTTATCTAAAATCATTCAAGAGCGTGTCGAGCGACGCGCAAATTAATCAAACATTACTTGTTATCTTGAAAAGCTTAGGTACTAAGGTGTGATTACAGTTTTGTAGTATCAAGGGTCTCTTAGAAAATTGCGACTAGACGGATATGGCGAAACTATAACTTTGTAGTCTACTACATAACCCTAAAAAAGTAATCATGGGTACTCAACAAAATAAAAACGGTTTTGTTTGCCATTGTACGTAACATTAAGTAATATTTTACACTAATATACCTATAACATGTTTCTATCGACATTGTTTTTATCGACTGTCTTTGGAAGCACTAGCGAAATAAAGCAGGCGAATCAAGCGAAATTGAAAATGCGAAAATTTTATCTTTTATAGTCATTTTAACATAACTATATATATACTTAGAAAAAGAGGAATGTCTTCCCGACAATTTCTAATCATTTAAAGTAGAATTAAGACGTTTTAAAACAACATTTTTCAATAAAACAGTTTGTAAAAAAACATACTTGTACATTGACCGATTATCTCCTTTTTTCTGTTTATATTTACAAACCAAGCATATTCTCATGGTCACAAAACTGAATATTAATAAAACTTTATACAAAAATTCACTTAGTCTTTAAAATTTTAACAAAATTTTCATATATTTCAATTTGTTTACAATTTACTGCGTCAAGTTCCGTTCAATTTGTCACTTTCAATGCGTCCTAAAGAGAAATGCTGTAATTTATAGAGGACTGCCAGTCCATACACTTTATGTCAGTGACAACAAGTCTTTCGAAACTTCACTGACCTCTATACATGTATATACTTTGTATAGAAATACAGGTCATTGAGGACTTTTGGTTTAGAAAGTGGTATTCAACTTATTTCTATGTCTATGATGTACCCAGTATAAAACTCTGAAATGTTAATGGATACGAGAAAAGAGGACATTTTAAAATCTCTAAGGAACACCATTGATGAAAAATTGCTTGCTTGCTTGGTCTTTAGATCAATTCTTGTTTTTGTATATTAAATGAAATTAAACTTAGGTTAGGTTAGGTTCTCACGGGCTGAAAAGAAGCACGATTGGTGTTCTTGAGGAAATAGGGCAGGTCTGCAGATTCTCTTTCTGCATACCGACCCATTTGCCTGCTGGACGAGGCCGGAAAACTATTCGAAAGAATTATTTCCTCTGGTTCAGCACGCACTTGTGGAGCGTCGGCTCCGACCTGTCGAATGACCAGTTCGGTTTCCGACAGTCACGCTCGACGTCGTTGACGCGATTGCGGCAAGTCTTCATATCAACAACGCCTTTAACTCGTTACCCTGGAGGACGATAAGGGAGGTACTGGTTTACCATCAGGTACCTTCCTACCTGTAGCGCCTGGTTGAAAGTTACTTGCAGGACAAGTGCATAAAGTTTAATGGTCGAGATGGAGTTCTTCATCAGAGGAAGATGACGTGTGGGGTACCGTAGCATAAACGTGCTACTGTGGAACTTCGAATATTTTAAAATTACATTATTTATTTCTTCAGTTATCGTATTTTCCGCGGACTACAATGCCTATTAGCAAATTACCACGAACCAAAACGTCACTAATTATTTTGATGCCGTTTTGGTTTGTAAGTAATTTTAGTTTTTGTAAAAAAAAAATTAACTACTACTAGTAATTTTCGAAAAGGAGTATATTTTTTCAAAGAACAAACATTAAATAAAAACTAGTCAAGTGCAAGTCGGACTCGCGCACGAAGGGTTCCGTACTATTACTTATAAAACCGGCCAATTGCGAGTCGGACTCTATAAACACCATTATCGCTATAAAAGCGGCAAAAAAAATCACGTTTGTTGTATGGGAGCCTCCTTAAATATTTAATTTATTCTAGTTTTTAGTAATTGATGTTATAGCAGCAACCGAAATACATCATCTGTAAAAACTTCAACAGTCTAACTATCACGGTTCATGAGATACAGCCTCAGACAGACTTTCTATAAAATGAGCAAAAAAATCACGTTTTTTGTATGGGAGCCCCCTTAAATATTTATTTTATTCTGGTTTTTAGTATTAAATACTAAAAACAACAAATTTTGTTGTTATAGGGCCAATGAAAAAACATCATCTGCGAAAATTTTAACTGACTAACTATCACGGTTCACGAGATACAGCCTGGTGACAGACGAACGGACGGACGGGCGGACGGACAGCGGAGGCTTAGTAATAGGGTCCCGTTTTTTCCCTTTGGGTACGGAACCCTAAAAAACTTAGTCGTATTGAGAACCTCCTCCTTTTTTTAAAGTCGGTTGAAAAGTGGTACTTATGGGATGGTAAAAGCCGAAACATCTCTGACTCTATTTTGGAATTTTATGTTTTAGAAAATTTTATTTCCTAGAGTTTCTAAAGAAGTATGTCTATGTCTAAGTAAGAACGAAGTTACAAGTACTTGCTGAACAGTAAGATTGCATTAAGGTTGTATAATGTTACCATAATGTTACTAGCAATTGACGGCTGGTTTGGTCGAGTGGTAGTGGCACTGCCTCTTGATCGACGGGTCCTGGGTTCGAATCCCAGTTGGGGCAAATATTTGTGTTAAAAGCAGATGTTTATTGTCGGGTCGTGGGTGTTTGTGTCTGTCTTTATAAGGGGTTCCGAGGGACCCACGACACAAGAGAAAACCTTAATGTGGGCCTTTGAGTGTATGGCGTTTTATTTATTTATAACTAGCTTTACGCCCCGGACTTCGTTCCCGTGGGAATTTCAGAAAATTATGTAGCCTATGTGTTAATCCAGGGTATCAGCTACCTCCATACCAAATTTGATCAAAATCGGTCTAGCCGTTCTCGAGTTATAAGTGTTGTAACAAACACGACTTTTTTAGGGTTCTGTAGTAATCTACGAACCCTTATAGTTTCGCCATGTCCGTCTGTCCGTCTGTCCGTCTGTCCGCGGGTTTCCTAAGAAACCCTTGGTACTACAGAGCTGAAATTTGGCATGGTCATAAATATTAACTACGCCGTCAGAACTGTAGAGTGAAATCTTAAAAAAAAAAATTTTTCGGGTGTCTCCCATAGACGTCATAGGGCAATGAATTTTTTTTTTTCTAGCCAATATCATTAAATGGGGTGTCATAGGACAGCTTTTTAAAAGACAGAAGGGGTTTACCGAGAACGTTTTTCGATTCAGCACTTTGTTTGCCTAATATAATTTTTTAAAGTGAAAATTTTTGTCAAACACAAGTGTCCCCCCCCCTCTACCAGCTAAACGGTTGATTCTAAAAATGTGAAAAAATTCATGGTGGTAGTGTATACAATGAAATTATAAGGAAAACTATCACACATAAGATGGCTTTTCAAGTTTGCGAGTAATAGTCGACCAAGTGCCAAACTTAGTTGGGATTAATAAGAATATATTTACTAATATTAGATCCTTGGTACTACAGAGCTGAAATTTGGCATGGTCATATATATTGATTGCGCCAACAGATTGAAAAAATAAAATTTTGGAAAAACAATTTTTCGGATGTTTCCTATACACGTGAAAGGGCAATGGTTTTTTTTTTCTAGCCGATATCATCGAATGAGATGTCATAGGATAGTTCTTTAAAAGATAGAAGGGGTTTACTAAGAACGTTTTTCGATTCATCATTCCCTTTGCGAAAAATTAATTTTTAAAGTGAAAATTTTTATTAAAAATAAGTGTCCCCCACTATTACGAAAATGACATCAAAATTATACACGATAACCACGCGACCTGCTTTAGCAGCAGCTCGATATTATTATATTATGCCTAACAATAATATTATCGCAAAAAAAAAACAAAAACCAAAAAAAAAACTAAAAAAACAATTTTAAAAAACTATAAAAAAAATTCGCGCTCGCTTCGCTCGCGCATTAAATACTTCCATTCTGTTATATTTAGACCAAAACTACAATTATTTCTGAAACTACAAACTTTTTAATACATTTCTTTTTGATACTATACTTAGTATTTGGAGATTTTAACATCGACTATGACAATATGCTCGTAGAATTAAGAAACCAGTTGCATATTTGAACCATGCTGCTACGGAACCCTACAATGCGCGTGGCCCAACACGCTCTTGGCCGGTTTTTATATTATAGAAAGGACTTGGCTAAATGACTGCCCCAGCAGTGTATATACATTTCATAATAATACGAGTCATTAAATTATTCATTCATTAATTATTCCGAAGTTATTAATCGTATAGAACTTTCAGGAACTAATTGATTAATTAAAAGTATTTTATTCTAACTTATCATCTGTTCTAGAACACGGAAATCACTTAAATAGTGCTGTTCCTTACCTTTAAAAATATACAATCGACCATTCTCGATTCACCTGTGTCTACCTGCGTGAAGGAAGGATCGAGGTATCTAGTATTGCCTACTCTTCGCTATCATATGTGCACGATAGTAGCGCCACCTAGCATGCGCAACTAATCGGGATTATGCCAAATAATGACATATCATTATTTTATTGCTTTCTATTATCACTATCACTATCATCACTACATAGTATAAAACAAAGTCGCTTTCCGCTGTCTGTCTGTCCCTATGTATGTTTAGATCTTTAAAACTACGCAATGGATTTTGATGCGGTTTTTTTAATAGATAGAGTGATTCAAGAGGTAGGTTTATTATGTATAATACATGCATAGGTAATATAGTTACGAAACACTGATAATTTTAGAAGTTTCTAATGTGATGTCGTAAATAAACACATTTTTTACGCTTACATTGCAAACGCTGGCTGAACCCTACGAGATAGATCAAAATAATGTACTACAGTATTATACACCTTAAAAAGTTCTACAAAAAAGTCTGCAATAGTATGTATCTATCTCTTAGGGATAACCCACAATAACAATTTTTTATCCTTTACCTTTTCTGAGAAATAATGACTACTTTACGAAGTGATTTTAAGCAGTACGGCATTAATCCTTATCCAATCAAGTACTTTGAATAAATTGTGCATAGCCCTTTTCAGCATGTAGTTTAAATTAATATTTTCGAAGATATGACAGATTTAAAATGCTGACCGATTGACAATTGACCGATTTTGTTGAATTTTGGTATTAAGATTAGACCTTGGGAAAGGATATAGGTTACATTTTATCTCACAGCTGGGCACGGTATAACCTGTAGTCCACGCGGGCGAAGCCGCGAGCGGAAAGCTAGTATTTAATAAATAAAAGGTAAATAGAAAGACGACAAGTAGTAGTTTTATAGGAATTGTTAAAACAGTGCGTAAAATAGTGGAAGTCATTATAAAAACTAGTTTTTAAAATGTAAAACACAATAATAGTTTCCAACACCAAACTGAGATCCCAGGGCTGCCAGACCCCACTTATTCTCTCAGCAACCAAAAGTGTTGGAAAGAGCAGCGGCAAAATGCACCACCAACATACGAATACCCGCCAGCCCGGGCCGACGGCCAACTTTCAGCCACCAGGCTCCGAAGACACTTTCAAAAACCACTCACCTGTTTTGAAGTCTTGAAGTCTGGGAAGTCTGATGTCTTATAGAATATAATTAAATAATATAAAAATTAATGATCAACACCGCCAGACACTCTCCGTCGGCTGTAATTTCTGCCAGATGTTTTACAATTTGCAAGTAAATTATGCGATTGTACCTATTATTTTTTATATGATGTTCAGGGAACTAAAATAATACTTTTTATAGCACCCAGACTTCAAAACAAGTGAGCAATTTTTGGAAGAACTCGGCAGGTGAAATCTGGGCGTCGGCCCAGGCTAGCAGGCATTCACATGTTAACAGTACACACCAGCACCACTCCCTCCCACACCCCTGACTAATGCGACAACAAGAAAGGTCTAGCGGCACTGGGATCTTGGTCTACAAACTGTGGTGAAAGGAAATAAATTAGTTTTAGCACAATATGTAAGAAATGTGGAAGAGCTACGAAAGAATGGCAATAGTTATTTAATACGAGCCCATATCATTCGTCAAACATCGGTGACATTAACGCCCTATGTAACGAGTTTAAACAACAACAACTACACAACAACACAACACAACAACATCTATTATTACGCATTTTGAAATGTTTTATTTATTACAAACTCCGTAATAAATAAAACGCTGAGATCGCTTTACTAGAATAGAAAAAATCTTTATTTTGTAGGACATTCAGGATACCACTTAAAACAAGTCAAGATTACATGAAATACATACAAACATACATTAAAGGATTTTAACTTACTATGAAAACTTTTACAAAAAAAATAATTGTACAGAGGCAAAACCGCTCTTTACTCCATTTTCATTGCAAACCGCTCTTGTCGCAATATAGCACAGAGTACGCGCGTGGGATAAGCTGAGTTGCGGCCGTCCGTGCCTTTGTATCGTACCTTTTCACATAACAATTAAGACACAAATGACGCAATAACTTTCTTTGACAATTTATCGACGGAATATGCACGTATTTTTTAAAAATATTTTTTTTTTTTAGGTTGATTGGAAGAAATCCTCTTGTGGGATAAGTCCGCCTTTGTGCTATTTTTCAGACACTGTGTCATGTATAATTACTTTTCAGAAACTGGTCCTTTTTCATATTATCTTATAGCATTCTGCTTCTGCACATCTGCGAACGTCCAACAACTATATGATACAAATATGCGTCTTGGAGAGTGGCACCCATTTTGCGCTTGACGTCGAAGAATTTACGTGACTTTACTACGCCGCATCGATAAGATCGGACTTCACCCAAAAAGATCTAGCGATTCCTAAATGAAATCATCCTCCGCCTAGCCAAGTGGACACTGTGATATTGATTGTGACACTGTGAAAAATGTTGACCGAATAATCGATACTTAATCGATAGATTTTATACCCAAAGTAAGTTGCACGTCACTATAAAAAATGTCAGACATAGTAGTCTGTGGACATATGTCAGTCAGACATCGTTTGATCGCTTTGCTTCTTGCTTTGCTGTTCGGTCGTTTGTATATTTAAGAATCTATCTATCTATCTACGCTTTTCTCTTATTATTGATACATCCTTTTGACCCTTGCTTGTAATTCGGACTTTGTGTGATTGCCAAACTACTGAATGCTTGCTACTTAACGGACATTTGCTTGCCTATCGATTTATCATGAGATGCATAAACTGTGGTGTAGCCACGCAAAGACTGCGGAGGCACATCGTCTCTTCTTTACCTGCTCTGTTACTTACCATCCTAGCAGGATGGTTAACAATTGAGGTAAATCATCTACACTCAGCTAGATACATTTTGAACCCGATAATTAAACCAGTCAAATAGCAGAACACATGGGTGGGGTATCGTCAAGTTAATGAATGGTATGGGTGTGATAGCCCAGCTGGTAATGAGCCTACAAGTCTGGCTCAAATCCGAAGGTCACGAGTTCAAATCCTGGTGCGGGCCTGTACCACTAAATTCGTCTTTTTGGATTTATGTACAGATTTCTAATTATCACTTGCTCAACGGTGAAGGAAAACATCGTTGTGAAACCCACCCGTCCAAGAAAATTCATTTTTGACTACTCGTACCAACCCGCATTGGGCCAGCGTGGTGGACTATGGCCTAAATCCTCGTCGTGTTTCAAAGGGAGGCCCGTGCCCCTCGGTAGAGACGTATATGGGCTGGTAAGGAGGAAGGTTGTGACCACACAATGATCTCTGTGGGGTCATCGAGCTACGCAAATCCGGTTTGTATGTGGTTAAGGTGAGTAAAATGTAAAGCTGTTTGTTACATTCTCAAGTAATTTATTTGTTCTAGGTTTTAATGGATGCCAACATTTGTCATCCTTGTTTTGTTCTGATAAATTCAGAAAGAGCTGCTGGTGTCCGTTTATTTGGACATATAATGGTGTGCATTACCTGTGGCCATTCTGGGAGAAATGCTCAACGTCACATAGTGGACATGAACAATTTAATGCTGCATAATTTACCGAGGTCATATCCAGCTTTTTACCAGGTAATTTGTCATTTCTGTGCTATTTAACATCTTTCTTTAATTTTTAAGTGATGATAGTGATATTCTGTTACCCCTCATCATAGACACAGAGCTCTTAGAAGGCATTCCCATTTTTTTATCTTGCTCAGTAGTTTCTTAAAAGTACATTTTGTTACTTGACTTAGTGTCTTAAAAAACACATTTTTTTAATTTTGATGGTTTGAAAAATATTATTTTCATAGGTTATATGCCATGGCAAAAACATCCATTAAAAAGTAGATACCACTTTATCCTTATATGATGACTACATAAATGAACTGTTTCTTTTAGGATGTAAACTATGCCTGTCATCCCTGCTGGATGAGACACCAACGGCAAACAGCTCAGGATAGGAATCATGTAAACCTACCTGCACCAGAACCAAGACTTGAACCAGCAGCCCAACCTGATCCAGCACCACTACATCAACCAGCACCGCAACCAGAGCCCGAAATAAATCTGTCTAATTATAAGCGGACTGCAAACACTTCACGACACTGTATTTAATGGATGTATGTTTCTGCAACATTTACATGTCCTCCCGGATTTGTAAAAAAGATGCTTCTTGAAAAGTACAATATATACATATTATATTCCCCACAGTACCAGAGTTTGCGAGATTTGAATTTGAATGTTTGGCATCTGTTGCTTGAAAATAATGTTTTATACTCAAACTTCACTGTGAACCAAATTGAAGGTGCAATTGATATTGCCAAGTCTGAGATTCCAACATTTAATTTTGAAAAGGTTGCTGAAATGAAAAATGTGACCATATTATGGTCACATAATCGTTTTAAACGTGATTTCAAATTATTTAGGCAACGGTATTTTAATCTAACCTTATCCTACCTCACGGAAGATTTTAAAATAGCGGTAGCTCTAAATAATAAGTTCCATATTGTCCTGGAAGACGGTCCAAACTCAGGTGAAATATCCAAAGGGCAGCACGTTACATGGATCAGCCTAATCGTTTAGGAGCTTTTGTAAGAAATAATAATAATAACAGACAAAGATCAATATTTACTGGAGTCGATGCTTACCTGAAAATCAGCTGAAAATCAGTTTGTTGTCTGTCATAGACAGCAAGTATGCTGAGTCCTGTGTCCTATTTGCTTCTACAATCTACGTCACACATTTCGCTAACCTTTTTTTAATTGTATAAGAACATTGTACAATGTTACAAATTGTTAAGAAGCAATAAAGTTTATCTATCTATCTATCTATCTATCTACCTGCCCCAGTTGGTGAATTTTCCTATTTTCCAATATAAAGACTTATTATTGCTGGCATTGGGACCATATTATTGCTGCCTACGAGTATAATGTTTTAAATATATATAAAATGTTTCTGCCTATAACTGTTGAATAAAAAATTAAAGTCAATATCTGTTATATGTTATTTTTTTATTTATTTAAACACATCCAAAATATAAGTATGCCAGCGATCGAGCAGTAGCAGTGGTGTGAGGAGTGTTAAAAGGCACTGACGATGGTTCTAGGAACGCCCCGTTTGCCACTTCAGGCTTCCCTCCACCCAGACTCCCAGCAGGATATTCCTATTTATTGAATATTAAGGGTCGGAAGACCGGAAGGGCGTTCTAGGTGAGAGTATTAGACCTTGGAGATATTATAAGATAAGTCTAGGTTGGGAGTTCCCTAATTCGACGTGCATGTATGAAGCGAATTATTACTGTAGAGAAAGCGAAATAGGTGTTTTTGGATCGTACCAAGTGGCAATCTGTGGTCTCTGCCTACACCATTGTGATAAAGGCGTGAGTTTATGTATGTACGTATGTATTTAGAAACTCCTAGCAAAAAGTTTATAGCCAAGGCTTTTTGTTTACGTGTGTACTTAAAATGACGGTAGGAGAGTGCTTTTACGAATTTCTTTTTAGAATTGTACAACAATCAAAAGTTCCTGAAAGTTATTTCTTTGAAATTATTAATACTTAGCTATTCAGCATTATATATTAATAGGTACGATGTTTATACATTACTGGGGCAGTCGCCTATATTTCAATTTAGCCAACGTCATTTATGAAACCAAGATTATGAAATCAGGTATTGTCTAGAATCCCCAGGGATTGTTTCTATAAAAGCTCTGGAATAGTCAAATAGAGTATGGAATAAGATTATATAGTATACACTAGTGTTTTAGGTATCGTATACAGTCCCGGAACAGCAACCAGCAATGAATGCAGGTTTCCATTGATTGTAAATATAAGGACAGATAACATTCAGAATACCTAACTACTGGGTGAAAGGAACAGAAAAACCAATAATCCTTATGCTTTCTATGTTTGGAATTTATTAGATTAGGAATCATTATTAAATTACTACTGCAAAACTATGCTCAATCGTACTTTTTGTAGATATTCCGATAATTATTTCATTTTCATGAAAAAAATCAACTTTTTGAATGGCCTCTCCTTGCCTGTTGTGCAGATTCAATTCTTGTTCCTATTTACAAGTTTAAACCCTCGACTCACACCTGGAATAAAAGTTGCAATTTATAAAAGTAATTCATATAAATAATTTACAGCATGCTGAGCAATTTCCAATATGTAAGTCAGCTGGGTCAGATGGTCACTGGTCAGCTAAGACTCTCGTCGTAGTTAGGTATGAAACAGATAAACGCTAAGTGGTAATCACTTCTTCAAGAATTCAAATATAAGAAATGCGATGCACCTATTTTCTTGCTGTGTTTTCCAAAAAACATAATATTATGTTTTTCTCAAGCGTCACACAGGTTATGAGGGCAAAGAGATAAGCGTGAACCACGAGTAATTCGTGATTTTGTAAAGATAAAGACAAAAAAATTAAAAGAGCAATTTTTGTGATAAAAACTAAAAAGACTGACCTGCAGCAGCTGATACCCGTAATCCGTTCAAAAGTACAATATTTGAAGCCTGTTTCCAAGCTTTTACTTATTTCTGACCTGGTTTTTAAAAGCTTTCGGTACATTTTATGTTAGATATATAACAATAATAAAGAAATTGAAATTCTGACAATTTAAATACTATCCAATTGAAAAACATATAAAAAGAAGCAAGTCTTGCAACATGCTCGCACTGCGTTTCTCTACTTAAAAAGGTTGTGGGATATAATTTTTTTAAGTGAAAACTTCTTTAGCGGCGTTTTGCACTTTCAAGTATGGGTGACTGACACGTGACCCTGATCGAAAATTCGTAAGGCGGAGAATAAATATAGGAAATTAAAACGACAAAAGTCAAGATTTCATCCGGTGTCAGCATAGAAAAAATTAAATAAAATATTAATGCACTAGGTACGTTAATGTTCAAGTTTTCACTTCTGCCGGCACTCCCGGAGTGCAACTCGTTGTTTTTTTTATTAAGAATGGGTTCGCTCTTGACTTCAATCTAGCTCAGGGCAAAGATATGGTCGAGGATGTAGCGAACTCACTCAGAAGAAGCCTATTCACTCGTACTTTAAAGATATTCGGATTGTATGAGTTCAAAAATACAGACGCCGGCAGAGAATTCCACTCCTTGGCAGTGCGCAATACAAAAGATAATCCCTTAGGAAAACTATAAAATCTTCTAAGTATATACAGGGTGACTTTTTAATCACCAGCCAAATTTTTTTTACGGTGTCAGTAACGTTGATAGAACGTAAATAACGAGGAAAATATTTTTTTTTTCCAAAATTTTCAGATTTCGTTACCGCCTTTTTAACGTCTTAGAGGATAAATTTTCTAAAACGCAGAAACACGGGTGTCACAATTGTTCTGTAGAGTACTGTTACCAAGTTTCAAGTCAATTGGACGATGTTACTTTTTTTTCCATATAAAAATTTTGATTAATTTTTATGCTTCAGACGATCTAGCTTGAAATATTTATATGAAATATAGAAACAAAAAAATACGGGTCTGTTAAATTTTCATAAAATTTACGTACAAAAAATTTGGATGGTGATAAAAAAATCTTCCTGTATTTCTTAAATTTTTCTGCTGTAACATTAAATTACTTAATTAAATACACTTCTATTTTTCCAATTAGAAATAAGAATAGCAGCTCAAAATACGAAAATCAGATGAAGTAAGATTTATCATGTTTTGCATTAATATTTATTTTAAGACTCAATGAAATGGCTCAGAGTGTAACAAGGAACTTTTTTTTACATAAGTTTTTTTGAGTTATAAAATAAGTTATATTTTCTAAAACAGTTAGCCCCAATACAACACAATACAATACTTTTTATTGTACACCAAAAAATATAAGTATATCAAAGACTCCATTTATCAGCCGTTTTGATTTATTTCTTCCAGGCAACAAACTGAACCATTACAGATATTTTTAAAAGCTAATCAGTGATACTTTAGGGCAGGTTTAAAAAATGAAGTTCGATACTAGACAGTCGAGTTCAACACGGTGTGTGATAGTTTTTTGACAGGTAGGTACTTACGAACACTTATAACCCATATAAAATTTATTGAAGTGGTTAACGTTACATTCGCACTTCGAAAATGTCCTGAATGGGCTCCGAGAAAAAATGGGGCCTTTTTTGTTTGTTTTTGCTCTACTTGGGAAGGACGCACTACCGAGCCCCCAGATGATAATTACATCATGGCAAGTCACTGACAGTGATTACTTCTGAGTGGCATTGACGTTTCGAAATTTTTTACGTATTGTCTCTGAATAACGTGACTCTGGCTGGAACTCGTCACCATTTTCTCAAACTATTGAGAGACGATTGAGATTGCAACGATAATCATTTGGACGGCACTGTGAGACCACTGATCTCATAATGCCGTCAGAGTGTCGATAGGGTTTCAGTGTAATGACAATGACTGATTTTTACAGAATCGCTAGCCAGTATGTATGTTGTATTGTATCATACTTTTAGGCTTCTTGTCTGATTTTTTAGATTTAAGTATAAGTATACCTTCTTGGAGGATACTACTTATCTTTATAAGCGAACGTCTATAAGCGGCTTCAGTTCCAATTTGTTTCTTGATGCTGATGATGTCCCATATTTATTTATACATATCATAAAGAGGAAAGATTTGATTGTTTGTTTGTTTGTTTGCATTGAATAGGCTCCGAAACTACTGGACCGATTTGAAAAATTCTTTCACCATTAGAATCCTACATTATCCCTGATGGACATAGGGTACATGATTTTCCCCTAGAAGTGAATTATGAATGTAAAGTAAGCGTTTGGATCGTAGCAATCTGTGGTTTTTGCCTACCCCAAATTCGAATTCAAAATATCTTTATTTTATAGAACATTCAAGATGTTACTTAAATATTCGCAAAGGTGCAGTCTTCCCTAGAGAAGAATAGGAAAGAAACTCTGAGGGTGTTATTTTTAATCACATTACTTTTCTTATTTTCTAACTTTAACTAAATCTGAAATAACTCTAGAGCTGAGCAGTTCATTCCCATGATGTGGCCAATGGGATAAAGTCGTGAGTTTATGTATGTACGTGTTTCAATACCTGTACTTTCCGAAGTCCATGTGAGCCTGGTAGAGGTGTCCCAGCAGTGCAAACTTGTCACTTCTATGTCGGACACCCCGTAAAGCCGACAGCCAGATCTTGACAGCCTGACGTTGCTCATTCTGGCCGTATAGCCGGACCCCCCGCTCGATCTGATGAAAATATTTAATTTAAGGAATTGTAAAAGCATTTACGTCAACGAAGAGCTTCCTGATAGGAATGTAACCTGAATACTTTAAAGCAGTGGTTCTTAACCTGTGGTCCGCGGACCACTGGTGGTCCCTGGAAGCACCTGAAGTGGTCCGCGAAGCTATCCCAAAAATATTTTATGATATGTGACGAGTTGACACAATCACTAAAATCGACTGGATGCCAGAGCCTTTCGTTTGGCTTTGGCTAGCACTGAACCAAGGATTCAGTAGTTAGTAAGTAAAGCGAAATACAATTTTCTTAAAAAAATTGAAACACTGTTGAATAGTAACAACGGTGCATGTAGGTGTAACTGTAAGTAGAACAACCCTTTAATTATTACGTTAAGCACTTTAAGCTGTCGGTCCCGACTGTTATCGATTGACTACAGTCGTTAAAACCAAGTCAGAGGCTATTGTCCGGCTTAAAAACTCTGACACCAGGGTTAGCCAAGTTCGCCAACACTTGACTATGCCTTCACGAAAAGAAGAAGAAGAATGATTACCAGGGTAGAAGAAGAATACAAACCTTCCGCCTCGCCATATACTGGTCGAGCCTGGACCGGCAGACGTGGAAGCAGTCAAGTAGACCAGCAGTGGGAGGTCTGTGGGCTGGTCCGAAGCGCGCCCCCCATCGTAGGGCTCCATTCCGCTCCCCCGCGCCGCCTGTGTAGTCCTCCGCGAAGGGGTATACCTCTAGAATGGCAAAGGTTATAAAATAAGTTTTTATTAATTGGACAAATGAGGAACCCTCGGGGGTTCCTCGGGGCTTGCACCTTGGGCTTCTCTTTTATAGCGCTTCTATCTATGATGTTGATTCGTGTCGCACATATGCCAATAACTTGGCATACGCCGACGATATGAAAATCTATATGGTTGTAAAAACTGAGACTGACTGCGACTTTTTACAACGTGATCTATACAAATTATTTATATATTATACTAATAATAGGATCACAGTCAATATCAGTAAATGTCAAACTATATCTTTTACTCGGAAAAGATCTGCTTTGATTTGATGGCGCTGTGGTGGAAAGGGTTGAGGTTGTGCGGGACCTGGGTATCCTTTTGGTCTCGAAAATGTTAATTTCGGAATCACATCGAACACATTTGCAATAAAGCCTATAAATAGTCTATTACGCATATATGCGTAGTATCTTAGAATACGCCTGCTGTATTTGGAACCCTCAATAGAAGCTTTACCCTGACACCAGGGTTAGCCAAGTTCGTCACACACTTGACTATACCAACACGATTAGAAGAAGAAGCTTTACATAAATAAAATAGAAAGAATACAAAAGCTTTTCCAAAACCTTTTAAACTACAGACAGAAGCAACGGTTCGCATCATTAAAATAACCCCGAATGAGAACCAACCTCGATTTTCATTCAGGGATAGGACAGTGTTTTTGAATCACTCGTCTCGTTTCGAGTGATATCTTTCGTTGATTTCCATTGATGCTATTGATTTTTGAATATTTTAACTACTAAATTCCATGAGTGCTAAGACCCTTTCGCTGAAGTATAGTGATCGAAAAGTTCGGAAATCAATAGAATCCGCGCAAATCAATTAAATATATCGTTCGACACAAGGTGAGCGTTTCAAAAATTGTACGCCTGGGTTCGGGGTTAAGCGCTTAGGATGTCACAAAGTACTGGGCCACAAGATGGACCTGAAGGGAGCTAAGTTGCCTTGACGGTGTTAATCCTCATTACTCACCGTTGGTTCCAGGCGGGTCGTCGAGGTGGTGACGCGATGGTGACGGTGAACTCAGCAGCCGCGTCGCCGACAACTGGTGTGCTGGCACCCCACTGTATAACACCAACTTCTGGTCATCTACCTCTAAACAAGTGTTATGTTACACTCATGAGAGTGTCTTATTTGCGTTTGCTTGGGCAGCTATTCCCCCTTCAGAATTAAAAAGCCGTGTGGTGTTTGGTTGAGAATAACACCACCCCATCTCTTTCCGTGGGTGTCGTAAGAGGCGACTCAGGAAACACAAATGAGACCTGCCTCCTACTAATCCATCTTAGGCAACAACACCTCAGTTTGTGATGAATCTGAGGTGTCGTCCTATGGTCTCATGCGGTGTGGTGTCTGGCCGTCTGGTTAGCGACCACCCTCCTACCGAAGTCCGACGCCAAACAGCTTGCTGTGTTCCGTCAGTGCGTGGTAATACCGTGCCTTAATAGGCATTTTCTGGGTTAACTCGCTCCATCGTCGACCTCATCTATGACCTCGGTCAAGATTGAGGTCATTAACCCATCTCATAATAAAAAAAGGGTGTAAGGGGCAGTTTTAGAAGATACTCAAATGGTACAATCTATACATAACTATCATCAGCTATAAGTAATTATTTTTTCCCGGAAACGTCATGTTAAGAAGTTTTCGTTATTTACCTATACTAAAATTTTTAATCAGACGGAGTTTTTTTTTTTTTGTTAAATTTATCCCTTTCGGGAAAGGCAAAGGAAACTATGTCCATACAGCCATGTCTTCAGTGAAAAATCTTCTTTCTTCAACTTAACCTAAGCTCCTCATGTTCTGCGTAAAACCGGATAGCGTCTGTTTTACGAAAACTGGCGGCGAGAAGCACAACCGCGAGGATCTTTGTCGGTACCAAACGGAGCAAAAACACTGTTATCACTTGAATTTTTATCACTACACGAATTTTAGTCAATTTACTGCATAATACACTATCACTATTACACATTAAACAACTTTTTCACGCCGAAAACGAAAATTCAATTGACAAAGCAACCGCTCACGCCGAGTTCCCGCCAAAGCTCAGACGGAGTAAACTGACAGATCGAAATGTCAATTAACGTAATAATGATACCAACTTTCACATTATAGTGAAGTATTTGACTCATTCATAAATAGTACAAAAGATGTGACTATGAATAAAATGCAAATAATTTTAGAGCATTTAAATTACCGTCGGTTAATTGTCAGACATCCAGCTCGACGACCACATTGATACTGTTAGTGACAGATTTTTGATAAATAAGACTGATGATGATGACGATTCTTCCGATAGTGAATAAATTATTATAATGAAAATAATATGTTTCTTATTTATGTCCCATTTTTTGTGTTCTAGTTCCCCTTAATAGGTAGCAAAAACACACATTAGACAGATATTTTGGATTTTAGATCACTGAACTGAAATGATTAAATTGAGTAAATCATTTAAGCACAACATTAATTGCATTTTGTAAAAAAACGGCAACATTCGATCTGTCAGTTTACTCCGTCTGATTAAAAATCCGACTATACTTTGACGCTTCGCAATGTAACGTGAAATCGCACGGTTCTGGCATTTTTTTAAGCACAACCATTTTTACAACAACAGCTTTGGGCCAGCGTGGTGGACTATGGACTAAATCCCCTTCGTGTTTCGAAGAGAGGCCCGTGCCCCTCGGTGGGGACGTATATGGGCTGATGACGAACCATCTTTACTAAATTATTTTCAAAACTAAGCAGTAATATCTCAATGTATCTAATTACTGAGCTATTAACTATTAACTTGTAACTAAGTATCTTGTAACTGAATATCCTGCAATTAAGTAACTTCTAAGTAAGCATCTTAGAAAATAATAATAATAATAAAAAAAAACGCTACACACTCAAAGGCCCACACTAAGGTTTTCCCTTATGTCGTGGGTCCCTCGGAACACACATAAAGACAAACACAAACACCCATGACCCGAGAACAAACATCTGCTTTTTACACAAATGTTTGCCCCGACTGGGGATCGAACCCAGGACCCGCCGATCAAGAGGCAGCGTCACTACCACTCGACCAAGCCGGCCGTCAAAGCCGAATAGAATGTACTTTATTAAATTGATACCGTTACATTGATACTATGACTGAATATCTTGCAACTAAGTATCTTGTAACCAAGTATAATCTCACTGTCTCCCTCTCACACATCATAAAATAGAAGGAAAGAGACAATAGTAGATGTATCTCACCCGAGGAAGTCACGCGACTCGATCGAGTGCCATGACATGGCGTGCGGGTGCCGGCGGCAGCGTCACCGGCTCGACGGCAGCATCGCGCCGTCCTGCTCGCACACCAAGCGGCGCGCTGAGGAGAGAAAGATAATGTAGCAAGCAACTTTCAACTCTTGAGCACACAAAGCCAAAATTAGTGATTTTGTCTTTTCTAAGGTCGATGTGCTATATACAGTAATGTTCTATCACCGAGCACGTAACCAACAGACATGCAATCTAAGGCGATCTGTTTCTCACAACGCCTCAGTGACTTTGCACAAATATTTGGAAGGCAGCACGCGGTCACGCCACAAGTTCTATTTCACTCTCTCTCGCAAGCAAATAGGTCACTTATTCCCCCTTACTTCAGCCCTTTTTCCAAGCACTTAGTCGCATTTCTAATTCGGGGTACGCTTGACTATAATCTAGGATTTGGTAGGTCAAGTCATTAGTACAGTGAAGCGACTGCCATCTGACCTCCGTGAGCCTGTAAATAGGGCAACCTGACCGGATTGGATCATGGTTACACATTCCATCTCCTGAATGTGCAGGTTTCCTTACGATGTTTTCCCTCACCGTAAGAGTAACGGTTAGTGTGTAACTACTCTTATGTATTGGTAAATGGTGGCACTGGAGATCTCGCTTACAAATCTCATCCTTTAGACCACCGACGCTCGTCCCTTTCCTTAGCTGTTAGTATTGATTTCTAAGTATCTCGTAACTAATTATCGTCTCACCGTTTCCCTCTCACACATCATAGAATGTGCTAAAAAGGAAAGAGACAACTCATTTCAGTTCAGTACTGGTTATAAACTCACCTATTTGAGGGGGGAGGCTCGGTAGGGAATCAATGGTGCTTCCATACTCCACCGCCGTGGGCCATGGTGTCTATGGGGGCACCCGCTGAAAAAGAAAAATAGATTACTTATAGAGGTGGTTAAGAAATCTTACAACGGTGTTTTTAAATGGCATTTTTTTGTTATTTTTTAATAAGTCTTATCTTTTTATCGTGTAGGTAAAGTCAAGTGTGTGGCGAACTTGGCTAACCCTGTTGTCAGAGTTTTCAAACTGCACAATGTCCTCTGACTGGTTAACGACTTTAGTTAATCGACAACAGCCGGGACCGACGACGGCTTAACGTGCCCTCCGAAGCACGGAAACGCTCGTGATAAATTGCCACTTTGGTTATCTATCACGTTCCCTGTCTCTGTGTACGTTGCTTAACCTCACTGATCGGTTGAGATCAGCGAGTGCCACTGGGCTATGAGCGCCCAGTAAGTCTAATAATTACCTCTTCATCAGCCCATATACGTCCCCACTGCTGGGGCACGGGCCTCCCTCGATAACATGAGGTAAATGCCATACTCACCACGCTTGGCAGACGGGTTGGCGAGGGTTTTGATATAATTGCAGAGTTTTCCTTCTCTGTGTGCAGATGAACTTGCTTGCATATTTACCTTAGTCGCCTTGTACGACACATCGGCAAGAAAGAGGGTGGTCCTATTCTACTCTGCCGGGGACTCACACGGCTAGTAATTACCTCAATTATAACTAATTATGACTATAACATTGCTATACAGGGTGTTAGGGAAAGCTAAGCAAATACTTGGTGGAATCTAGTAATATATTTATGTTGTTTATGTACAACATGTAGTTTTATTTCGAAATGTTGTAAATATTTTATTTATATTAATTTTACCTAACAGAGATTCTTCTCAGTAGTTATTGTGCTGCATCTTAAATGCATGTTGTTGCAGTCACCTCAGGTGGTGACTGAAAAGCAGCCTGGCTGAGGCAGCACCTTTCCACCACATTATTCATTTGTATGCTGTTTTGGTGTCTGTATGCTGTTTTGGTGTCTTTATTATCTTTATAATTATAATTTGTTTTGAATTTTTTTTTAGTGTACATACAAACAATATATTTTAGTAATTGTTTAAAAATACGCTTGAATTGGACTGGTAATCGGCACATTTGATTACCCACGAAACAGGCCTGGCCTAGTGTGAGAATCAAGGCAAATCTATTAAAATAATCGTGCAAAATGTTACATAAAAATTGTTATTGTCATTTCTAATTTCATGTTTTTAAATTGTAACATTATCTGAATAAACTATTTTTTGTATTTGTATTTGTATTGTATGGTGAATAAATTTCTTTTTCTTTCTTTCTAACACCTTTTCTTATAACAAATTAATTACCTATTTTTGATCTGCACACTATGCCTTAGTGTCTTTTAGTATTGTTCTTTTCAGTCAAAGGGTTGTCTGGAAAGGATCACTTCTACATAGAGATAAGACAGCCTTTAGCACGTGTGTGGTTTTATTTCCTTTTTGTTTATGTGTGCAGAAAAGAATTCATTCATTAATTGCTGCATTTGGTCAACACTTGTACTGAACACTTACAGTAATTAAACTTTACTACTTACGGGCCTTTTTATAATTCGAAAGGCACGGCACGGCCTTCTATGTTCTCAGCTTCTAGTATCACTAGTGCATAGAAGGCAATGGTAATACAATTTTGCCGTGCCGTTTTCGTATCATAAAAAGGCCCTTACCTGTTAAAGTCACTCCGTACATAAGACAACTTTTTATAACTTTATAGTTCCCTTAGATCTCCAGAGAGTGAATCCGTTGGAATCGCATCACCATGCTAGTTTCAAAGCATTTGTGGTGCGGTTCCCGACGTTCATGCTGGAGACCGTCATGAAGGAGAGCTTTTGGCCGGAGGGCGTGGTATTCCGCCGTTTCCGAGGCAGATTCCCGGTTGCAGGCACCCCCGGAAAAACACCCGGGGAATAGTTTTAGTTAGTTTTATTTTTTTATTTTGTTTAATTAATTATAATTCATATGTATGTTAGTATGTAAGGTATTTATCTATGGGCCTTAGATGCCTGATAATAAATGATTTTATTATTATTATTATTATAATTTTTAAACGGCTGAACCAATTTTGATCAAATATAGCTAAAAACCATCTCGATTACGTCAGCTTTTTTTTTAAAAAAAAAGCATCAAAATCGATCCATTCGTTTAGGAGCTATGATGCCACAGACAGACACACAGATACGCAGACACACAGATACAGTCGTCAAACTTATAAATCTTATAACACCCCTCTTTTTTGTCGGGAGTTAAAAATGACGACATTAACCCCTACGTTCACGTTTAGTGACGTTAAATAAGTTATTTTTGGCGTGCCACATTTAAATATGCTCGTGTGTGGGTGCCTGATTATTTCACGCCAATATAGGTACCTAGAGTACCTACTTTAGAGGCTATTTTTAATATGACTGAAAATCAGGAAAACAGATTTTTATATACAAATCTTTTGGGGTTTTCTCGGGAACGTATTTTTTTTTAAATTAAGTGTGGTGAGTTGGACAATATTAAGCTAAGTAATTGAAAGCGGCAAATGTGACAAGGTGGAGCAAAAATTAAAATTAAAAGCGGTGACAGATGGGTTTTGTGTTAACTTTAAATTTTCTAACAAATTTGGAAAAAAGGAACTGTTTATTAAAAAAACATGAACAAAATAGTGCATGAAAAAGAAATAGGTAATTTCTTACTTTTAATCTCTCAAATACCTGTATTTCAAAATTAATATCTCTCTTATTTTTGAAGATATTGAAAGACTATCTAACCAAGCGATATATAAGGTCAAAAACATTACATTTCAATTTTTATGTCAACTACCTTGTTCTAAACGTCTACTCTAAATCTTAATTCATCATCATCATGTCAGCCGCAAGACTACTGCTGGACATAGGCCTCCCCCTGGGTTCTCCACCTAGGTCGGTCCTGCGCCACCCGATACAGCGGCTTCCCTCAATCTTTAATAATTTATCGTCGGTCCACTTCCTACGCCGCGCCTTCCGGTGCGTGGTTGCCTTTCGAGGACTTTTCTGCCCCAACGGCCATCAGTCCTACGAGCAATGTGCCCTGCCCATCTTAATTGGGCAAATCTTAATTGTTTAATGATAATTTAATAAAAACTAAAAGAATCACTAGGTACCTGTGCTCTGTGCTACCTATAGGTCGTCATGCAAACGTTTCGATTGACGTCACATACTGCTTCATTAAGCTTCGGAATTGAATTATCATATTCAAGATGAAAGCCTTGAAGTACAGCCTACTTATGGTGACTATTTTTACGATAACCTGTTGAATATGCATGAAAATTTCCCCTATAAATTGGGAAGCATACCTTTCATAATTTACTATCAACGTTTATCTGCGAGAGAGCATAGTCTTGTATTAAATTCAGTGGCACTTCTCCAAAGTATCGATACATTGAATTAAAAGTTTTATAAGGCGAAAATCCAGCTGCAAACTAGGCTGCAAAATTTGATTTGAAAAACTTGGTGAAATATATAAGGGATTGGGATCAGCACCCCAACTAAACCCACGAACTTCAGAGGTACAAAAAGGAACAAAAGCCATAACCAACAATGAAACTCATCGTAGCAATTCTTCTATTGGCTACAATTTCTTTCACAAACAGCCAAGATAATGCTCAAGTCTATTGCGGTAGAAGATTAGCCAATACCCTGGCCCTTCTCTGTCAGGATTTCAACATGGTGAAGAGAGCTGAAGTGTCTTGGCCTTGGATAGCAAACCGGCAGGCTAGAGCCTTGGACCACGGAAGGAGGAAAAGGCAAATTATATCGGAGTGCTGTGAGAAGGCGTGTACTCAAGAGGAACTAATTTGGTACTGCTAGATGATAAAGACGGAGTGATTCGACAGAACAAATAACAAAAAGGGAGAGGAGATTTTTTTCAATATCTAAGGATTGTGATTATAAACGAAATAGGACAGCAGAAATTTTACGCTTTTCAGCAGATCTATTTTCATTTAACGTTTTATCAGTTAACTTTTAAAGCAAAGAGCTGACTGCACTACGACCAGGAACATATTCAATGGTTCTGCCGGGGATACTTGGTGTGAAGTGTAGCGTAGTGTTAAATAGTGTCAATTAGTGCGGCTTGACTAAAAAAACAAGGTGTATGTTTCATAATAGCTTCATACCGATAAATATTTTCTATGAGTGTTGGACGCGGTCAGGCCTTAATTTTGCTTATGTTTACATTATCGTATCCGTCTCCCTATGTAATTCACGGCACAAATTGAGTTTAACAGTATTATAACTTTATTTACTCATTAAGTATAAAAAAATAAAAAAATATATCAAGTAATTAAATTCGTTTTATTTTTATATTAAGTTCAGGGAAAGTAACCCTACTTTGTCAAGCTGGATAGTTTGTTTCATGATACATAAATAACCAAACGGTAACGTAAGCTGTATACTGTAATTTAAGATTAATAGTTTGATGGTCTTAAACTACAAACTCTACAATTTTGTAATTGATGTTTACGAAATATACTTATCGTTATAAAGTTAGTTTTCGAAAGACGAGCGGTCCACAAACCCGCATTGGGTTGGGCCAGCGTGGTGGACTATGGACTGAATCCCCTTCGTGTTTCGAAAGGAAACCCGTGCCCCTCGATGGGGACGTTATATGGGCTGGTAAGAAGAACTTTTACTGAGAAAAAATTTCACCGTCTCGCCACCTGTGACGTAAGTAAGGACGTTAAGAATTATTTCTCTAAAGTATATTTAAAAAATCGATAAAATAAACAACAGAACTTAAAGTATTACTCAAACTCTACTTAAAACTGCTACAGTCTCGAAAAGTCACTACCTATTTGATAAACTCTATCTTACATTAAAACCTATAATACCCTATAATATTAGGTATGGTACCTCGCATGCTCTGACCTAGGTCATACCCTTATCACCTAGGACATGTCATCTTATAAAATTAGGTCACGAAGATTTCAATTTGTAATCCTTAAAAACTAGACCACATTTTCTTTTCTTTTAAAATAATTTGATTTATCGTAAAGAAACAAATACTTAAGATTTGTGTTTTTAAGCTAAAAATGTATTCGCAGAAAATTGAGGTTTCTAACCTTAAAAAAAGTTCGCCTTAAAAAGGTTAAACAACATGTAGGTTTTATTTTATTCTCCACGCACGAAAAATCAAAATTCACATTTAAAAGTAATTTTTCATATTTAAAAATTGCTACCTCTTTTTAGGTTTAAACTTAGAACGTTCTTTTTATAAATACGAAAATCATTACTTACGGTTGACATTTTACTGGTTGTGTGGGTGTCAAAGATACCTTAAAATCAGTTTTAAAGCGTCCAATTTCACAGATAATTTAGTTTTTATATAAATTTTACTGTTTTACACTGTTTTGTTTTGTTTTTGAGCGGCTATAATTATTTTTATGAGATGAGGTTCGCGAGATCACACCCCAATGTTAAGGGATGTTGTTTAGCTGCACAGAGAAGGCTGTGGAGTAGCCTTGAGGATGTTATCTTATTTTAGGTAGGTATGTAGAGCGACAAACCAGAAACAAGCACTTTTTTCCTATACATACATCCTCACCGAGGGGCACGAGCCTCCCTTCGGAACAAGAAAGGGATTTAAGCTATAGTCCATAGACCATAGAAACAAGAGCTTAAATGGCAATATTTTGGTTCTTACAATACAATACAATACAAATATACTTTATTGCACACCAACATTACAGAATATGATACAGAGTAAAAGTTACATTATGGACAGTGATAAAGTAATCTTGCTATACCTTAAGAAAAATAAACATTGTACCTGCCCATATACGTCTCCACCAAGGGGCACGGGCCTCCCTTCGAAACACGAAGGGGATTTAGGCCGTAGTCCACCACACTGGCCCAATGCGGGTTGGTGGACCGCTCGTCTTTTGAAAATTAATTTTCTTAGTCGGGTTTCCTACACCGTTGAGCAAGTGATAATTAATTATAAATCCGCACATACATCCGAAAAGAAGAGTTTAGTGGTCTACACCAGGAATTGAATCCGCAACCTTTCGTTTACAAGTCTGGCTCATTACCAACTGGGCTATTATAATGTGTGATATTATTATAATAAAGCGGTGACAATATCACATATTATTATAATTAATCCCTACTATATATCCCTACTAATATTATAAATGCGAAAGTAACTCTGTCTGTCTGTCTGTCTGTCTGTTACCTTTTCACGCCTAAACCGCTGAACCGATTTTGATGAATTTTGGTACAGAGATAGATTAGAGCCTGGGAAAGGACATAGGCTACATTTTATCCCACAGTTGGGCACGATATAACCTGTAGTCCACGCGGGCGGAGCCGCGGGCGGAAAGCTAGTAATATTATAAATGCGAAAGTAACTCTGTCTGTCTGTCTGTCTGTCTGTTACCTTTTCACGCCTAAACCGCTGAACCGATTTTGATGAATTTTGGTACAGAGATAGATTAGAGCCTGGGAAAGGACATAGGCTACATTTTATCCCACAGTTGGGCACGATATAACCTGTAGTCCACGCGGGCGGAGCCGCGGGCGGAAAGCTAGTAAAAAATAAATGACACATTCCATGTTTACTGCAAATTAAAAACTATAAATGTGAATTGTTTATCGTGTGTTTTATTTTGTAGGTACACAATATTTTTACTTTTTTTCCTAAAAAATTAAAGTAAAATAATTAATTGTAAGTACCTATCGACCCCATTCTCAGCCATGTACTCAATATACTTCGTATTTAACAATTGTAAAAAAGTTCTCAATTAGGCATCTTCTGAGTGAGCTTGCTACATCCTCGACCGCATCTTCGCCCTTGTGCTAGATTGTGATTAAGAGCGAACCCTTTATTAATAAATAAATCAACACAATTTTCCATTACACTCTACAGATTTTCCTGTTCCTTGTATATCGCACAGTTTCCCAGAATCCAATCTGTGACCGCGCATGCGCGGGGTCTGACAGACCGCACGCCGACTCCCTAGGGGTTGACGTTAATTGGCGGGAAAATACACAAGATGGCGCTTTTCTGTGTAGTGACTTTATGGAAATTGTGAAATACTTAAACAAATCATGCTATATTATTTGTCTATACTACCTATTCTTTAATAATAATAATACCATAAAGAGGAAAGATTTGATTGTTTGTTTTTTTTTGCATTGAATAGGTTCTAAAACTACTGGACCGATATGAAAATTCTTTCACCATTAGAATGCTACATAATCCCCCCTGAGTAACATAAGCTACATAATTTCCCCAAATTCCCACGGGAACTAAATCCCGGACGGGATGCAAGTGCAAGTGTTTGAGCTAGCTTTTCCCAGGCATCCCATATTAAATTCCCAGTAATTTTAGGGATAGAAACGGAGTCACTAAGGTGATCGCAAAAGTTGTATAGGAGAGCGAAATGTCTTTTTCATGTTTCTTTGTTCAGTTTATTGGGTTAATTTTTATATAATTAACTCCACCTGGGCCTTTTTATAATTCGAATGGCACGGCACGGCACTTCAAAATTTGAATTACCTTTGCCCCCTATGTTCTCAGCTTCTAGTATTACTACTACATAGGAGGCAATGGTAATACAATTTTGCCCGTACCTTTTTCAAATTATAAAAAAGGCCCAATTGAGTATGTTTTTGTCACCGGATAATTGTTTAAACTGTAATATTACAATTTTACTTACTAATTAAATTATAATCCATATCCATACTTCCATACTAATGTTATAAATGCGAAAGTAACCCTGTCTGTCTGTCTGTCCGTCTTTCACGCCTAAACTACTGAACCAATTTTGATGAAATTCGGTACAAAGATAGATTAGAGCCTGGGAAAGGACATAGGCTAAATTTTATCCTACAGTTGGGCACGATATAACCTGTAGTCCACGCGGGCGGAGCCGCGGGCGGAAAGCTAGTCTAATATAATTACAATATGCCGAGTAAAATCATAAAATAAAGTTTTAAGGTTTCATTTATATTAAAAGTCCGTCATGTGAAAAAAATGAATCAGTTCACAAAGTACCGAGAGGTACCGAGGCGTCCTAGGACTCCTAGGTCTCATGCGGTGTGGTAGGCTCTGTAAAGGGCCGTCTGGTTCGCGACCACCCTCCTACCAAAGTCAGACGTCAAACAGCTTGCTGTGTTCCGTCGGTGCGTGGGAGTACCAGTGCCTTTATAGGCATTTTCTGGGTTAACTCGCTCCATCGTCGACCTCATCTATGACCTTTATAGTCAAGATTGAGGTCAAGAGTTAACCCATCTTATATGTATGTATGTATGTATGTATGTATGTATGTATGTATGTATGTATGTATGTATGTATTTATTCTTTATTGTACATGAGCATAAGTTACACAAAACACATTATAAGAAAAAAAAACAGTACAAAGGCGGACTTATCCCACAAGGGGATTTCTTCCAGTCAACCCATTGAGTGTTTGAGAGGAAGGAGTAGTCGGCAGGTAGCATTAAATGTACAAAAATAGTACAATATAATATATTAATATACAAATAATACAGTAAATTAAACATGTACATATATAATACATAAATAAATAAAATAAAAAATAAAAAAGTAAATTTAATAATAAAAAAAAAGTAAAATTATACGGAACTTTAATGCTGGCCTGCATGAAATTAAGATAGTTAGGTTTATATTAGGGTAGGTTGCATTTATATTATAAAAAAGTCTGTCAATGTGAAAAAAATACACAAAGTACCGAGAGTTTATAATATTACTAAGCCAAATTACAATATTACCGGTTAGACAATGTTTCGGCATAAGAACAACAAATAATACGATTTTTGTTATTCAGGTTTCGATGACATGTACAAGATTATCAATCTATGAGGTGTGAAATTCCTCGAAGCCAGACATGAATAGCACAAAAGGATGTGGTTTGTCAGTTTGGCATTAATATTTATCTAGGTACATTCAGGTAGATGTAGGGTGTTGTGACTAATGTTATCGATATCGGTAAAGATAACAGCCTTAGGGAGGGGATTCAGTGACAATCGCACGCGTAGTATTTTTTTTTATCAGCGTCCCCACCGAGCGGTAAGGGCCTCCCTTTGAAACTCGAAGTGAATTTAGGCCATAGTTCACCACGCTGACCCAATAGGCTGAGATTCCAGAGCCGCCAGACCTTACTTATTTTCTCAGTAACCAAAAGTGTGGGAAAGAGTAGTGCTAGTACGTACTATTAACATATGAATACCTGCTAAGTTGAGCCGACGGCCAGTTTCCAGCTACCAGGTTCTGAAGGTACTTCCAAAAATTACTCATTTGTCTTGTAGTCTGGGTGCTGATGTCTTATAGAATAAAATTAATGATCAACACCGCCAGACACTCTCCGTCGGCTGTAATTTCTTCCAGACGCTTTACAGTTCGCAAGTAAATTATGCGATTGTACTCGTACTTACAATATGAGCCGTGATTTTTTTATACGATGTTCAGGAAACTATAACAATGCTTTTTATAGCACCCAGACTTCAAGACAAATCAGAAATTTTTGGTAGTACCTTCAGAACCTGGTAGCTGTAAATTGGCCGTCGGGCCAGGCTAGCGGGTATTCATATGTTAATAGTACATATTAGCACTTCTCTTTCCCACACTTTTGATTACTGAGAAAATAAGTAAGATCTGGCGGCCCTGGGAAGTACGGGTTGGTGGACAGCGCGCCGAGCGAAAACTAAATTTTCTTAGACGTGCGGGTTTCATCTCGATGTTTTCCTTCACCGCTGAGGAAGTAACGCTGAGTAAGTGATACTATTACTTCTCAGCGGTGACGAATTTAGTGGTACGGATTTAGTGGTGGTAAGCCGCAACTCAGGTTACCACACGCGTGCACTCTGTGTTGTTGTAATAAGAACGGTTTTGCATTGAAAATGTTTAACCTGATGCTCTGGCCTCTGTACATACCCTCACCAGGATTTGAACCCACAACCTTCCGGTTACAAGTCGGGCTCATTACCAACTGAGCTATCCCTAGACCGTGTTGATGTGTGTAGTTAAAACAAACATATCTCTTCACTTAAACTTACATAATCTCACGCCAATAATCCTATTTAGGGTAGGCAGATCATCAGTGGTTCAGAACCACTTGATGCCACGTTTGTCATACATTCAGAGGGTTATAAGATAAAGTATGATGTAAGTAGTGAGATGCTGGGAGGTTGTCAGCCTTTCGCCCAGAATACAGCAAAACCCTCGCGTCCCACTTACTGACATTTACAGTAAATGTTGTTTTACTTGAAATTTGTGACGAAAATATAAAAAAAATTGCATAAATTCGACCATTTTCATACAAAAAGCAGGCAAAAAGTACATTTTCGTTTTCGTTTCCGTCACGTTTTCACAAACTTCATTTAAAACAAAATCTTTTGATTAGAATTCAAAATTCAGGTTGAGCACTTGCTCTTCTAAAATTATAGCCCTCCATGTATCTCGAGTATGCTTTTATAGCTTCTCAAACAGACCTCTTTTGTATGAAAAATTGTGCAATATCCCTAGACCGTGTTGATGTGTATTTTTGTTATACTTAGGATGTACAAAACAGCTCTTAAGACAATATCTTAAGACAATATATATAAATACTTTCATGTATACTTAAAAAGGCAAGACAAAACATTCAACCAAAACTGTGCAAGGTCGGCCTTAATAGCTAAACAGTGATTTCTTCCAATCAACCCAACGCGACAGGAAAACACAAGAAAACAGGGAGTACCTAAAGCAAAAGTAGTGATAAAAAGTGATAATAATAAAAACAAAAAACAAAATAGATAAATAAGTAAATAGAAAGTCATTTGGTCATTTGGAAGCATATTTGCAGCCCTTTGAACAAATCTACTTGACCTAATTAAAAATCGCTCCCGCTCCGCTTGTTAATACAACTGCAGCCTTACTGATAAGGATTTCACTCAACTGATAAACAATGATTAGATAACATCCCGCCATTTTGTGTTATTTTACATTGTTGTTCACTGTCCAATGTATTTGGGCGTACGACGTAGGTAGTTTTTTATTGTTTTGTTTTATCTTTTTCTTATTTGCTGTAAAGTGTGTAAGTGGAAAAGAGACGGAACGGTTTTATGAAGTGTGTAGTGTTATTTTAGTGTTAAGTTTCATGTAAGAGCTTATTTAACATGTAAGTATACCTAACTATGAAATGGTTATATTCCAAAAAAATTTTTTGCCAAACTGATTTTTTCGCACAATTATTAAGGGATGTGAAATCCAAATGTAACAAACTTTTGCGGAAATGGTTGGGACAATATTCATGTAATTTGAACGCCATTTTTAGGTCCGTACAGAAGTCGTCTTTGTCATTTTGATCAAGAGAGTGCCGGATTTATATTTTTTATGAGTGTAGGCCACTTTATTTCCGCCGCCCCATGTACCTTTCAAAAATAATAATTATTTATTTGTAGTAAGGAAGGCACTAAAGTTAAATAAGTACAATAACAGTTGGTACCTTGGATTGATACATTTTCGATAGGAATGAGTTTATAGGGATTCAACGTTTTAATATACAAAACCATGAGAAAACTAGTGAACTTGTTTGACTTTTATCCTCTGAAATCAAGTGAAATCGACTCAGAAATCTGCCGCCCCTAGGCCGCGGCCTATACGGCCTATTGACAAATCCAGGACTGTAGTGAGAGAAAGAGACAATCAATACTTAAGTATAGATCAAGAGTTGAGTATCCTTCTGTAATACAGGCTTTAGTTTACTGAAAGTTCCAACTGAAATAAGGTAGAGTAAAAAAACACTGGAACGGATGTCCAGTCAAAGGAGCTGTATTTGAGCCTGTTCATCAGTTAAAATATGAAAATTGTACTCAAAAGGTCTTTTTACAGGGCTCTTTCAACCTCTCAGGTAATTAATCAGTCCATGAAACTGAACAACTTCCACAAGGAACATAGGTCAAAATACGAAAAACAATTTTGAGTTCCCATACAAACTTCATCAAATATAGCGATCAAAATTTGTATGGGAGATCAAATTTTTTTTTTCGTATTTTGACCCTTTTGTTCGCAGCAGTTCTGTTGGCCGAACTAATGGGAATTGACCTAAGTTCCTTGCGGAAGTTTTTCAGTTTCATGGACTGATTGACCACCCGAGAGGTTGAAAGAGATTTACCTAAAGCCCTGTATATTCGAACAGCACGGCACGGCACGTCAAAATTTGAATTATCATTGCCCCTTATGTTCCTAACTACAAAAATCCCTAGCATGTAGGAGGTGTAGTGTATTGGCATTATGTATTTACTACCCTTGTCTCGAGTGCATACGTCACGGTCGGTGGTGGGGGAGACCTGTCATGGCCACCGGCAGAAGAGGTGGTGGTGGTGCATTGCCGAGCCAAGATTATTATGGAAACAAGAGTATCCTACATCTGGCGACGAGATAAAAGGTACTTAATCATACCAAATTATAAAACAAACTCGAAAAAAGAGGGAAGATAATGCATTGACATGGATAAGCATGTAAGTAAAATAGTGTTTATTGTAATTTAAACCCGAACTTTGACGCGGCAATATAAAGGTCATGAAATTATCATGGAATGGCATTTGTGACGCCAATTCTATGGAACTGAACGTTATTACGTGTTTTATGAGAATGAGACATGACGTCTGGTGAAAGTTAAGTTATAATTATAACTAATATTTTGTATAGCTTAATTTGCTAAATACCTACTATGTGGTACGTTGTTTACTATTTGGCCGAACGGATGCTACAAATAAAGTGAGTGACCTTGTTTTTCGTAAATTACAGATTGAGTGCTGATATTGCAACTTAGTTTATTGCAAAAAGTTCATTTCAATTCATAATTAATTTCTCATATACCTACTTGGCGCCATTAGATAATTTTCTTATTCATCTTTTCTGAAAAGGCAGAGGAGTTTTCCCATGCAGCCAAACAATTGGCGTATTGTAATATTATTTTGATATTGTATCTCAGTGCATAGGGATTTCATCCATACAGCCATAATTTTCAAAATCCATTGTTTTAAGATTTTGTTTTTTCTTAGCAAAGGGCACTCACACCATACAGCCATTTTCTTTGTTAATGTATGTACTTACGGATTTAGATAGCGACAAGTTACAATGTAGCAGATAATAAAATATACAATGAATTGATTATTTCCAAAGGGTATATAAAAAAAGAGAAGCATACAAAGGTGCGATCGTTAAATCGATTAAAGCAGACAAAGATCTGATATTTAAATAGACTGAAGGAGACAAATATTGATCATTAAATTGATCGAAGCAGACAAAGGTCTGATTATTAATTGATTGAAGCAGACAAAGGTCTGATCATTAAATTGATTGAAGCAGACAAATGTCTGATTATAAAATAGATTGAAGTGAACAACAATTTGATCATTAAATTGGTTGAAGCAGACAAATGTCTGATCATTGAATTGATTGATTTGAACAAAGGTTTGATCGTTAAATTGATTGAAGTAGACAAATGTCTGATCATAAAAGTGATTGATTTGAATAAAAATTTGATCATTAAATTGATTGATTGATTTGAACAAATGTTTTATCAATAAATTGATTGATTTGACATAGATAATATAGCAGACACATAGATATTCAACACCAAGGGGTGGAGATCTGGTGACCTGAAATACAGGCTAATATCCTAGTTTAGGCACCAGTCTCCCACAATATTTTCAAGATTTTTATTGTGACTCATTCCCTTGTATTCATATGTATTGTGGTGAGAAAAATAAATAAATTTATTAATTACATATTTAAAAAAAAATGTGTTGTTTCCAGCAGCTTACTATTAATTAATCTGATTATTAAAATTGATTTTGAAGGTTGCCCAAATATTTTCTAATATGGTGTTAACATCTTTTAAATTTTAGAAATTTAAATTGTAATAGTCAGACGGCAGTACTGGAAAAGAGCGGAATCGATTTATCTTGATACTATGGGATTGATAAAAAAATAGCTTCATTTCAGGTGATTGGAAATACAGGAAGTTTATTTATATCATGCCTGATGCCGATGAAGCTATTACTAAATAAAATATATGTTTTTCCAAGTAGCTGGAACTAAACTTGATACATATATTTGGTTCCAAAGCAAAGTGTATGACAGGTATCTATTTAGATTGCTTGAAATGAAAATGAAATGAAATATAGTTTATTTAAGGAAGAACCTATTTAGATTTATGAATGAAAGAGTTTAGCAATTAATCGTTCGATTGAGGCAAAAAGCAGAAAAAGGACAAGTTAATGACTAAAGTGATAATAATGATAAGAAATCAGAAATGTGCTTTATAAGAATTAAGAAGAAAATTGATAAACTAGGTGATACTAACTTTAGTGGGGTGCCATGAATCTGCTGAGTTTTAACGCCACGTAAGCGTGTCTGCTCTCCGCAAAAAGAAGTATATTTAGCTTGATTCCTACTTACCGGTAAGCGAGTAGCTTGAACGCCTCTATATAATCTGCTTACCTTAACTTTGGCACCTGCATCGAGTCTAAAGCTCAAACTGAGGCAAAATAAACGGCTAGGTATCCTAAACAAGGTTCAGCGGCACTTCCCGCCACTGTAACCCCAGTCCCTTGACAAGGCATTGGTCAGATCGTGTATGGAGTTAGCCACCTCGGGGATGAATCGGCAAAGTATCAGCTTGCCGGACTGGACTTGGTGGGTCGAAGAGCCAAGAGGCCTATTGATGATAAATAGCAAGTAAAAAACAAAACCTTTGCACAAGCAATGGCCCAATTGTGGCTAAGTGCAGAAAACGCACGACTAACACAAGCTTCGAATCCTATCCTGCAAACATACGCCTGCCTGTGTGTTTTTACAGATGTATTTCGGAGAGTGTGCTTAGGAGCTGCATGAGCTCCTTTCACCTGCCCCTTTCTTTTATCGGACGTCCGGAATCACTGAGGTAACATATTTTCCTTGTCAAGATTCTGAGGACTTGGACCGGGTGATTTTCTTCATCTATCATAGTGCTCACTTCTGAGGTATGGAGTTCTAATGCTTGCGTCGGTATTTCCGAGCTCATATTCCGAGTGTCTTTAAGGCTCGAGTGAAAGGCTCCTTCTGGTTGAGATTGCTACATCCTCGACATCATCTTGCCCCTAAGCTAGATTGTGGTCAAAAGTGATAAGATACATAATTATAAAAAAAAGAAAAAAAAGACATGTAGAAGATTGTTGCACTAGATGCGGGAGATTGAGATTTAAACTGTATGATTCTAAATGCCCTGCTAAAGAAAAAGATGTTTGAGTTGTTTTGATGGACATGTTCGACAATACTGTTGGACGAGAATTCTTGTAAAAAGAAAAGAGGAAAACGGGAATAACTTTACAAATAAAAGGCTTGTTTAAGTATGAACGGCTGATGTTCGGGATTTTATTGATGATATTTTAGTATACGGTTAAGACCTTTCAGAAAATGATGCTAGGTTAGAAAGGGATGAACGTTCTAAGAGAAAAATATAATGTCGTCTTGAAGGAAAATAAATGTAAGGTTGCCTGGAAGAAATTGCTACCTAGTAATAAGGCCGCCTTATTGTACACTGTGGTTTATGTTCTGTTAAGTATACAGTATGTCTCTGTTTGCAAATAAAGTATATTGTATTATATTGTAAATGTCGGTACAGAATGACTGTGATAAGGTATTTCAGGACATGGACTATCAAACTATCAAAACAACAGGGATTAAACCACTGCAGAAGTACCTACGTATCAACTATACAACAATTAGACCACCGACTATAGTAGCATAGTAACCTGGTTTTGGGCTTGGTGAATTGCATTAGCAAATGGATCTCTAACTTTGCGACTGGGTCGAAACGACTAAAGAAAGTTCTTTGTAATACAGGAAGCAATGGTTCGGATAAACAGAAGTTTTCTAAAAATAACTAAAGGTTAGGTTTCAATGCTTTAAAACTGCTCTTTCTAATATTCCTACCGTAGCATACTATGACGAGAAACATTGAAGAAGCCGATGTTAGTCCAGTAGGACTGGGTGACTATAAGAAACCACGGATCATAACTCCCGCTGATATTGTCGTACTGAAAATAGGCTCGAGCGTTAGTTTGGGCGGTTGAAAATTTAAATCAATTTTTATATAAGAAAAGCTTTGAGCTGGTGACCGATAACCAACCTTTGGAAATAATTTTTGTTTAGAAGCCGAAGCCATGCAAAATAGAGAAATGGATAATATTGCGTTTGCAATCCAACTATTTATTACAAAATTGTATAAGTAAAGCGCTAGTGAAAAAAGATGTTTGGTGTAAATAGTTTTGTAAAGTATCAAAACTATTTTTACTACAGGAGATATCGTGACTCAAAAATATTTACCCGGGTTTATTGAGAGACAAGATACCAAGACCACTGATTGGTGATGCAAAAGAATGTAAACTAGAAATAAAGACCCGTGCAGATAAATTTTGATCTTGCTTACCGTTTTTATGAAGACTCGTCATCACTACAAGACATCAATAGAAAGAGATGTTAGAGAGCGAGATGCTAGCATCATACGAAATCTGAGTGTATAGTTAGACAAAGAGTTTTAAATCATCACTAGATATATTTTATAATAAATTGCCTATGAAATTGAAGCTCAAAAAATAGACTAAATAGTTTTAAGAAAGACCTAATGACATAGAAATGCTTTTAGTTTATAGTTTAAGTGAATTTTTAGCACAGAAAATTATAATTAAATACAAAATAGGAATAATGTAATGCTTTACAATGTAATATGACAATTACCGTAATAATGTATCGAACACAAATATATTTTCTTTACAATAAATGAATGATGATTATGAAAAAAAACGATAAATGAAAAAAAAAGAAAAAGAAAGAAGAATAGGTGTGCAGATAGAAAATGAAAAACTACAGATTGTGATTAGGAACAATTAGAAAGTTATATTAAAATCATGTATCAATTAGTAAAGCTCATTCAAGAGTAGGTGTAGGAGGTGTTGTTAAAGTAAAAAAACTATGAGCCTGGTGAAACGTATAGTGCAAGATGTAGTTCATCTCTAAAAGAGTTGAACGACGATGAAAAGTCTATCGAAGTGAGCCTGAAGAAAAAAAAAAGACCACAGTAGATTTGAAAAGATTTTTAGGTTATTTTGTTATCTTGATTTATTTCTATTTCATTAAAAAAAGGAAGGGATGTAGTGTATTGGCATTATGTATTTACTACCCTTGTCTCGAGTGCATACGTCACGGTCGGTGGTGGGGGAGACCTGTCATGGCCACCGGCAGAAGAGGTGGTGGTGGTGCATTGCCGAGCCAAGATTATTATGGAAACAAGAGTATCCTACAGGAGGCAATGGTAGTACAATTTTGCCGTGCCGTTTCCGAATTATAAAAAGGCCCAAATTGTCCATAATAATATAACCAAGTATTTAAATCAAAAATAATTGTGGAAATAGCAGCTGGATCAAAGAAAGTATGAAGAAAAATAAAACAGAGATAAAAAAAATTGTATTGGACAATAGTCCTAATAGGACATTTTGGATTTTGGACATTAGTCGTACAATAGTAGATACCCAACAAGTGAAAAAAAGGAAAATTCTTTTCGAGGGATACAAGAGCCGAGATGAATTATTTTTTCACGTGTTAGGTACTCTACTTTTTACCATTGACTACGAGAAAAAGAAAATAATTACTCTGTAACAGTAAATTATCAACAATAGCTGCTGCTTTAACGCGAAATGACTCTGGAACGAGAGGTTCACTTTCATCACTGGATGTCGAACTCATTTTATGATTTTGAGACAAAAACTTTTAACAGAAACTTTTAATTGCATGAAAATTGCACAGAAAATTAACTGAATTCCTAATTCTAAATTTAAACTTTTTAACCGAGCCATATTCCATACAGCCAGTTATTACATACAGCCAAGTTTTAGTACTTTTTATAGCGAGAGTATGCAACCTCCTTGCACATTTTCTTTTGTTTTCTTACTAAAATCCGTATATTCGCGCATGTTCCAAATTCAAAATGTTTTATTCACTCAGTGAAATAAACAGCGTTTTATTCACAATGGTAAAAAGGAATTAATCACGTTAAAAACGTATGAGTCACCGTCTTCAATCCCAGCAACAGTTCTCACAAAGTATATAACTAATGTCTGTGGCGTTACGCCATCTCACATTTAATTTCTCGCCGTTCGAATCGACTTCCGTCGACTCGTGCTTGACGGCCATTGCACACACACATTGCTGTGCTAACCGTGCGCCTGACCGGCCGCTGAGTTATATTCACGGACATTTATTAGTTTTATTACTGTTAATTAATACTGACCAAGCTAGTGAATATTGTTCCTACATTTGTTTATATGAACACGAAGAGTTAATGGTGTACTCGGCCATCTTACCCTAACAATACCTATTAGAATAGATCAGTGCCACAAAACCGCCATATGTCAAAAAAGGAATTAATTTATTAAATTCCAAAAACATCCAGGGGAGCTATCCCTACATAATCCTACAACTTTTGAAAGTTAATGGTTTAATTTCCTCAGTTCTCCTATTTTTCACGGTCTGCAATGCCTATTAGCAGATATTAGATTACGTTATTTAGATTACGTTTTGGTTTGTTAGTATTTTTTTGTTTTTGTTTATTTTTATAAAAGCACTGAATTATTTCGACAATATGTTTAAGGGACCACTTCAGGAGTGTACCCTTTCGAGAAAACCGGCCAAGTGCGAGTCGGACTCGCGCATGAAGGGTTCCGTACCATTATCTATAAAAAAGAGCAAAATAAATCACGTTTGTTGTATGGGAGCCCCCTTAAATATTTATTTTATTCTGTTGTTATAGTAGCAACAGAAATACATCATCTGTGAAAATTTCAACTGTCTAACTATCACGGTTCATGAGATACAGCCTGGTGACAGACGGACATACAGACAGACGGATAGCAGAGTCTTATAAATTGGATCCCGTTTTACCTTTTGGGTACGGAACCCTGAAAAAAAAGAATTTTGAAAATCGGCTGACAGTTGGCGGAGTTATCGCGTAACAAACATAAAAAAAATATATATACAGTCGCGAATTGAGAACCGCTTCAGTTTTGAAGTCGGTTAAAAATATACCAGTTTTATAGGTGGGGACGAAATATTAAGGCTATACAGTTTTTTGTTATACACTGGGCGTCAAAAATAAGTAGTACACTTTTCAAATTGCAATTACTCCTAAACTATAGTAGTTACACTTATGAAATAAAAAGCAGTTTATAGTAAACTTAACGAAGTTTATTAAAGTTATATTTTATTTGGCATGAATAAAGTTTCAAACTTAAAATTAAGATAAATACTAAAAAGTATCAATTTTTAACGATATGTCAACCACTTAATTTTCACGTTTTGGAACTTTTTCACAATTTAATAACTTGTGTTGCCGCCTCGGGCTCTAATTACAGCTTGGATCCGGTTTGGCATGCTGAACACTAAGTTTCGGAGGCGGTGTTGGGGAATATTTTCCCATTCTTCTATCAGCGCATGTTTTAGAGCCCTGAGTGTGGCAGGAGGTGGACTGCGCCTTCTGACTAGCCTCCCAAGCTCATCCCAGGCGTGTTCAATCGGGTTGAGATCTGGGCTTCTCGATGGCCAAGCCATCAAGTTGATGCCAACCTCCTGAATGTACTCTTGTACGTGGTGAGCAGTGTGTGGCCGGGCGTTATCATGCATTAGGATGGCTCCATCACCCATATTTATTAAATATGGCCCTGCATACTCGTTGAGGATCTCCGAGCCATATCTTTCACCAGTCAAAGTCCCATTTTCTATTACCACAAGCTCTGTGCGACTCTCTGAAGAGATACCAGCCCATACGTGTACAGAGCCCCCGCCATATTGGACTCTTTCCGAGATACAAGCTTGAATGTATCGCTCACCGGGTCGTCTGTAGACTCTCCGCCGTCCATCTGAAGTGTATAAAGAGAATCGAGACTCATCTGTGAATAAAACTCTAGCCCATTCTTCTTCGCCCCATTGTACGTGTTGACGGGCGTAGCGTAGTCTTGCTACGCGATGCTCTGTCTCAAGTTTGGGGCCATTTGCTGGTCTTAGAGGCTTCAGGTTAGCTTCAGCAAGTCTTCTTCTCACTGTACTCTCACTGATGTAGTCTGTTCGGGTCCGAAGAAGCTGTTGCTGAACCTCAACTGCATTAAGGTGTCGATTTCTTAACACAGTGGAAACAATAAAGCGATCTTCTCGGGTACTTGTGCACCTGGGTCTGCCATTACCTCGTCTCCTTAGATGGTTTCCAGTCTCTTCGTACCTTTGCTTTACTCGCTGAACCGTTCTTAAAGTTACACCCACCCTCCTTGCAGTACGACGCATACTGATGCCCACTTCGAGAAAAGCTAAGATTCTTGCACATTCTTCTGGTGAAAGAGGCATGATTAGTCAAATTTACTCTCTGAAGATACCTATGCTTTTCAATTACAATTGCTCTATCAGCAGCGAATGTGTCAAACACAAAAATCCTAAGTAAGACAACACCTTTCAACAGTTTAAAAAAAGTGTTTTTATTTATTCGTTTTTTTTAAAGTCAAGCATTATAAGTTCTTATAATGCATGAAGTTTTTATTGAATAAGATTAAATTTTCTTTTTAACCTTTTTTGTTTCAAAGGTCTAAGTTTTATAGTTTGGGAGAAATCGCAATTTTAAAACTGTACTACTTATTTTTGACGCCCAGTGTAGATATACCTACAGGGAAAGGAAAGCTTAGAAAAAACTGTAACTTTGAATTTAGACTATTGATCGTTTTGAATGATTTTCCAGAGAAAATTTAATATTGGAAAAAAATTAAATATTGGAAAAAATCACTACTGGACGCCATTTTTCGAAGAATTGAATTTTTGTATTTTTTTTGTTCAATATTTATTTTGTCTTCTTTTCAGTATGGCGTGGCGTCTTGTCTTTTCTGCGTTAATTGCACTTTCTGTTCTTGGAGTGCGATGTGATGAAGGTAAGATTACAATAAATAAATTAAGTTAATTGTTTAAACAATATTTTTAAAAACAAGCTTTCATTTAAGAGATTTTTCTTTACGTACAAGAATTGCACCTTTCATTTGATACCCAGGTAATGAGAGTGAAATTTTTATTTATTTATTTATTTATACAAAGGTAATCAACAGCATAAAAGTAAGAATGTAACGTCTTTAATAATATATATAGCCAATTATAGATTACCCTAGATTAGCTAATGAGCGTTGACGTGAAAAGATAGACAATGTGTTAATTTTAACTAAATTGTATACTTAAGAGCAGATCAAGCTGGACAGTAGAAATGAAATGAGATGAATATTATACAATACAATGGGTAATTTTCAACAACAGTACATTTTTGTCTAATTTTTGTGGAAATCTTTGTATGATCGAATTCTATATCAATAAATATTGGATATGTTAACCAATACAAAAAGCTTTTATAATTTGACAAAACAATTCAAATATCCTGTATACTTTATTACTTATTCAAGCCACAAAAATTGACAAGCCACAAAAATTGATATTAGGACACAAAAATTGATAGTAATGCCACAAAAATTGACGATTGCCACCAAAATTTGAGTTTTAGGTTACTATGAAAAAACAAAACAAAATTCTCCACAAAATTTATTGTCCGGCAACTATAAATCAAAAGAAGAGTGGAAAAAGCCTTCCCTCTTTTACTCCGACACCTGATAATTTCGATCCCAAGATTACTATAATGTGTCGCAGGGCTGGGCAAGGTATCTAATAAACTGAGATAATACAAGTATAAATATACACACACACACACACATACACACACACGCACACACAAACACACATATACATATATATACATACACTTCATTGCTCCCTCTCAAACTCATTGCTTATTTTTGTTTTTATTGCTCATATGAATGTTTTATTATAATATTGTTATCACTATACGTAACTTCTATCATTCTAGTTTACAACTTGTTACCATAAATTATCCTTAAAGTATGTTTGTTTATAACGTGATAATGTGTTGATGCACATGATCTGTTCTACCTCTTTTTTATATAATTACCACGAGAATTACGTAGCTGGTTATACGATTATCAAACCCGTTGTTTCTATATAAGTTTAGTACATAAGCTTCATTGTATAACTGTTTGTAATCCCAAATAAAATAAAATAAATAAATAAATAATAAATACTGTCTGACTTTAATAACAAGTGAAGACTCTAACTCAAATAACTTATACAAATCTTCTTGAAGTCACAATAACATTTAGCAATCATTTTTCTTATAAATACACTGTCTCACTTTATTAAATAGTCTATAGGTACTTAAAGTCGCAATGACTTTTAGGAAACATCTTAGTTATAAATCTTCTAACTGTCTTACTTCAATGAACAGTATGTACTTAAAGTCACAATAAATTTAAGCAATTTTCTTTCTTATTAATCTATTAACTGTCTCACTTTAACAATCAGTCTATTCTTGAAGTCACAATAACTTTTAGCAATCATCTTAGTTATAAATCTTCTAACTGTCTTACTTCAATGAATAGTCTGTACTTAAAGTCACAATAACTTCTAGTAATTTTCTTTCTTATTAATCTATTAACTGTCTCATTTTAATAATCAGTCTATACTTGAAGTCACAATAAGTTTTAGCAATCATCTTAGTTACCTATAAATCTTCTAACTTTCTTACATCAAAGAACAGTCTGTATTTAAAGTCACAATAACTTTTAGCAATTTTCTTTCTTATTAATCTATTAACTGTCTCATTTCAATAATCAGTCTATACTTGAAGTCACAATAAGTTTTAGCAATCATCTTAGTAATAAATCTTCTAACTGTCTTACATCAATGAACAGTCTGTATTTAAAGTCAAAATAAGTTATAGAAATCATCTAAGTTATTAATCTTCTAACTGTCTTACTTCAATGAACAGTCTGTGCTTAAAGTCACAATAACTTTTAGCAATTTTCTTTCTTATTAATCTATTAACTGTCTCATTTTAATAATCAGTCTATACTTGAAGTCACAATAAGTTTAAGCAATCATCTTAGTTATAAATCTTCTAACTGTCTTACTTCAATGAACAGTCTGTACTTAAAGTTACAATTACTTCTAGTAATTTTCTTTCTTATTAATCTATTAACTGTCTCATTTTAATAATCAGTCTATACTTGAAGTCACAATAAGTTTTAGCAATCATCTTAGTTATAAATCTTCTAACTGTCGTACTTCAATGAACAGTCTGTACTTAAAGTCACAATAACTTCTAGTAATTTTCTTTATTATTAATGTATTAACTGTCTCATGTTAATAATCAGTCTGTATTTAAAGTCACAATAACTTTTAGCAATTTTCTTTCTTATTAATCTATTAACTGTCTCATTTTAATAATCAGTCTATACTTGAAGTCACAATAACTTAGCGATCACCTTAATTATAAATCTTCTGACTGTCTCACTTTAATAATCAAGAATTTTCTCTTCTTTTTCTTTCTACGACTCTTTTTCTCTCTTATTTAATTTCTCGGTCTAATTTACTTCTTTTCTTTGGACACCTGAAACATTAATTTCTTTACTTGTGTATCAACTTAATAGAAAGACATGAAAAGCAGTCATTCTGCAGATTTGTATTTATTATGATGGTACCTAGCTACTAAATACTCCACCAGAGCACCAGTATGATGACGATTCTTACCTTCATCGTGAATTTAGGTCGTTTCGAAAGTAACTTAATATTAAGTTCTAAGTTTTGTGTTCTTATTGCAATTTTGCTGGATAAAAAATACCACAAAAACCACAAAAATTGAAATTATGTAAACAAAAACAAATTCAACCAAAACTACAATAAATACAACAAATGAAATCTAATAGGTCTTTATGTAGGTATACCACAACTCTGTATTTTGAAAAACGAATAATATAGATATTATTAAAGAGAGTATACATAATGAGACCACAAAAATTGAAGTTTTTTTGTCCGATAATATTTTTAGGTGTTACTTACATTTTTGGCGGGAAAACGCAGCAACTTCACACACTTTCTTATTCACATAGCGTTGGTTCCCGACTCACTCAATCGATTGACATTAGTGTTGTGCTTTAGTGTTCAATACTTTAGCTCGGAGTAATGTTTTCATCAAAACCATAAAAAAATTTTATGTTTTGCTGGGACACATATGTTTTATGCCATATCAAATTAACTGTGACACTAATTACAAAAAACAAAATGATATTGTCAAACTATGACTATATTGATTGAAATGAAACTATAAATTAAATTTATCTGAGAAAAATGTTAAAAATAGAAGCCGAAACATTCAATAAAACAGATTGGGGACAGGCCAGCAAAATTGAAAATACGGTTTAAATGATTATTTTATATTATTTAATAAATCTTTTTTGCTAATGTAAACTTGTCTTCACAAAATAGAAATTATCTATTTTATGTACAAAAAATATCTGATTGATATCTTTCAAAGACAACACGATTTTCAGCAAAGACACTCAAAAATGCTGTCTGGGAAATTGACCCCAATACCCTTTATTGCACACAAAAAAAAACATAAAACATAGCATTAAACAAAAACAAATGTTCATAATGTAGTGTATTATTTATCTCAAGTACGAATGAATAATGTAAGTAACACATTTGTCCAAAGTGTCAGGCCTGCTGATGTGCTCTCGGTTGCTTACAAAATTCTATTGCAACATACAATAAGTAAATCAAAACTAGTCCGCCATCTTGGTTTTGGAATGACGTCACTTAGCTAAAAAAGCATTGCTTTCCATAGGGAACGTTTACCTGCAATATATGACCCCATTAGACATACTTACATATACATATACATACATACACATGCTTCCTCAAACATTGCAATTTAATAATAATTTAATGAAAAATGCCCAATTTATCACTTGGTCCATAACATATACACCAGATACGGTACGAGTTGCTCGTATATACTATAAGCTATATAAGTAGGAGTTAATAGAACAGAAATTGATGTAAAGAAAAAAAATAATAATAAGGAAACACAAATGAGACCTGCCCCCTATTAATCCACCCCAGGCAACGACACCTCAATTTGTTCTGAATCTGAGGTGGCGTCCTATGGTCTCATGCGGTGTGGTGGGCTCTATGAAGGGCCGTCTGGTTCGCGACCACCCTCCTACCGAAGTCCGACGCCAAACAGCTTGCTGTGTTCTGTCAGTGCGTAGGAGTACCAGTGCCTTATAAGCATTTTCTGGGTTTACTCATGGAGCGAGTTAAAACTATGACCTTGGTCAAGATTGAGGTCACAGAGTTACCCATCTTATAATAAGTATTTAGAGGTTTTTAGTTGGGGATTTTTTAAATTATCAATTTAATTTAATTTGTTTCACAGTAAAAGCGCCAATTCCAAACGAGGTGGCGCAGGAGACCGGGATATGCCGTTACTGCATGTGTAAGGATGGGAAAGTAGATTGCTTTGATCGAAACATCACGACTTTCTTCAGTAAGGAGCTTTGGGCTGGTAAGTTATTTAAAAGCTGCCCCTTATATCTATACTAATATTTTATAGTAGAAAGATATGATTGTTTGTTTGCATTGAATGGGCCTTTTTATAATTAGAAAACGGCACGGCAAAATTTTATTACCATTGCCTCCTATGTAATAGTAATACTAGAAGCTGAGAACATAGGGGGCAATGGTTATTAAAATTTTGAAATACCGTGCCGTGCCGTTTGAATTATAAAAAGGCCCAATAGGCTCCGAAACTACTGGACCGATTTGAAAAATTATTTCACCAATAGAATCCTACGTTGTTCGTGATGAAGATAGGGCACATGATTTTCCCGAATTCCCCCGGGACCTCGTTCCCGGGCGGAAAGCTTGGCCTTTATACTTTTTTTTATAAGATGGGTTACTTATAACTCTTGACCTCAATCTAGACCATAAGGTCAAAGATTAGGTCGATGATGGAGCGAGTTAACCCAGAAAATGCCTTTAAAGGCACTGGTACTCCCACGCACCGATGGAACACAGCAAGCTGTTTGGCGTCGGACTTCGGTAGGAGGGTGGTCGCGAACCAGACGGCCCTTTACAGAGCCTACCACACCGCATGAGACCATAGGACGACACCTCAGATTCAGAAAAAAATAAAGTGTCGTTGCCTGGGATGGGTTACTAGGAGGCAGGTCTCATTTGTGTTTCCTTAGTCGCCTCTTACGACACCCACGGAAAGAGAAGGGGTGGTGTTATTCTCAACCGATCACCACACGGTGAAAACGTATTTAAAAGAACATACAGGGTATAAGAGTCAGCTTAGCAAGTACTTAAGTGGTGGAATCTACCCATAACTACGATCAACTACAAGTAAAATTATAAACCCGTGGTTACTTTATGAACTGCTCCATTTTTTTCACATTGAAGGACTTTAGTATAATGTTAATGCAACCAAACCTAACCGAACCTAAAGCCTAACCTGACCTAACTTGTCCTAATTTCATAAGTCCCATAAAGTTCCGTAAATTTATAATTTTACTAGGCAAACTGTAATATCGCGGGAAATTATAATTTCACTATGTAATATTAACGGTTTTTATAATTTTCCGGTGATATACACAATTTTACCTTGCCGTGCCGTACCGTTCGTATTATAAAATAGGCCCATTGATAAAAATAGGCCACGCCTATAATCCCTAACGGGGTAGGCAGAGCATCAGTGGTTCTAGAACCACTAGATGCCACGTTTGACACAAATTGCGAGGGTTGTCAGATGGAACAAGTTGCATAATAGTGAAAGCTGGTCAGCCTTTCGCTCATTATACAGCAAAACCCACGCATCCCTCTTCCAGACTTTTACTGTATACCTGGGAAGAGTAGGTAGCTGGCACATTCTAAGTTTTTCTTTCACTTCCAGCCCAGCCTGGAACAATCATTTTCCAATTGAAAAAAAACCTACGGATAGGAAGGAGCGGGACCTCCTGGTACAGGCATTAACATTGCTTAAAAGGGGGTCTCGACACCTGCTATATTATAAAATACTAGCTTTTCGCCCGCGGCTCCGCCCGCGTGGACTTCAGGTTATATCGTGCCCAACTGTGGGATAAAATGTAGCATATTTCCTTTCCCAGGCTCTAATCTATCTCTGTACCAAATTTCATCAAAATCGGTTTTGTAGTTTAGGCGTGAAAGACGGACAGACAGACAGAGTTACTTTCGTATTTATAATATTAAGTATGGATTGTGTTTATGGTAAATAAATAACTTTTAATAATTTTTTAGAATTTTTTAAAATTGTCCTTTTTCCCACAGATCTAACAGAGTACAAACCGACCATAGTAGATCTAAGCGAGAACTTCTTCGTGAACATAACTGCGATCGCCGAGTTGCCGATTGAAGTACTAAATCTGTCTTGTAGTCGCATAGAAACCATAGAAAACGCCAGTTTTAAAGATCTGCAGAAACTTCGAGTGTTGGACCTGAGCCACAACGCTTTGACCACTGCTAAGCTAAGCCCGCATGCTTTTGAGGTTTGATATCCTTATTTTTAAATTGTCTAATAAGGTGGTCTAGCGAGTCGAAGTCATAAGGGACAGGTACCGAGTTCGATTCCCAGTGCCGTCATGTACAGAATAGAATAGAATAGAAAAATCTTTATTTTATAGGACATTCAGGATGTCACTTAAAAAAGGCAAGATTACAATGAAATACATACATACGCATTCGTTCTTTTGATCCTACTGACTCTACGCCTATTCGCAAAGGTGCAGTCTTCCTCAGATAAGAACAGGCAAGAAACTCTGAGGTTGCTCTTTTAAATCGCATTACAAATTTTCTCATTTACTAATTTTAACTAAATCTGAAATAACTCTAGAGCTGAGCAGTTCATTCCCATGGCTGCCTGTCTGATAGATAATACAGTGCAGCATGTCAGGTTACCCATTAGCACTACGAAAGTCGGCGCTATTACGAGCGAGATAAGAGCGACGTCAAGGTCAACATGTATAGCCTGATGTGCTGCCGTGTGTACCAATGACACGTTTTCTCAGTTACTCAGACGGCCGCAACTCAGGTTACCACACGCGTGCACTCTTTGCTGTTGTGGTAAGAGTGGTTTTTCAATGAAAATGGAGTAACCTAATGCGCTGGAATCTGTACATTAGTTACACTAACCGATGCTCTTACGGCGGGGGAAAACATCGCGAGGAAACCTGCACATTCAGGAGATTTATAACGATAATCCAATCCGGTCAGTCGCTCCACTGTAATGACTCAAATCCCATGGGTCAAGCTGAAAAAATCAATTAACAGCACGTAAATGTGTTATAATCCGCCAGAATACCAAAGTTACCGACATAGCCCAGCGAATTAGCAAGCTTAAGTGGTAGTGGGCTGGTCATATCTGTCGTAGAATCGATGGCCGTTGGGCAGACAAGTTCTAGAATGGAAACCACGAATCGGCAAACATAGCGTAGGGCGCCCTGTTACTAGGTGGGGTGACGATATTCGTAAGGTAGCAGGCAGTGGTTGAAGGAGGAGAGCTGAAGACCGAGCTCAGAGGCGTGCCATAGGAGAGGCCTATGTCCAGCAGTGGACTGACAGGCTGATGATGATGATGATGAAATGTGTTTTAATTATAAAATTATCTGCTTATGGTTTCCTCACGATGTACATAACTCAGGAAACGAGTCATTGGTACATGGCAACACTGGGAACCGAACCAGATAAGTCTCGCTTATCAATTGCTAGTGATTAACCGATTACTGATGTATCTTCCAGGGCCGCTACTCCCCGGAGAAATACGAGCCCCTTCCAAAGATGTCTGTGCTGAATCTAGCCTACAACGACCTGCACTCGCTGAACCAGGACTTGTTTGAACACTTGCCGGAGCTCACTGAGCTGGACCTCAGCGGGAATCCACTAGCAGTGCTGGACCATGTTACTCTTATTGCCATCTCAAGTCTGCCTTCGCTTAAGGTATTTCATAAACTCTAGAAGGTGGCTTTTGCAGCCCCAAAATATACCACTGCTCTGTAAAGGGCCCTCTGATGTGCGACCTTTTTTTTTATTATTTATTTGTACAACGGTAAGTTACAGTTTGTCTTAGTTATATTACTCGCCAAACTAAACAGATTGATGGCGAGACGCGCTCTTTTTATGCGATATGAAAAACCTACCATAAACTGCTTAACAAAGGAAAATACAATACCATACTTTGCGCATAGTAGCAAAGTTGAAAATGATAATAATGCAATTCACTATTTTGACTTACTTTAAGTAACATTCTGCACGTTTTATGAAATAAAGCAACTTTTGACTTTAACTCTGAAATTATCAATAATTTTGAAAATGACAAAAATAATAACTAACTACCAATAATTAAATTACCAGTGGACCCGCCGCTCGACGGCAACTTCTGGTTCGAAGGGCCTTTCTACCGAAGTCCAACACCAAACAGCTTTCTGTGTTCCGTTGGTGCGTGGGAGTACCAGTGCCTTAATAGGCATCTACTGGGTTAACTCGCTCACGACCTCATTCTTGGTCAAGATTTGGGATCAAGAGATAGCCCTTCTCATAAAAAAATAAAAAAATAACCTAGGACCCGTGGATCAACAGACAGCGCCACTGTTGGAGTTGTGGACTGTTTATTATTGTGGGGGTTGATCTACAGCAGAGGCTTCCAAACTTTTTTTTCTCATAGACCACTTTCAAAATTTTACTGGTTCCGATGAACCCCTTGCAGCTACATTTCTACCATATTCCCAAAACTCGACAAAATATGTGAAGATTTAGACCTAACTACTTGTGTTGCGGCTGAGTTCCAACCACGAATTAACAGTTTTCGAGAAATGAGAACTGATTGGTTAATTGATTGTTCTGTCAGTGGATGTCAAAAAAGTTAAGTTGGAATCCAACTTTACTCTTTTGGCATCTACTCACAACACAAAGAACCAATCAATTCGCACTTAATTTAATTTAAAAAATAAGGGGTCCACCTGGACCACTTTGGGAATCAATGGTCTACAGGCTGAAATGAAACGGCAACTTGGAAAAAACACTTGGATATTGTCTCCGTGGTACACACAATATTTGACTTTTTCTTAAAGATACGTCATAAAATATCTTAATGGTGCTAAATATCTTATGATATCTTAAGCAACGTACACAGGGGCGGGGAACCTGATGGGTGACCAAAGCGGCAATTTATCACGGGCGCTTACATGCCGAAGAGGTCAGAGCACGGCTGTCGGTCCCGGTTGTTATCGATTGACTAACAGTCGTTAAAACCAAGTCAGAAGCTATTGTGCGGTTTGAAATCTCTAACACCAGGGTTAGGCAAGTTTGCCACCCACTTGACTTGACTACCTACACGATAAGAAGAAGAAGATCTTAATGGTGCTAGCCGCAACTAACAACTACTTAACAAACCAGCCATCAAACCCATTCATTCTGTTATCCAGGTCTTACGCATGCGCTCGTGCCAGATCCCAGATATCCCTGAAAAATTCCTTCACACCCCTCGGTACCTGGAGAGGCTGGACCTCAGCGACAACCTCCTGAAAGCAGTCCCTCAGGAGCTGGCGGAGACGAAGAACCTCGTCTTTTTGAACCTCAACCAAAACCCGATTGTTCAACTTGATATGAGCTCTGAGGACTATCCGTAAGTTATTTCTTTCAACTTATAAACACTACACACTCAAAGGCCCACATACTTGTGTTGTAGGTTTCGTGGAACATACACAAAGACACACGAACAAACATCGTAGATCCGAGAACAAACATCGTATATTCTTGATCTGTACTTAAGTATTGATTGTATTACTTCTTTATTTTGACTCAAAATGGTACAGTCGGCCAAAAAATTGGTTTACCACCTTAAGGTTCAATTTTCCATAGCACATTATAAAACTGTAAACTGTAAAACTGTAAAAAATCTTTATTTAACTGTAAGATATGTAACAATACAATGAATTCTGAAGCCTGTGGTAGTACAAAAACTGTGCTACAGACTTCAGAAACTTCCCAACTATTGTTATACAGATTAATAACTTACGAAAAATATAAACTAATTATACTAAATAAACTAAGGGTTAGACGTGCGTGTGTATATGTGTGTGTGTGCGTTTGTGTGTGCGTGTGAGTGAGTGATCTTTCTCTTATATCAAAATGACAAAGATGACTGCTACTCAAGTATAGATCGGAGTCTGAGTCGCGTTCTGTAATAAGATCCTAAGATTTTCTTTCACTCTCAGTCCAGCCTTAAGTCATTATTAAAAAAAAACATAAATAAAATGTATTTTCCAGCGGATTCCCTCGCCTCCGAAAGCTGCAAGAGCTACACATGTGCAACATGCCTTCCCTCCGCCGCATCGGCGCAGGCGCACTGGGCGGCCTTGAGAGCCTCACCACCCTGTTCATGAGCTTCAACCCGAAGTTCTCCTACATCGATCCGAAGGCTTTAGCGCGCCCTGACGACATCGGGGAGAGTTATGATTGGCCGCCTCTTAGAGAGGTTAGTTTTTTTTATTTTTTATTGTGAGATGGGTTAACTCTTGCCCAAGGTCATAGATGAGGTCGACGATGGAGCGAGTTAACCCAGAAAATTTCAATTGAGGCATTCGTACTCCCACGCACCGACAGAACACAGCAAGCTGTTTGTCGTCAGACTTCGGTAGGAGGTTGCGAACCAGACTGCCTTTTACAGAGCTTACCACACCGCATAAGACCATAAGTCGTTGTCGAAGATGGTTAAATTTGAGGCAGATCTCATTTGTGTTTCCTTAGTTCGGTCATTCTCGCGGCAAGGTGTTCTCCGTCTTAATTTCAGTCACGATTTTAGTTTTTCATATTTTTCCTCGTATAGGCAAAAACACTTGGAAAAGACGTTAAATTACACTAATCTATGTATTTGGCCCAACAATCAACTATGGGAGTTTTAAAGGACCAAAGTTATGGCCGTGACGATAATTAGGTTAACCGTGACAGGAATGAGAAAATGCTGTCTTTTCTTAAATGTCACTAAACATTGTAATTACAAGAAAACACACGACTAATTAAATCTACCTCTATTAAATAAGACATTACACATAATTTTTATTTTTTTATTAATCGGTTTGCTCTTCACTATAATCTAGCACAAAGGTGAAGATGCGGTCGAGGATGTAGCAAGCTCACCCCGAAAATACCTATTCACTCGAACTTTAAAGAGATTTGGGTTATATGAGCTCGGAAATACAGAAGCAGGCAGGGAATTCCATTCCTTGGCAGTACTCAATCTAAAAGATGATGAAAAGCGCTCAGTGCGGATCCGGGGTATCTCGACAAGGTAAGGGTGGTACAACGCAGTGCGTCTGGAAGCCCGATAGAAAAAAAGGGCTGGTGAAATGAGCTTATTTAGCTCCTGTGCACAATCTTCGAAGTATTTCTTGTTGGATAAATATCTTGTTGGATATAAAAAATTGGATAAATAAATAAACTTTTTAAGAAAAAAAAAAATTAACCGACTTAGAAACCGAAAAATAAAGACAAAATCATTTAATTTCCTACATAGTACCTATACCTACTGATCTGTTTGAAGTCGGTGCCAAGCCAGATAAGTGTCAAAGGCTATACGTACATCCACCTTCGCACCGACTTCAAACAGATCAGTAGGTACGTATCACTAAACCTTTGTATTTTTTGGTTTTTGAAGTCGGTTTAGTTTTTTTTATAAAAAGTCTTAATGTCCACTAAAATAATACTCTGACATTGGTAAAATCTAGTGGCGACCATGTTCCGAAGGCGCAGCGTAGGAAGGCCTCCCACAAAGTGGAAAAAATTCAATGATTACAAAATAAGCCTGTTATGCCGCCTTCGCATCGACTTCAAACAGATCAGTAGGTACTACGTAGGACATCAAATTATTTTGTCTTTATTTTTCGGTTTTTTGAAGTAGGTTTACCTACCCACCGTTCATAAAAAGAAATATAGTAGCCGGCAAACTTCTTGGCCATCGCGTGAGGTGGTGGGGGAAAGTTCTTTTCTCTTTGCACCCCCGAAGATACCTATTTTTCATTTCTGCGCATTCAAGGTCGTTTGTCCAAGAAGTTTGCCGGCTACTGTAGCAAGTAAAAACTATTTTCGATCTTTGGTCATTTTTCAGATTGCAGTTTTTTTTTCAATTTTTCTATTTTAACAGGGCTATACATATTTACATCAACATAAAATTATGTAATTCTAGAATCACATGACGCCATGTTTGACATATATTTTGAGGGTTATTTAAATGGAGTAGGAATACATGAGACCCGTTAACCATTATTTCACCTATGTAAATTTTAAAATTTTAAGCGAATTTTTTTTTGCCGTGTGGTGATCGGTTGAGAATAACACGACCCCATCTCTTTCCGTGGGTGTCGTAAGAGGCGACTAAGGAAACACAAATGAGACCTGCTGCCTAGTAATCCATCCCAGGCAACGACACTTCATTTTTTTTCTGAATCTGAGGTGTCGTCCTATGGTCTTATGCGGTGTGGTAGGCTCTGTAAAGGGCCGTATGGTTCGCGACCACCCTCCTACCGAAGTCCGACGCCAAACAGCTTGCTGTGTTCAGTCGGTGCGTGGGGAGTACCAATGCCTGTATAGGCATTTTCTGGGTTAACTCGCCCCATCGTCGACATCATCTTTGATATTTATGGTCAAGATTGAGGTTAATAGTTAACCCATCTTATAATAAAATAAATAAATAAAATTAATAAAGACAACATCATTTAAATGCTATGTAGTACCTACTGATCTGTTTGAAGTCGATGCGAAGGCAGCTTATGAAACTTATTTGACTTGGCACCGACTTCAAACAGATCAGTAGCTACTACGTTTAATTTTTTTCTAAACTTTTAATTTATTTTTCCATTTTTAGTTTAAATAATTGAAAGTACAGTCAAAAGCACATCAGGTTACCATAAACTGTCAAATTTACCCAATTGATAGTAAACTCTAATGCGATAAAATTGAAAAAATTTAAAATCTGTAGATAAAATTGAAAATCGATTGAAGAAATTTGTCAGTTTTGGATAGCATGATGTGCCGTCCCTGTACATGAGAAATGCCTTTTAAATGCCATCAACAGATCCTGATTTAGTGACAATTGCGACACCTCTGGAATATACTCTTTGAAACGAAAATAACTTTGAAAATCGGTCCACTAATGGCGGAGAAATCTGTGAACAATTGAACATACATAAAAAAAAAACAGATACATAATAGTCGAACATAGAAACTCTTCCTTTTTGAAGTCGGTTAAAACTAATTCAAATACAATACGAATATATTTGCGGTTATTACCGAAACGCTTTTCCAACGATCGTAATCCTGCTACGAACAAGGGTGCTACGAAAGTGCTACGAATGCTACGAACTACCAAGCAGCTACGTTGGCTACAAAATAAAGTTTTTTTTTCGCTATGAACATGAACTATAAGATGATTCGGGAGATTGGCTGGAGACTGTCAGCTCGTGGTGGTGACTTCCGCTCTGGCTCCTACCTGGTCCGGCGTCTGTCCATTGCCGTCCAGCGCGGCATGCGGCCAGCTTGATGGGGACGTTTGGCCCGGGTCAGATTCCGGGCGGGTTATTTAATTGACGAAACTTACGTGGATTTTAAATTTTTGTTTGTTATTATGACATGTTTTTTTAAAAAAAATAAGATCCTATAAAATACTATAAGATAAACGGATTTTTCATTAATTTTATAACTTACTCAGCGGTAAAACTATATGATCATTTGACTGTTTGAAAAATCTGACACAGGGCCCCGATTCTGTAACTTCAGTTGTGTGTCGATGGAATGGAGGCCATAATTATCTACTCAAGTGGTGAAACTGAGCACTATTTAATTTTCATATACTTGCTGACAGCCACCCCGACCAACACCACCGCCAACCGAACGTAAAGTTGCAAACTACCTGCAACTGAAAATTCAGTCGGCGGTGGCGCCACCAGGCAAAGTAGCCGTCATTAGATGTATCAATTTCGCCACCTGAATGGATAAAATGGCGATCGTTCCATCGACACACAACTGAAGTTACAGATAGTGCTCAATTTCGCCACCTGAATGGATAAAATGGCGACCGTTCCATCGACACACAACTGAAGTTACAGAATTGGGGCCCAGGGTGTCAATTCTACTAATCAATGACGTCGCAATGGCGATGGAATGACAATGGTGACAATTTTAACTATCAAAATGGCAAATTTGAATACTATCAAAACCTTTTTCATTGCAAACTATCAACAATTACCAAGTCAAGGTAGCTGTTATTGGGCCTTTTTATGATTCGAACGGCACGGCACGGTAAAGCAAAATTTGTATTACCTACCATTGCCCCCCAGGTTCCCAGCTTGCATGGCGGCAATGGTAAAACAAATTACCGTGTTTTACCGTGTGGTGATCGGTTAAGAATAACACCACCCCATCTCTTTCCGTGGGTGTCGTAAGAGGCGACTAAGGTAACACAAATGAGACCCGCCTCCTAGTAATCCATCCCACGCAACGATACTTCATTTTTTTCCTGAATCTGAGGTGTCGTCCTCGGGTCTCATGCGGTGTGGTAGGCTCTGTAAAGGGCCGTCTGGTTCGCGACCACCCTCCTACCGAAGTCCGACGCCAAACACCAGTGCCTTTATAGGCATTTTCGGGGTTAACTCGCTCCATCGTCGACCTCATCTTTGACCTTAGGGTCAAGATTGAGGTCAAGAGTTAACCCATCTTATAATAAAAAATAAATTTGCCGTGCCGTTTTCGAATTTTATAAAGGCCCTAGTATGAGTTTCTATTTTCTATACTGTCATTCCTTCTACAATTTTTTTTTTATAACAAATGGGTTTGCTCTTGACCACAATCTAACCCAGGGGCGAAGATCTGGTCGAGGATGTAGCAAAAGCTCACCCAGAAGATGCCTATTAGTGGAAAAGACTGTCCCCAACTTCTCAGCCAAATTAACTTTAGGATACCGGTCAATTACCCCAGATCCAGCGTCGCTCCTTTCAGTGCTCCTTTTAGAAGGACTGTCCTTGGCGTCAACTCTCCTGTTCCGCGTCTTAGTAACCTAGCAAACAAGTACCACCAAGCAATTGATTTCTTTGAGGACTCTTTGCCACAATTCCGTAAGAAAGTCATGCAGCAGCTTAGAAACATTTAAAACTTTGTTAATTTTGTAAAAGAATGTACTGTTATTATTGTAACACACAAACGTGTTCTTAATATCGAATGTGGTATTTGCCTTTAATTGTGTACTCTTTTAGTTTTTAGTTCGAAGATTGTATGTTTACTTATGTATTAGCGATGTAAGCGTTGGCAAATCTTTAAATAAAATAAAATAAATAAGACGCCCAGGGTTAGTCGAGTTCGCCACAAACTTGATTATACCTACGAAGCGCTTATAGCACACTGGCGCTCGCTGATCTCAACCGATCAGTGAGGTTAAGCAACGTACACAGAGGCAGGGAACCTGATGGGTGACCAAAGTGGCAATTTATCACAAGTGTTCAAAGGGCACGTTAAACTGTCGGTCCCGGCTGTTGTCGTTTGACTACAGTCGTTAAAACCAAGTCAGAGGCCATTGTGCGGTTTGAAAACTCTGACACCAGGGTTAGCCAAGTTCGCCACAGATTTGAATATACCTACACGTGACCTACACGATAAGATAAGAAGAAGAACCTACGAAGGAAGGAATAAAAACAATGTTTAAAAATAAGTATTTACAATGCAAAAGTTTATTAATTCTTTAGTTTAATGAATAACATATCTAAATACATTTGTATAAACATTTGGTACATAAGAAGATACAATATAACATTTGTAGAATAATTTAAATAACTTACAATTCGAAAGCTGATTTTGGTACATTTATTTTAAAAAAAATCATTAGCTAAGAAACACATTGCCAAATTATGACTTTAGGGTAGCAAAAATTAGGATGTGAATTTGTCTATTAAGCTGCAGATCAATCACGATAAACTTGACTTGGCTTTAACGACTGTAGTCAATAAACTCGCGCAGCGCGTCACTCGGCTGACGCTGAAATTTCACTTTGATTGCGCAAGGGCCCCGCGCAAAGGCTTGCTCGCCCTCTGGCGTTGTCAACGTTGACATTTTGTCATAGGACCGCGGCGCAATACGCGCGCTATCCTATCGTTCTCGAGCTGCAGGTGGCGAAATTAGGAATTATGGAAATCTTTTATATTTAATGACAGCTTCAGCGACGCCAACTGAAAGTTTAGTTGCTAGGTAGTTTACTTAACTTTCAGTTGGCGGTGGCGCTGCTGGTCAGGTGGTAGCCTTCCTGTATAAGACATTTCGATAGTTCTCAATTTCGCCACCTGAACGGATACAATGGTTACCTTTGTTCCACTGACATTGAGTCGCCATTTATTAGAAAATAACCAATCAGATCTTTAGGGACCTTATAAATAGTATGCCATCTATACGACAAAATATACAAAGGCAAAAAGTGTAACTGTTCTGTGTAATTTTGGAGGCAAACATTAATTTCAAGACCACAAAAACTAAGAAAATAAATTTAAAAATGCTATTTATTCTTCTAGACTAAAAATATTGATTTTAAAGTAAATAATTACAAAATAGCCGGAGCTCAAGACAGGATTAAAAGTGGAAAAATACATGCGACGCCTTTGCCTATCTATTAAAAAAAACCGTACCACAAATTAGCCAAAACGTTGGGTCCCTTTTTCAAATAGCAGTTGGTCTTCTTCGATAAGTTTAGCAGTAGGAAATCAGCTCCTCCACGGTGCAAGGCTTATCACAACATTCTGCAGAGATTTGCCGCTTCCCTCTCGCAGTTTCCAATGCCCTCACTTGCCTCACAGGTAGCCAAGGCCACGGAGTATCGGCCCTCTTCACCAAGAGGACATCCGTACAGAGTACTGCCAAGGTATTTGACAGTCGTCTCCCACAGTACACTTCTGCTGCATCCTGGCTGAACGCATAGGACATAAATGTCAAAAGCAGGATGATGGTTAACTTCATTTTTGGCGGGCTTTTTTTTTTTTTTTCGGAATAAGTGCCGTGGATTGAAGGTTACTTTTTCAGCACTTTATAGATGATTTGTTAAGAGAAGGTGGACTAGTTTCAGGTTGGTGGAGGACTGTGATGGGATATGAATAACTTCTCTGTTATATACTAGCGGAACGCTTATGAATATTCAGTAGGTAACGAATTTAGGACGAGAACGTAGGTGTTTTAATATGATTGACAGGGTTAAGCTGGGAAAAGGTTGATTTTGGTTAATATAAAATTAGTATATTGCGTTTTGTTTGTTTGTCTTCTTCCCTACATATTGTAGGGTTATACATATTGTAGGATTGACTTTTCCTATTTTAGGGTGTAGGGTTATAGTTTTGTTATGTCCGTCTGTCCACAGTTTAGCTCGAAGACCCTTGGTATTACAAAGCTGAAAGGCACGGTCTCGACATCGTATTTCAAAAATACCCGTGTTTGCCGTGTGGTGATCGGTTGACAATAACGCCACCCCATCTCTTTCCGTGGGTGTCGTAAGAGGCGACTAAGGAAACTTAAATAAGACCTGCCTCCTAGTAATCCATCCCAGGCAACGACACTTCATTTTTTTCTGAATCTGAGGTGTCGTCCTATGGTCTCATGCAGTGTGGTAGGCTCTGTAAAGGGCCGTCTGGTTTGTGACCACTCTCCTACCGAAGTCCGACGCCAAACAGCTTGCTGTGTTCCGTCGGTGCGTGGGAGTACCAGTGCCTTTATAGGCATTTTATGGGTTAACTCGCTCCATCGTCGACCTCATCTTTGACCTTTATAGTCAAGATTGAGGTCAAGAGTTAACCCATCTTATAATAAAAAAAACCCAATAAAAAGAAAATTCAAAATTAAATTCAAAAGTGACAGTAGAGCGACTGCCATTTTTTTAAAGAATTGAATTGACAATAAAATGTTTTGTTGAAGAATTGCTTTCTTGCGTACAATACTATAATTATAACAAACAAAACCGCGATTATCCCTAACTCACTGTGAAAACGCTCTATACCACCCTGGAGTCAATGAAGTGATTATTGACGTCAATACAATTAATATGTGCTAAATTATTAATATATAATAATCTGTAGACAAATAATTATAAACAAAGGCGCCATCGAAGCACAGTGAAAATGTTTTCACTGTGTGTGTAGGTGGACATGTGTCCTAGAACTGAGGTAATTTATTCTAAATCTTGCGAAACATTAGGCTTATAGAACGGGGGTCTGCTGCATGGATATACAATACAATATACTTTATTTGCACACAAAGACATACAATACAATTAACAGAACATAAAACATAGTGTACAACAAGGCGGCCTTATTGCTAGGTAGCAATTTCTTCCAGGCAACCTTAGGGTAGGACAGCAGTAAGGTAAGAAGTAGTTGATGGTGCATAAAATTAAATACATATTAATAATACAAATAAACAAATATATAAGTATACATATATATAATTATATATAAATAAATATATAAAAAAAGTATAACATACATCTATATATATATGTACATACGAGCAGCAAATGACGATAATATTGAGCAATATTGACGGGGAGCACACTGAGCCTACAGGTTGAAAAAGAACCTCCTAGCTTTATTGAAAATCCTGAACCAGTATCACTTACTGAACCCTTTTTTTAATTTTTTTAACGGTGGGATATATTTTTTTCCTAAACGTAGACACTACTCGGGTGCACAGCCCGAGCGCTTCCCGTACCCCTCGCGCGCCTGATGGTGTAGGAGTAATGTCTACGTTTAGGCAAAAAATGAACTATTCACATTGAAAAAAATATTAAAAATATTTCTCCCACAACAGCAAAACCCTCGCGTCCCACTTACTGACTTTTACAATAGAATAGAATAGAATATAAAAATATTTATTTTATAGGACATTCAGGATGTCACCCCTTTATAGGGCAACATCGAAATTTGTACCGCGCTTGTAGCCACCTAGCTGGTCTGACAATAAGGTCGATTTTATCGATACCGTTGCTATGAAAATCACTTTTATGTCATAAACGTATAGACCCTGAACGGGCAAACAGCACACTCGTAGCCACTGACGTGAACTTCGCACGAATCGGCCGCAATGGTCGCAAATATTGGTGGCTACAAATGTGACTCTTGCACACTTAGTGCTTCCAACATATACAGTGAAGGTGTTTGTGTAGTAATATATGAATTTAATAAATATAAACGGTAATTAGAGTTATCTAAGGTACGTATATGTGTTATTTAAGTGTTTCTCTTAGATTTGATATATAAATCTATACAGTCGCATTATTCTACAGCGAAAAATAACGAAATCAAAATCACACTCATTTTTTGCCATATTTGAGGTTAGTTTTGGGTGGTCAAATATCAAGTCTCATAATTAAAATAATTTCAAGTTTTTGATGATTAGCGTTTTATTTTTCATTAGTCAAGATATTATTCTTTTTAATAAATTCAATCACAAATAGTAGGTATTTATCCTAAAGATAATTTAGGCTTCAAAAGTTTAGGTATTGGTGACCTTCTGGTATGAACATTAGAAAAATAGTGTGGATACCTTATTAGCAATCTGATCGGTATATGTAGTGCAATACGCTTGTTTCAGATGCTTAAACATAAGATTTTAGACCTGGACAAAATGCCTGACGATGAGTTTGAAGCCATGATCACTGGTATAGAGGATGAGCAAGCCGAAAACTCGGACGTTGGGGGTGATTCGGATCCCGAGGATCTGCTTCCTCTAAATAGATTGGTGTCCTCAAAAAATACGCGGAATCTCCAAATAAACTTATCAGAAACATCATATTCGTATTCAGACACCGCCAGGTCCTCCTGCCCCCAGTCCTAGTATGACTGTTGATTATGCATGTTATTTACTATACCTACTTTGTCAATTAAGGCTAAAAGTTAAAATATATTTTTTTGTGATTTTATGTTACTGACCAAAAATAAATAAAAAGTGTCAGTTTTCTTAATAAATTGTTTTATTTATAAAATAGTTTAAACATAAAATGTTACGGTAACAAACGGTCATGGTTACAAATGTAACCACCTGTTTAAGTCCTCAACGGTCTTGGTCACATATGTAACCACCACTTACAGACAAAACCAGAAAACACAAGTAGTCAATTTTAATTTTTTTGGGATCCTTAAAGGGCCCATAACTCCTTTTGATCCCAAAAGTTAGAATTCAAAACCAAAAAAATTCTGCCCTATAAAGGGTTAAAACAAGTCAAGATTACAATGAAATACATACAAACATACATTAAATGATTTAAATACATACATACGCATTCGTTCTTTTGATCCTACTGACTCTACGCCTATTCGCAAAGGTGCAGTCTTCCTCAGAGAAGAACAGGCAAGAAACTCTGAGGTTGCTCTTTTAAATCGCATTACAAATTTTCTTATTTACTAATTTTAACTAAATCTGGAAATAACTCTAGAGCTGAGCAGTTCATTCCTATGGCTGCCTGTCTGATAGATAATCAGAAATTTTATAGTACAATATGCCTGGGAAGAGTAGGCAGCTGTCACATTCTAAGTTTTTCTTTTAATGGGAGTCCAGCGTGGAAAGTTATTAGTAAGAAATAAATTCTCACCAAGAGCTGAGGTAAGGGAGTAACACTTGCGAGATAGAGATGGAATTATAGTCTGTTCAACATAACGAACTAGTACTGAGAAAACGAGCTTGTCTGTGATTGGCCGGAGTATCGACGCTAAGGCTACGTTAACAGCGCGAGTGGTTTTTAAAGTTTAACAGGTTATAAGCGAGTGGTTTTTAAAGTTTAACAGGTTATAAGCGAGTGGTTTTTAAAGTTTAACAGGTTATAAGCGAGTGGTTTTTAAAGTTTAACAGGTTATAAGCGAGTGGTTTTTAAAGTTTAACAGGTTATAAGCGAGTGGTTTTTAAATAAGATAATGTTTTCTACGGTGGAACTTTTGTACTTTGAACTGTTTTTTCTTTTACTGTGTGACCTGGCTTGTGTATTGGATTCCGAGATTGAGAAAAGTAATATTTTTACTCTTAATTGTTTGTTCACTATCTATTTTATTAATACAACCATAATTAGAATTACATACACATAGTCACAATTTGTAATATTACAAAAAAATAATATCTTCTTTAAAATAAATTGTTGAGTAATATTAAGTGTCTTTACCTATGAAATTGCCGTTTTTCATACAATATTTTTGGAAAACTAAATTTTCCATACTAACGTTTTGGATTTTTCTCGGAAATGCGATATCCAAATTTAGCAAAATTTTGTGGGAAACTTTGTACAACATTAAGTTTTTCATCATACTTATTTTATCGTAATACAATCGATGAGGTAAAAAACAAAGTCAAAGGCAAAGTCAAAAATAGCTTCATTTCATAGAACATACAGAATGTTGCTTAAAATAAGTCAAAATAGTGAATTAGTTAATTACATTAGTACTTTTAACTTTGCGCCTAAGGAGAAAAATAGGCAAGAAACTCCGAGGGATGCTCTTCTTAAGTCAATCAGACAAATTTTAAACCGTGTGGTGGTCGGTTGAGAATAACACCACCCCATCTCTTTCCGTGGGTTTCGTAAGAGACGACTAAGGAAATACAAATGAGACCTGCCTCCTAGTAATCCATCCCAGGCAACGACACTTCATTTTTTTCTGAATCTGAGGTGTCGTCCTATGGTCTCATGCGGTGTGGTAGAGTCTGTAAAGGGCCGTCTGGTTCGCGACCACCCTTCTACCGAAGTCCGACGCCAAATAGCTTGCTGTTTTTCTAGCATTTTCTGGGTTAACTCGCTCCATCGTCGACCTCATCTTTGACCTTATGGTTTAGATTGAGGTCAAGAGTTAACCCATCTTATAATAAATATAAAAAAATCTTTATTTTTAATTTTAATTGCCGTAATATCAAAGTAACTCTAGAGCTAAGCAATTTATTTCCATGGTTGTTTGTCTAATAGATCCGAAATTCTATAAAAGGCCTTTTTACAAAGTTTTTGTTAAAATATTGTCTTATTGTCATTGTCTAAAATCATGCAGCGGTCTCTCGTACTATTAAATGTTTAAGCCGTCGCGACTAATACGTAAATATGATGCTATTTATAAAATCTGGGGTGACTCAAATAGGTGGCGAAGGCTAAGGAAAGTGTTATGAAATGTATGGCCATTTCCACACTGTATAGTGCTTTTATTTTCATACTGGCTCTCGGCAAACTTTCTGGGTATGGGAGACTGAGGACACTTGATCCTTCCGACACACTTGGTACATTAAGTTTTTACAGTAACTAAACCCACTAGATCAATTTAAAGTAGCTTTAAGAACTCTGTCTAGATGCCAGGCAGTAGACAGAGCTACTTAAATTGATCTAGTAAATTGATTAGTTACTGTAAAAACTTAATGTACCAAGTGTGTCGGAAAGATCAAGTGTCCTCAGTCTCCCCTACCTACCACGATCGTTTAAAAGCATTTCTGTTTAGGATCCAACTTTGAACTGCTTCGCAATTGGAATGTTTTTTTAAAATGGTACCATGATGGCGCTGCTTTTGAACTGCTCGGTTGTCTATAAAATAAAATTTAAGAAATTGTCGCTGGTCTGCCTTTGAATAGCAACAGCGCCAAAATTGAATCGCTTATAAGCCATCATGGTACGAATCAGCGTTGCAGACTTGTTTATTAGGTCCTAAATTGGATCGCGCTAAGCGATCATGGTAAACCTCCTGTTTCCGAAATTATAACAAAACTTGCTTTCCACCCGGGACTTTGCTCCCGTGAGAATTTGAGAAAATTATGTAGCCTATGTGTTCATCCAGGGTGTTAGCTACCTCCATACCAAAGCCGTTTGAGCGTGAAAGAGTGACAAAGATCTAAGTATACATCCTCACAAAACGCATTTATAATGTTACTATAGGACAACAATAAAGTCAAATTTTATTGTTGTAGAATTTCTTATAAGTTTTGGAGAAAAATTTCCAGTCGTCTTCTTCATATCGTGCAGGTATAGTCAAGTAGGCGAACTTGACTAAGCCTCGTGTCAGAGTTTTAAAACCGCATAATGGCCTCTGACTTATAACACTTAAGGCGACTACAGCACCTAAATTACGATTTTATGATGCGTAGATAAGCATGACGCACTGCATTAAATCGAAGAAAAAATACTACGTTAATATTCAGGACATAAACTAGATAAGTAGTTTGCTGAAAACATGATTCAGCACTTTTGGTTCGATAGAAAAAGCTCACAAAGTCACCTCTAAATACCAATATTATGTATATTTTAAGCTGTAAAAACGATAGTAAAATGCACACAGAAACTTGAATTTGCTATCAAAATGTTCGTAATTGAACACTCTCGATAAGTAGTTAACGCATTTTTCGATTTAAGCTGTTACCTTTCCATAAATCTCATTTTTCTAACTTTCGAACGTTTTTATGCACGCACGCTTTCATAGTCCGTAAACTTCGTGTATCGACACTGTTCGCACTGCCGGCCCAGGCCTGTTGAGAGACGGAGATGGCCCTCCTGTCAGGCTATTCCTGTGTGTGCTGTCTTAGTCGGGTGCTGTAGTCGCCTTAAAACTTTTGCGATTTGACTTGACTTGGTTTTAACGACTGTAGTCAATCGACAAAAGCCGGGACCGACAGCTTAATGTACCCTCCGAAGCACGGAAACGCTCGTGATAAATTGCCACTTTGGTCACCCATCAGGTTTCCTGCCTCTGTGTACGTTGCTTAACCTCATAGGTTGAGATCACCGAGCGCCACTGGGCTTCGAGCGCATTGTTCAGTTTCACAGGAAGAATCAAAAACCCTAAAGTTTCACTTACGAATTTAAAGTCATTCTATTTCTTTTCTCCAGTTGTACCTCCAATCCAACAACCTATCAGAGATCGACTCCCGGCTGGTGCCTCGCTGGGACCTGATGCAGAAGGTGGATGTCTCTGACAACCCTTACCTGTGTGACTGCTCAACCCAGTGGATGGTGGACATGCTCGTCCCAACAGTGGAGAAAACCTGGGGGAACTCCACGCTTATGGTGTAAGTATGCGACCAGCATCACACCATTGCGCCCTTTTTGTAGGGTAAAAAAAAAATCCGTTGTTTTTTTTCACGTCCGATTTAAAATAGATGTCTTTTTTCGAAATAAGCACCCCCGAAAAACTGTTAAACGACATGTCGATATTTCCCTCCCCCCCTCTGTAGGGGCTGCCTAGATGCTGATGAAACAGTCGCCCACGTAACCCTGGAATGTATGGGAGTGGCGGACCAACGGCCAAAAATCCTATCAGGAATTAGGTCGCTCTGTGAAGCCTGCAAAATACTTAGGAGGATTCAGAACTTCTGGTCGAAACTAAGATGGGTGGAATAGCCACTGAACCACACATACATTATAATGGGCCATTTTACAGCCTAAATGCGGAAAGTGAAGCCACTGTGAAATTGAAAACATTCGACAAACTTTGAGGAATGAATCTACCCGTGATTACGAACAACTTTTTCTATGGCACCAACATTTCATACTAAAAAAAAATAAACTGCTGTTCAATACGTACTCAACAAAAATGTATGGAACAACAGATTATTTTTTTAGTAGGAAAGTTGGCTCTATAGAAAAAGTTATTATTATTATTATATATACTTTATTGCACAAAAAAAACAGGACATCACAGAAACATAAAAACATGGAAAAATGTACAATAGGCGGCCTTATTGCTATACAGCAATTTTTTCAAGAAGAGAAATCAAGAAGAGAAAGAAAGTAGCGGGTGCAGCAATATTAAATAAACTACATAACAATAAGTAAATACTTATACCTAAAATAAAATAACCTTTAAATACAAATACAACACAAATATACAAAAATATACAAAAATAAAATAAACATACATACTATTATGGACAAAAATGGAAAACTGTAACGAAATACCTAAATATATGGATAAGAAATTAATAAAATAGATACATACATTAATTATTAAGGTAATGTGTTCTGAGGCGGCTTTTAAATGTAGACAGCGAAGGAGCTTTTCTTAAGGATTCCGGTAAGGAGTTTCATAACCGGATAGCTTGTATGGTAAAGGATTTGGAAAAGAAGTCAGTGGAGTGGGGAGGCATATTTAAGGAAAGGTCATGTAAGGAGCGTAAGTGTCGAGTATGGGTGGAATAGCGGAAGCAGAATTGATTCTTAAGATAGACAGGACAAGAAGGATTGTGAAGGATTGAGTAGAGAAGAGAGAGGATGTGGAAATTGCGCCGAAGTCGGATAGGAAGCCAGTTGAGCGCTGAACGATAACTCGAAACATGGTCATATTTTCTCAAGCCAAATATAAATCTAATGCATCATAGTAGATTCATCCCTCAAACTTTGTCGAATGTTTTCAATTTCACCCTGTAATCAGTGAGTCAGTTTGAAGGCAAACGCGCCAGACGCAGAACACTCGCCAGATGATCCGAAGCTGTGTATGTAGAAAGCAGCAGGTGTTCTCCATCATACGGTCCATGCAGCATCCGATTGTTCATGGTCGCGATCCTCACCAGTGAGGAACTGAAGAAGAAGAAGAATGTATATTATTATACAGATGTTCCAAAAAATAGTGTCAAGCGGAAGTCCTGAGGTAGGTAAAACACCCCTTGGTGCATCCAAAACACCCCCATGTATGTTTCCGATTTTTTATAGTTTTCGAGTTATGAATTTTTAACTGAAATTTTGAGAATAATTTTGACCGTATTTTTTTTACTTTGGACCCACATTTTTAAAACTTCCATCAAAGTTACGAAGACGAACATTTTAAGCGTTAAAGTACAATTCATGAAAATTGAGTTGCGAAAAAAATATCTCAAAAAAGGCATTAATTTTTATTTATTTTTTAAGTTGTTCAGGTCGACAATTTCGGATGCTCCAAGGGGTGTTCTACCTCAGGACTTCCGCTTGACACTATTTTTTGGGACTGGGTGTCCCAAAAAATTGAATATTGCATTTCTGGAACAGCATAATCCCAGATAAAACATAAGTTATGTGAAAACGCCAAGTTCTTTACAAGCAGCGTATTTTTACAGTTCTTTTTACCGTGTTGATTTTAAGCAAGGCTAGCTTCTTGTATACTGTTCTAAGTTATATGTACACCGTTATATGTACAAAATGCGCTATATGCTGATGAGGTTTGTATGGGAACTCAAATTTTTTTTTCGTATTTTGACCTACGTTCCTTGGGAAAGTTGTTCAGTTTCATGGACTGATTAACCACCCGAGAGGTTGAAAGAGAGATACCTAAAGCCCCGTATAGGCTGGTAAAAAAATGTATTGTATTGATTTTGTAAATATAATGTATGTGTATATACATAACTTTTTATCTATATATGTTTTCTTTGTCCAGGTGCCAGGAGCCGGTTGAAATGCGAGGCTACACGATGAAGCACCTGCATGACATCCACAGAACCATGCGGTGTGTCGACAAATATGGACACAGACCCGAGAGGGACGGGGCCATTCTTATGGGCACCCTCATTGGTAAGGAACATCATGATCTATTCCCCTATTGCATTAAGAGTGCGGCATCGAAAATTTAGAAGGCGGTGGCCTTTGCGCCAAGCTTTAGTCGTCACATCTCCACATTTAGAAAACATTGCTCAAATTAGGTAATCTTAAAGTAATCCGAGGAAGCTGCTGGTATATTTTTAAAATGTCCTCTCTACTTATCTGCATTACTTTTTAATGTACTTGTTTGTGTTTTGTTCCTTGTTAGATTTTTTGTGACCGATGCGGATAGATTCTCTTATTACCTTATTAGATATTACAAAGGTGTCAAAAAAACAGTAAAAAGGTTTTAAAAAGTATTTTTGTGCAGTTCATAATTAACCATAGTAAATCACACACTCGAGACACAGCCGTCATAGATGCCTTGAGGTCTGAATGCAACAGCAAGGAACCGTCACTTGCTTAAATATATATATTATATACATTATGTTTTCATATATTTATTATACTTATTTATACATTGTAAACCTCTATGGAAAGTATCAACCTCTATGGAAAGTACAAGAAAACTTAATCTAAAAAAAGGCACGGACATAAAGTCTGTGGATGCTAATAAAAAAAAAAAAAACACACACACTCAAATACCTTTTTTCTTGTACCTTCTTCTAGGCGTACTCCTGTCGGTGCCCATCATGCTAACCCTGATGCTGCTATGGAGGCGAGGGTACTTCGCTTTCATCGGCATGAGAGGCCCAGTCGATGTGTCTCGAGCATTCTACAAGCGAGCTCCTGCTAACGAGTTCATAAACTAGGCCCGTGTTACAGTGGAGACTCAAGTCTTGGTCTACAGGGTGTAAGGGGTCTTAGAAAAAACTGAAACCCTGAATTCAGACCATCATTCCAAACGATTTTTCAGTGGAATTTTCTTCAGAAAAATTTTCAATATGTTTTAATAAAAAACGGTGATAATAGCGTTAACCATGAAAAATAGCAATGTACGTCGTATTTTGACAGCGGTGCGGTTTCGCGGTACATTGCGTAACGATAAAGTAGGTAAAAATCGGAAACTCCTTAACTTGAGGTTTCCGAGAAAAATAAAATACTTGTGGACGATCATAGTTATGGGTAGGTTCCACCATTTAAGTGTTTTTAAGCTGTCGATTACACCCTGTATACTAAAATATAGGTTGTCTCTTTTTGTCGCGTTCTGTAATACAGACCTAAGACTTGGCATGGTGCACTGCCGTGCGCCCGAAAAATAAAAGTAGAATGTATTGTGTGAAATTATTTCGTATGTTTTTTACGTTGTAGAGTAAGTGTGATGTAAGTACTTACTTAATTTTAATAAAAATTATAACATGAATTATAACTTTTAATAAAAATCTAAATTATAAATACGAAAGTAGCTCTGTCTGCCTGTCTGTCTGTCTGTTACGCTTTCATGCCTAAACTACTGAACCGGTTTTTAGGAAATTTAGTACAGAGATAGATTGGACCTTGGAAAAGGACATAGGCTACATTTTATCCCACAGCTGGGCACGGTATAACCTGTAGTCCACGCAGGTGGAGCCGCGGGCGGAAAAATAGTTATAACATAAATTACGGCCATTTTTAAATTACATTTTCAGCAAACTACTTATCTACATTTATGTCCTGAATATTACCGTAGTATTTTTTTTCTTCGATTTAATGCAGTGCGTCATGCTTATCTACGCATCATAAAATCTTAATTTAGGTGCTGTACCTAGTAGTAGCCTTAAATTGTACAATGAAGTATGATTGGGTGCAGGGAAGGCGTAAACTGTATTGCTATCTAAAAGGGGCACGCTCCTGGCTCCGTCTATAGTAGTCTAAGCTTAATAAACATGTTCTGGGTTAACTCGCTCCATCGTCGACCTCATCTATGACCTTGGTCAAGATTGAGGTCAAGAGGTAACCCTACTTGTAATAATAATAATAAAAAAACAACGGGCTGCACTCTGGGAGTGCCGGCAGAACTGAAAACTTGAACATTAACGTTATGCATTAATATGGAAATAAAACAAAATACACAAAAAGAGTCCGTTATTCTCTCAGGATTCGAACCCTCGACCAGTTGCTTACAATCTGGCAACTTTTCCACTCGACCAAACTGTCTACTTTCAATTCAGTAAAATAGTCTATCGGTATTTGCGTACTATGTGCGAATAATCGTTGACATCGTTGACATCTGCCACAGAGTTAATTTTACCATAGGGCTGCCATCCGTCCGGGTTTCCACCCACACTTCAAAGTGCACAGCGCTGCTAAAGAAGTTTTCACTTCAAAAAAGGTGGCAACCCTATCCTACGCATTTTCGATCACATCTGACGATCACGGTCACGTGACATCTGACGCGAGTTCATCGCGAGTTTAACATTTTTATTTTTTTATTCTTTTTGTATGTCCTTTAATGATCATTCTATTTTTTTTCTCATCTCATCCGTTTCCAAATTTCTCTTCCCACTTCAATTTCCCTTCTCTGTTTTGATAATTCTTACTCTTTTTATGCTCTTGCTTCATTTATCCACGGTAATGACATTAAATTATAAATATGTAATCAAATTTGTTTTTTTAGTTTTTTATTTATCTTTCTCTTTGTTTCTTTTTATATTCTGCCGTCAGTTGCTTATTAGATGGTACTTGAAAATGGCACAAATGGCCTCTCGGCCGACTGCCAATAAAAAAAAAAAACATTTTTTTCCCCATACTAAAAGTGCTCAACGCCGCTAAAGAAGTTTTTTACTTCAAATAAATCTTTAGGGGATGATTCACCCTATGAAACTGAACAACCTATATGAAATTCAGAAACAAGTTTCAACTGCCCAAGGTGATATCGCACAGTTCTATGGAGAGGCGATTTTTTTTATTTTCGTATTTCGACCTATGTTCCTTGGGGAAAGATTGATATTTTTTAAAATACAATGGATTTTTTGGATTAAGTTGTTCAGACGATCATCACCAACAAAAGTTTCGCTAACCTATAAAATGCTGAGTTCCCGCCCAAAATCTTCACCCCATTTAAATACGTAAATTCTGCTCAGGATGTCTGTACACTGAAGAGCACGTCAAGCTTGACACTGGACTTTGGACCGGCCCTGCATTGTATGGCGCGCAGTATAAATCAGAGCTCAGCTTAAACTGGTAGTGTCAAGCGTGACCTGCTCTTGACTGTACCTGACCTATTATTTATATTTATAACTAGCATTTCGCTCGGGACTTCGTTCCCGTGGGAATTCTGGAAAATTATGTACCCTATGTCCATCGGGGATAATGTAGGATTGTAATGGTGAAAGAATTTTTCAAATCGGTCCAGTAGTTTCGGAGCCTATTCAATGCAAACAAACAAACAAATCTTTCCTCTTTATAATATGTATAGATGGGCCTTTTATAACTGGAAAATGGCACAGCAAAATTGTATCACCATTGCTTTCTATGTACTGATGATAATTATTTAAGGCGACTACAGCACCTAAATTACGATTTTATGATGTGTAGATAAGCATGACGCACTGCATTAAATCGAAGAAAAAAAAGCTCACAAAGTCACCTCTAAATACCTACCCAATATTGTGTGTCTTTTAAGCTGTAAAAACGATAGTAAAATGCACACAGGAACTTGAATTTGCTATCAAAATGTTCGTGATTGAACACTCTCGATAAGTAGTTAACGCATTTTTCAATTTAAGCTGTTACCTTTCCATAAATCTCATTTTTCTAACCTTCGAACATGTTTTTACGCACGCACGCTTTCATAGTCCGTAAACTTCGTGTATCGACACTGTTCGCACTGCCGGCCCAGGCCTGTTGAGAGACGGAGATGGCACTGTTCCTATGTGTGCTGCCTTTACCGGGTGCTGTAGTCGCCTTAAATTCAAAATTGCTTTATTTCATAGAATATACAAAATGTTACTTGAAATCGTCATAATAAATACATTAGCAAATAATTTTCCACGTTAAAAACGTATGAGTCACCGACTTCAATCCCAACAACAGTTCGCACAAAGTAGATTATAAACTAGTATTTTTTGCAGACTACAATGCCTATTAGCAGATAACCACAAACGAAAATGTCACTCATTTATTTAGATGATGTTCTGGTTTGTAGTATTTTTTGTTATTGTTGATTTTTTTTAAAGCGCTGAATTATTTTCGATAAAATTTATATGGGACCACTTCTGGAGTATACTCTTTCGAACAAAGAAGAATTTTGAAAAATCGGTCCATAATTAGCGGAAAAATCGATCAATTTTGAAGTCGGTTAAAAAGTAAATTACATTAGCACTTTTGACTTTGCGCCTATTCGCAAAGGTGCAGTCTTCCTCAGGAGAAGAATAGGCAAGAAACTCCGAGGGTCGCTCTTTTTAACTGAATCATATATACATTTCCTTATTTCTCATTTTCTAATGTAGAAGCTGGAAAAATATGAATATGGCAAAATATGGCTAATGAAAAGACGCATTTCAAAGAGTTACATTGAATATTGGAAATCTTGCATTTAGCAAACATATGAAATAATTAGATGAAGTCCTCCTGTTATCATTATCACTAACACATTTACGAATGGCAAATAAATATAAATTCAATGTCGCAACATAGAAATATAACTATCTACTAACTATCGGGGTTATAGAAGTTTGTAGTGATATAATCAAATTCTTTCAACCAGAGGCGACTAAGGAAACACAAATGAGACCTGCCTCCTAGGTAGTAATCCATCCCAGGCAACGACACTTCATTTTTTCTGAATCTGAGGTGTCGTCCTATGGTCTCATGCGGTGTGGCAGGCTCTGTAAAGGGCCGTCTGGTTCGCGACCACCCTCCTACCGAAGTCCGACGCCAAACAGTTTGCTGTGTTCCGTCGGTGCGTGGGAGTACCAGTGCCTTTATAGGCATTTTCTGGGTTAACTCGCTCCATCGTCGACTTCATCTGTGACCTTATGGTCAAGATTTAGGTCAAGAGTTAACCCATCTTATAATAAAAAATAAAAAAAAGAAACAAAGGCGGTCCTTTAAAGATTTCGCCATTTTAAGTTGTCATGTCAGTGTATGAATGAGTAATCTATCCATCAGTGTTGTGGCTCCAACCACAGCACTATGCTGAGTCAGGAACTCTTCCTTGACCAGCGTTTCACATCACATAATTAATTTCCTCTTCATGTTTTACTGTGTTTGTATTTGTGCATTGTGTGAAGTTGTTTGTTTATGTTTTTGTCAAAGTTGCTGGTCATTGAACAAACGTTTTATCTATCGTAAGAGTTAACTTGAGACCTGGGCCGACGATGTCATCTTCGTTGTACGGTGTGCGGAATGATAAAATATGTATCTAGTCACCAGTTCGTCAGGTAAACTAAGTTATGTCTCTACATGATAAGATAACCCATGATGGGGTCTGGGTTTTTCGTAAGCATTGAGTGAGTAATGCCGTTAAGTAAATTTTTATTTTCTCTTAATGCTTACAATCAGAGATTCTTCTGAAAAATTATTGTGCTGTATCCTATATGCATGTTGTTAGCAGTCAACTCATGAGTTGCCTGAAAAACAGCCTGGCTGAGGCAGTACCTTTTCAACACATTATTAATTTTGTGTAGATCGCATGACGCGGTTTACTGTGATCTTCACCGATTGCCGTGGGACCACCGTGCTACTTAATATTATCTACTCGTAATGATGCGAGATAATAAATGAGATAATAATTTGAATAAATATAGACCAACGGCTATTTTTTTGTACATACTAAAATATATATCTACAAAAAAACTTTGTTTTATAATATAGTATGATGATGATTTTATCAGTTTAAAAAATAGTGACAATGAGAATATTAAATAGGTATTAAGAGTGTGTATATTCCATACTGCACTTCTCTCGATTTCGTAAAGTTTTTCCTAAAACACGGGTTGCCTGGTAGAAATTGCGCTTATCGATAACGTTACTTACAAGCAAGCTACAAGTAACTCGTGAGTAAAACTTTATTTTGTGACTGTGTGTAATAAAGAGGAGCCTGTCTATCTATAATGAGACGAAATATAGAAACGAACAACTATATCTCGATATCTACAATACCGACTTCTATATTTATCTGTATCTCTACGCAGAAATTATATTTTAAACCGATTTTAGTCAGTTCTCGTTTTGCCGCGCATGCGTTAAGACGCTATTCGAAATTTAAATAGCATAAATTTCTAATTTAAAATTAAATGTATAATCCTATTACGTTAAATATGTAGTTTATTGAGTTAATACGATCGTTGTGCCAAGTGCTATTTGATTTTGCAGTGTTAACATCAAAATAAAATAAAAACTGTATGGAGTTTGTATTGCAAATAACTCTGCTGAATTAAATTGTCGCTTACTGAGTGGTTTATTAAGGTGGGTTAATAGTTATTTGAATTAATAGGGTTATAGTTTTATTTATTTATGAACACGGGCCTTATTATACTGGGTGGTGAACGGTTGGTTCTACACCACCCCATTTCTTTCCGTGTGTGTTGTAAGAGGCGACTAAGGAAACATTTTTTTTTTATTATTTCCAAATAATGATTACACTATTTAACTTAAGACTAAAGTCGCTTAAGACAAAAGTATTAACTTATAATTCTTCTACTTCATTGCTATAAATTAATTAACCGTGTGGTGATCGGTTGAGAATAACACCACCCCATCTCTTTCCGTGGGTGTCGTAAGAGGCGACTAAGGAAACTCAAATGAGACCTGCCTCCTGGTAATTCATCCCAGGCAACGACACTTCATTTTTTTCTGAATCTGAGGTGTTGTCCTATGGTCTCATGCGGTGTGGTAGGCTCTGTAAAGGGCCGTCTGGTTCGCGACCACCCTCCTACCGAAGTCCGACGCCAAACAGCTTGCTGTGTTCCATCGGTGCGTGGGAGTACCAGTGCCTTATAGGCGTTTTCTGGGTTAACTCGCTCCATCGTCGACCTCATCTATGACCTTGGTCAAGATTGAGGTCAAGAGTTAACCCATCTTATAATAAAAAAAATAAAAAAATAAGTCAATTTATTATACTGGGTGGTGAACGGTTGGTTCTACACCACCCCATCTCTTTCCGTGGGTGTTGTAAGAGGCGACTAAGGAAACAATTTTTTATTTTATTATTTCCAAATAATGATTACACTATTTAACTTAAGACTAAAGTCGCTTAAGACAAAAGTATTAACTTCTAATCCTTCTACTTCATTTCTATAAATTAATACGGATATTTGTTCCATAGTTTTAAAACCTGCCTCCCATAATTCATACTAGGCAACGACAACTCCTTCGTATTCACAAATTATTCGGCCAGACGAACATTTATAATTTTAAAAAGGACAGTTCATCACATAACGAATTCGATTGGTGATCAATAGTTATTAGCGATACAAGTGTTGTAAGTAATGTGTAACGTGAGCCCACTTGACACACGAGCGAAGCGAGCAAGAAACACGATCGGGTGACAATTGTGAAAATATCGCGTAGTTAACAAACTTAAAAAAAAAATACTTTAGAGAACTTTTTTAAAGTCTGTTAAAAACAATCAATGCCATGTAAAAACGCAATGGCAGATCAATAAATAAACAGTCCCAACAATTAAATGTCCAATCATAACAGGGAAACCCGTCTTGAAGAATTGTATGAATGTGAATTTGTATCCATGCTGTTCAGCCACTCCTGCGCAGACTACGTTCGCGCTCGCGCCGATTAGTGTGCCGTTACCTGAGGAACATTGTAAAATACATTAGTTTGTAATATACGGACTGGTGTTATACTGCCTGGGAAGAGTTGGCAGCTGGTACATTCAAAACTCCAGAGTGACCGGTCCCCGAAGATAGATGATCCAGACTCTCAGATGAAGATAAAAATTATTCAGATTATAGTATTTGTCGTTTTATTTTGAGGGTGCTCAATAGAAAATCGCCCCGGGTGCCAACCCATGCTACGCCGCCACTGGTTTTAACGACTGTAGTCAATCGACAAAAGCCAGCACCGACAGCTTCACGTGCCCTCTGAAGCACAGCAACGCTCGTGAGAAATTGCCACTTTGGTCACCCATCAGGCTCCTGGACTCTGTGTACGTTGTTAAGCCTCAGTCGGTTGAGATTGGTAACGAGCGCTTGTATTGCCGCCTTGTTGTACACTATGTTTTATGTTCTGTTAAGGCGACTACAGCACCTAAATTACGATTTTATGATGCGTAGATAAGCATGACGCACTGCATTAAATCGAAGAAAAAAAATACTACGGTAATATTCAGGACATAAACTAGATAAGTGGTTTACTGAAAACATGATTCAGCACTTTTGGTTCGATAGAAAAAGCTCACAAAGTCACCTCTAAATACCCAATATTGTGTATCTTTTAAGCTGTAAAAACGATAGTAAAATGCACACAGGAACTTGAATTTGTTATCAAAATGTTCGTGATTGAACACTCTCGATAAGTAGTTAACGCATTTTTCGATTTAAGCTGTTACCTTTCCATAAATCTCATTTTTCTAACTTTCGAACATGTTTTTACGCACGCACGCTTTCACAGTCCGTAAACTTCGTGTATCGACACTGTTCGCACTGCCGGCCCAGGCCTGTTGAGAGACGGAGATGGCACTATTCCTATGTGTGCTGCCTTTATCGGGTGCTGTAGTCGCCTTAAATTATTTGCTAGCAGTGGCGTAGCTAGGTAACCAAGGGCCCTGGGGCAAATAAACAAATGGGGCCCCACTGCTATCTAAACTGGTTAGGTTTTATCAAGTAAAAATATTAAATATACAAATACTTTAAAAATGCACAATAAAACGCACAGATGAATAATAAAACGCACATATCCCTATCCGTCAAATTAACAACACTGCCAACCCACAGAAGTGGAACTCCTTTCGAATTTCTCTCAACTGAGTTTTGCCATGATTAAAGTCGGGTTGCAACCTGTCATATTTATTTTGAAAATGGGAGAAATTTTCAAAAGTTCAAGATTTTCTGGTAAGGAGTAGAGGGCCCCCTGAGCTTGAGGGCTCCGTGGCACTGCCCTGCCTAGCCAAAGTCAAAGTCAAAGTCAAAAGTGTTTATTTAATTGAACATATAAAATGATACTTGAACACGTCAATATTATGAATTACATTAGCACTTTTGACTTTGCGCCTATTCGCAAAGGTGCAGTCTTCCTCAGGAGAAGAATAGGCAAGAAACTCCGAGGGTCGCTCTTTTTAAGTTAATCATATAAATTTTCTTACTTTTAATTTTAATTGACTTAATATCTAAATAACCCTGGAGCTGAGCAATTTATTCCCATGGTTGCTTGTCTAACAGATAATCCGAAATTCTATAATAGCCCTTTTTACAAAGTTTTTGTTTAATTATCGTCTTAAATTTTTCTAAAGGTAGGTAGGTTTTGAATACACATGGGAATCTTATTGTAGAAGCGTATACATTGACCCATTAAAGAGTTTGTTACTTTGTAGAGACGGCTGTCTAGTATATCCAAGTTATGTTTGCTTCTAGTGTTTACATTGTGCCTATCACATTTTTTCTTGAACAATTGTTCATTTTTCTTTACGTATAAAAGATTATTAAATATATACTGGGACGCAAATGTCAAAATATCTATTTCCTTAAATCTATTTCTAAGAGACATTCTAGGTCTCATTTGATAAATCGCGCGAACAGCCCTTTTCTGCAGGACAAATATCTTATTAATGTCGGCAGCATTACCCCACAGCAAAATGCCATATGACATTAGGCTGTGGAAGTAACTGAAATATACGGTTCTCGCGGTTTCTACGTCCGATAATTGACGGATTTTTTTAACCGCGTAAGCTGCTGAACTGAGTCTGTTCGCTAACTTATCAATATGAGGACCCCATTGTGGCCCCTAGGTAACTACGCCACTGTTTGTTAGCTGTCTGTTACACCCTGTTTAACATAAATATAAATAGGTATTACTAGTAGTACTAAAGATAAGTAATATCTAGTTATCATTGTGACATTCTGTTAAACAAACATAAGCAAACATGTTAAGCAAACATATGTAAGAACACAATGTACATAATATGGAAGCAATAGAGAATTGAATTTAATTTAATTGTGTGCTCGTAAGTGGGTTTTAACCTCCGATAAAATAGAGAGGTGATATAAGTTTGACGTGTGTATCTGTGTAGATTATAAGGGAAGTTGTTCCGATTATAAAAGGCTTAATAAACAAAAGAGATAAATATATCAAGTAAGTTCGTCGTAAAACGGAACGCTACAGCACACCAACGGCAGCCATCTTAGTTTGGTCAGCAACGTCCAGAACATTGTTAAATTACATCGGAACAACTTTCCCGCGGCACTTTGATTCCGGTCTCCCCTATCAGTGTATCTATCTAAGCGAAGCTGACGCTGGGTGAACGAATGGAATGTTGACGATTGCTTCTTTATAAGGAGACCTTTATTAATGATATGAACCAAACACAGCAATGTACATCATTCCATTCGTTCAATCAGCATCAACTTCGCTTAGGTGGTAGCCCCCCTGTATCTGTGGCATCGTAGCTCCTAAAAGAATGGACCGATTTCGATTTGTTTTTTTTTTAATTGAAAGCTGACGTTATCGAAATCCAGGGCAATCTATAAAATTTGCTAAGTATATACACGGTGATAAAAAACCTCCCAGCTATATTCAAAATCCTGAACCAGGAACACATTTATGAGAAAAACATTTTTTTTTTCAATGAGAATAGTTCATTTTTTGCCTAAACGTAGACATTACTCCTACAGCAGGCACGCGCGGGGTGTGGGTAGCGCTCGGGGGATGCACCCGAGTGGTGTCTACGTTTAGGAATAAAAAAATCCTACCAAAAAAAAAAGAAAAGTGTTCTGTAAGTGATACTGGTTCAGGATTTTGTATATAGCTAGGAGGTTCTTTTTCACCCTGTATAGTATATGATTAAACTTTTAACATTTGGCCGTTGGTTACCTTAGTCAAAATTAAATTTAATAAAATCAAAAATCAATTCTTTTAAACTTTTATGAAGTTATTTATTATTGATCGCATTGATTTATTTATTTCATCTTTTGTCTTTTTTCTATAAGGTGTTTTTTTTTTAACTTATCAATTTTTAGTCTTTCCATTTAAAATGTCATCTTCTTGTAAAATGTGTGTCTGCAGAAAAAAAAACTATTATTGTGATAGCCTATAGGAATGAGACAGACTTGAACCCGAAATGCAGCGGGTTCAAATCCTGGTGCGGGCCTGTACCACTAATTTTTTTTATTTGATTATAAGATGGGTTAACTCTTGACCTCAATCTTGACCATAAGATCAAAGATGAGGTCAACGATGGAGCGAGTTAACCCAGAAAACGCCTATAAAGGCACTAGTACTCCCACGCACCGACGGAACACAGCAAGCTGTTTGGCGTCGGACTTCGGAAGGAGGGTGGTCGCGAACCAGACGGCCCTTTACAGAGCCTACCACACCGCACGAGACTATAAGATGACACCTCAGATTCAGAAAAAAATGAAGTGTCGTTGCCTGGGATGGATTATTAGGAGGCAGGGTCTCATTTTTGTTTCCTTAGTCGCCTCTTACGACATACGGTTAACAATAAAAAATAAAAATAAATAAAAATTTCTTCTTACCCCTCCCAGCAAAATGTCGAAGCTCTGTCGCGGCTTGAAGGAGTGGGCGGGTTTCTCCAAGCCATCAGCCGACCTTGAACTGAACAGAAGCCACTACTCTCTGGTGTCCACTGGCGAGCTTACTGCTGATACTCTTCAGCTGTGGCTGGGTCTTCCGGAGGAGGTCAGATATGACCCCGCCTTGGAGCCGTTCAGAAGACTTTATGAGAAGGAACATGGTTTGTACATATCTACATTTTACTTTTACTATAAGATGGGTTAACTCTTGACCTCAATCTTGACCAAGGTCATAGATGAGGTCGACGATGGAGCGAGTTAACCCAGAAAATGCCTATAAAGGCACTGGTACTCCTACGCACCGACGGAACACAGCAAGCTGTTTGGCGTCGGACTTCGGTAGGAGGGTGGTCGTGAACCAGACGGCCCTTTACAGAGCCCACCACACCGCATGAGAGCAAAAAAATGAAGTGTCGTTGCCTGGGATGGATTACTAGGAGGCAGGTCTCATTTGTGTTTCCTTAGTCGCCGCTTACGACACCCACGGAAAGAGATGGGGTGGTGTTATTCTCAACGGATCACCACACAGCAAAAACGTTCACGCCTATAATCCCCATTGGGGTAGGCAGAGCATCAGTTTTACGACCACTTGATGCCACGTTTGACATAAATTCAAAGGGTTGTATGATGAACTATGATGTAAGTGGTGAGAGGTTGTCAGTCTGTCTCCCATAACGACACAGGAAAACCCTGCGTTCCACTTATAGAGCGGGACCCAAGGAGAATGAGTTCATTTCCGTGGGACTTACCTCCGCCATACGAACTACTGGTATGTACTTATTTGGCATATGTCCCTGAACACAAAAAGTGCGGTAGTCACTTTCTAAGGGTATGGAGGGGGTAGCTATGACGTATCAAAGATGGCGGCCGGTCCTATTTTATTTAAGCTATATTTAGATAACTACTGGGCAGATTTACTTAAATAGGGTCTCAAATGAAAGATAATTTAATATACATTGTTTTATTCCAAAGATGCATTAGTGTAAACCTAGTAACAAAATAAATATTTTCAAAAAACGACATTTTGTAATATTAAACTTTTTTTACTGTGTGAAAAGAACAGAAACCGTTAGGATTACGGTAATTTAGCTTATTATAAAAAATAGCTACACTTATCAGCATTCTAATGAATCTAAAAACGTTTAAATCGAGCTATAAACAACGGAACTGCAGTCGTCTAAGTGAGCGTGGGTAGCGCCGAACTGGTAGTCAGTTCGGCGCTACCTTAGATTTTACTTCGATTTTCGTACGAATAATCTTGAAAATAACGTGACAAAACGGGTAGAATCACAGCAAAATGAAAAAGTATTATGAACAGGCATCATTTTTTTTTAACAGGCATCAATTTTTTTGCCAAAAAATTTTTCTTCATTTTTTTACGAACTATTTTCAAAAATTCTCGTAACAAAAATAACTCTTCGTATCATATCGAAATAAAACTCTTCATACTTGCACGTACTTGCGTTATATTTCAAAACAAAGGACTCAATGGTACTGGTCTGTACTGATGGACATGAGAGTGTAAACGTACGCACTCGAGACAGAGGCAGGTCGCTGACGTGAGAGAGTGTACAGCCGCCGTTATATTTTTTACATCGGCAACACTGAGATTCATTCCGAGGAATCCCTGCACCGTGCTGCGCCGTGAACTTTGGCACTTGTCGCTTCATTCATTTAAAATCATTTGGTCAGGCCCATGACACTGTTAGTACCAATAACTGCGAAATGGCACTTCTATCGCCTTTTAAAACTAAAAAAAATTTTGATGTTTGATATGGGTTCCTTTAAAAAAAGTTCTTTAGCTTCATGAGGAGCCCTAAATTTTGCTAGTTTAAAAGCATTAATGGGAAACTCCGCCGAGTCTTCACGTCACCCATACCTCAAAGCCTGAAAACGAAAGTTTTCAATCAGTGCGTCCTACCCGTGATGAGATGACATACGGAGCCGAGACGTGGCCACTTACAGTGAGACTAGTCCACCAATTTAAGGTTGCTCAGCGAGCTATGGAAAGGGCTATGCTCGGTATTTCTTTGAGGGATCGGATTCGAAACGAAATAATCTGTCAGAAAACCAAAGTTACTGACATAGCCCGGCGAATTAGCAAGCTTAAGTGGCAGTGAGCTGGTCATATCTGTCGTAGAACCGATGGCCGTTGGGGCAGAAAAGTTCTAGAATGGAGACCACGAATCGGCAAACGTAGCGTAGGGCGCCCTGTTACTAGGTGGGGTGACGATATTCGTAAAGTAGCGGGCACTGGTTGGAGGAGGAGAGCTGAAGACCGAGCTCAGTAGCGTGCCATAGGAGAGGCCTATGTCCAGCAGTGGACTGATACAGGCTGATGATGATGATAAAAGCATTAATAAAGCTTTTTTTATTTGAATCTTTGGCCCATTTTAATAAATCATCCATGAGTTGAAACAGACTCTCGAGTAGCTGTTGCCTTTATGTTGTTGCTACGTAACAGCTACTAGGTTGGTACCCTCTAAGTTTAATTTTTTGTCTGTTCTTGGAGGATGATTGCACTTTAAACAGACATAGATAAAAAATCAAATGCAATCTAAATAAAAATGCAAAGCATGTCCTTTTCAGATAACTAGATTATGTAATATGACATGCTATGGTTAAAGTTACATTACACGAATCAAATGTTTTTGACCCTGATTGATTTTTTAGATACATAGTTTCATTAAATAATAAATATACGTACCAGCCCTTCCAATCACCAAAGTCATTTCTGGGGTATCATCCTCATCCTCATTTTGCTCTCGAAAATAATTAAGAATAAACAAATAAATAAACGCTACACACCCAAGGGCCACACTAAGGTTTTCCCTTGTGTCGTGGGTCCCTTGAAATACACATAAAGACAAATACAAACACCCATGACCCGAGAACAAACAAATAAATCTTTGACATGCTGCTGGGTAGCAGTAGGTACAGTTGCGTGCTTGTTTACGCCGCGTGCGATACAAATCGCGTACACCATGTGTTCAAAAAGCACGCGAAGGTTTAAAGTACAGTGGGTAATAAAAATGCCTATTGGGTTTTTTCATGGGACAGACTGTCAGCCGACTCACCCTGCACTAGGAATAAATCTGTATTGCAGTGATAAGACATCTAGTCAAGTACAAAAAAATATAACGGCGGCTGTACACTCTCGCACGTCAGCGACCTGCCTCTGCCTCGAGTGCGTACGTTTACACTCTCATGTCCATCAGTACAGACCAGTACCATTGAGTCCTTTGTTTTGAAATATAATGCAAGTACGTGCAAGTATGAAGAGTTTTATTTCGATATGATACGAAGCGTTATTTTTGTTACGAGAATTTTTGAAAATAGTTCGTAAAAATAATGAAGAAAAATTTTTTACAAAAAAAGTGATGCCTGTTAAAAAAAATGATGCCTGTTCATAATACTTTTTCATTTTGCTGTAATTCAACTCGTTTTATTACGTTATTTTAAAGATTGTTCGTACCAAAATCTAAGTACCGTAGTCAGTTCGGCGCTACCCACGCTCACTTAGACGGCTGCAGTTCCGTTGTTTACAGCTCGATTTAAACGTTTTTAGGTTCATTAGAATGCTGATAAGTGTAGCTATTTTTTATAATAAGCTAAATTACCGTAACCATAATGGTTTATGTTCTTTTCACGCAGTAAAAAAAAGTTTAATTTTACAAAATGTCGTTTTTTTTAAATATTTATTTTGTTACTAGCTTTACACTAATGCATCTTTAGAATAAAACAATGTATATTAAATTATCTTTCATTTGAGACCCTATTTAAGTAAATCTGCCCAGTAGTTATCTAAATATAGCTTAAATAAAATAGGACCAGCCGCCATCTTTGATACGTCATAGCTACCCCCTCCATACCCTTAGAAAGTGACTATCGCACTTTTTGTGTTCAGAAAAACATGCCAAATAAGTACATACCAGTAGTTCGTATGGCGGAGGTGAGTCCCACGAAAATCGTTATTTGAAGACTTTTTTACGAATGGGTCCCGCTCTATTATATGTTAAGGCGACTACAGCACCCGATAAAGGCAGCACACATAGGAATAGTGCCGTCTCCGTCTCTCAATAGGCCTGGGCCGGCAGTGCGAACAGTGTCGATACACGAAGTTTACGGACTATGAAAGCGTGCGTGCATAAAAACATGTTCGAAAGTTAGAAAAATGAGATTTATGGAAAGGTAACAGTCTAAATCGAAAAATGCGTTAACTACTTATCGAGAGTGTTCAATCACGAACATTTTGATAGCAAATTCAAGTTCCTGTGTGCATTTTACTATCGTTTTTACAGCTTAAAAGATACACAATATTGGTATTTAGAGGTGACTTTGTGAGCTTTTTCTATCGAACCAAAAGTGCTGAATCATGTTTTCAGCAAAATACTTATCTAGTTTATGTCCTGAATTTTACCGTAGTATTTTTTTCTTCGATTTAATGCAGTACGTCATGCTTATCTACGCATCATAAAATCGTAAATTAGGTGCTGTGTAGTCGCCTTAATCCTCGGTGTCAGCTACCTACATACCTACCACACAATTATAATATCTGTTAAAACAAAGCAACAAAAAATTGAAGCGGTGATAGCCCACAGTTGGTAATAAGCCATACTTGTAATCCGAAGGTCGCGGGTTCAAATCCTGGTGCGGGCCTGTACCACTATATTCGTCTTTTCGGATTTATGTACGGATTTCTAATTATCACTTGCTCAACGGTGAAGGAAAACATCGTGATGAAACCCGTTCGTCCAAGAAAATTTTCGAAAGGGAGGCCCGTGCCCCTCGGTGGGGACGTATATGGGCAGATGGCAACGAACAATAAATTACGTAGTTCTAAATCTTATATTATTGTAGATGATAAATCTAAAATTTTAATACATACTTAGGTAGTTAGTTTGTATTCTAAGGCCCGTATTACAGAAGGACACTCAAATGTTGATCTATACTTAAGTATTGATTCAATATTCAAGACATGTATTTGACACAAAACACTACAACACAAAGAAAATAAAATAACATAAAATATAAAACACAGGACAAGAACACATACAGAAGACGACAAAACAATGTATAATATAAATAGTGGATTGTGCAGTAGTGCGATGTCAAATAGGACACAGCTCAGCATGTGTTGAAGCCGAGGCCCCAACGCTGGTTTTCAGCTGTGCCCTTGGTGCACGTGTGTACAGTGCCGACGGAAAAGAGTAAACTACTACCTAATGTGTTGTGTAGTGTATTTGCATGTGTGCGGTGTGGGTGTGTGTGTGTGTGCTTGTAGATATGTGTGTATGTTGGTGACAGTGTGACAAGGATGATAGATAAATACAAAAGGTAAAATAAATAAATAATCTGGACTACTCCCTTAGGTATGTTGGAATAACCCGACCAGTAGTTTTTGACAATTTATTAAATGTTTCTTGAGTTGGATCTTAAAAGAATGTATTGATTGATTGTGTATTTCTCTCACTATCAAAATGACAAAGACCAAAGACGACTGCTACTTAAGTACAGATCAGAGTCTGAGTCACGTTCTGTAATACAGACCTAAGAATCGATGTCGAGACGTAATAAAATAAAAAAATAAAATCATTCTACAGAGTTATGATTGCAATTATTCCTAGCTACTAATTCTTCTAAGAAGTAACTTTAGACACCTTTTAGACACTAATAATCCTTACTAATATTATAAACGCGAAAGTTTGTAAGTATGGATGTATGGATGTATGGAAGATTGAATTATAACTAACCATATTTAGACTGTACACATGACAACACATCAGACTGTGTGTTGTCCTTGACGTCGTCTTTATACAGGGTGTAAGGGTAGGGTTAGCAGTAACTCTAAAATTAAAAAAATTGTATCATCCTCGATCGCTTATTATAAATCCATATTAATATTATAAATGCGAAAGTAACTCTGTCTGTCTGTCTGTCTGTCCCTCTTTCACGCCTAAATTACTAAACCGATTGTGATGAAATTTGGTACAGAGATAGATTAGAGCCTGGGAAAGGACATTTTATCCCACAGTTGGGCACGATATAACCTGTAGTCCACGCGGGCGGAAAGCTAGTCTTATATAACACATTCGATCGCTTATAACTCTTAAACGGCTGAACCGATTCTTGTAACATACAAACAAAAAGAAACAAAAAAAAACGCATCGAAATCGGTCTATTCTTTCAGGAGCTACGATGCCACAGACAGCAGACACACATACAGATACACTCGTCAAACTTATAACACCCCTCTTGTTTTGTCGGGGGATAAAAAACTGAAATCCTGAGCTTCAACCATCATCTACACCACGTGTTTTTCAAACTGTGGGTCGCGACCCCCTGGGGGTCGTGAAGCCTTACTCGGGGGGTCGCAGGTAAAATAAAAACACATATTTGTAGGTCCTAACATTATGATAAGAAACTACAACTTCATTGAAAAGGCTGTGCCTGTTTAATGCTGCTTCCCGCCTTTCATGCTTTCCCAGCGGCAATCTATAACGTAGGTTGTAAACTTAGGGGGTCTTAAGCGCCGCCAAAACTTTTTGTTTCGCAAAGGGGTCGCGAATTCAAAAATAATGAAAAAACTGATCTACACTAATATTATAAAGAAGAAATATTTATATTTTTGTATGTTTGTAACGAATAAACTCAAAAAATACTGGACCCATTTTAAAAACTGAATGTTAATAGAAAGCTCTCTTTTTAGCGCGTGACATAAGCTACACGCTTTTTTCTAACTCCCACGGGAAAGAAGTCCTGGGTGGTAAGTTAGTTCTCAATAATTTTCCAGTGGAATTTTCAATTTCCTGTTTTTTAAGAAGTATTATCTGCTTTAAAACTATATTATCTATTACTAGTACACTCCATATTCTAATGAAAAAAACAATGACAACAGCGTAAAACACGAAAAGCAGCAATGTAAAGTATTCTGCGTGGAGAGTTCGCGCGCAGAGCACGGATCCGCGGTGCTTGTGTTTTCTTCTTTCTTTCTTCTTCTTCTTCTTCTTTCTTTCTTTACATTGCGTAGCGCCAAATTAAGTAGTTAATTAACGAAAACTCCATAACTTGACGTTTTCAGAAAAAAAAATTAATTGTAGTCAATCATAGTTATGTGTAGATTCCACCGTTTAAGTAGTTGCTAAGCTGTCTCTTGCACCCAGTATAGTTATAGAGTCGGTTATCGTACTTTAGCTTAGTCTTTTTGAATATATAAAATAGTTTTATCATTCGTTCAACTATATATTTGAACGAATAATGATCTTATTTTGTACGTGTTAAGAGTGAAATTCGCGCATCAACAGGTGAATTGGTCTTCTTATCGTGTAGATATACAAGGTGTTTCAAAAAACCCCAAAAAAAAAAGATAATTCAAAATTAATAAAAATTTAGCTTATTGCGCAGCTCTATTACAAATATGTCATATTCATTATATGAAACTTTCGTTTTGAAAGATGTCAAACCGTGCAACTGATTACTAGAGTTGCGACTATTTCACTTTTAAAATTAAATTTTGGAATTTCTTTTTTTGGGTTTTTTCGAAACACCTTTTAGAGTCGGTTATCGTACTTTAGCTTAGTCTTTTTGAATATATAAAAGAGGATTATTAATCGTTCAACTATTTTGAACGAATAATGTTCTTATTTTGTACGTGTTAAGAGTGAAATTCGCGCATCAACAGGTGAATTGGTCTTCTTCTTATCGTGTAGATATTGAATTGGTCTTGCTCTTGTGTTTATTGGATAGTGACATATGCTTATTTATATATTTTTGCACCTTCCTTTAACAGCGAGTTTGTCAATTTGTGTGATAATTACGTCATTGGACGGAACCTTTTTGGCGTTCCGTAGTTACAAATGAGTTCATAAGGAAATATACCTAATGAACATGCTTTCTGAGAGATATAAAATGAAACCGTGTGGTGATCGTTTGAGAATACCTCATCTCTTTCCGTGTCTGTCGCAAGAGGCGACTAAGGAAACACGAATGAGATCTGCCTCCTATTAATCGATCTTAGGCAACGACATATCAATTTGTTTTGAATCAGCGTTGGCGTCCTATAGTTCCATGCGGTGTGGTAGGCTCTATGCTTCGGAGGGCACGTTAAGCCGTCAGTACCAGCTGTTGTCGATTGACTACAATTAAAACCAAGTTTTAATAAAACCAAGTTTGGCGGTTTGAAAACTCTGACTACAGGGTTAGTCAAATTCGCCACGCAATTAACTATACCTACACGAAGGACGATGACCATTCTCCTACCGAAGTCCGACGCTTCACAGCTTGCTGTGTTCCGTACCCGTGGGAGTACCAGTACTTTAATGGCATTTTCTGAGTAAACTCGCTCCATCGTCAACCTCTATGACCTTGGTCAAGATTGAAGCCTAGAGTTAACCCATCTTATATCTAAAGAAGGTGGTCAATCGTGACTTCCGAAACACGGAAAAGTTCGTAATAAGTTACCCCTTCGGTCACCAATCAGATTCCCTACACCTGCATACATTGCTCAAACTTACTGTTCTAATCAGCAAGTGCCTTGCGTTAAAAAATAAATTATGTGGCTAGTGTTACTAAAAGTACTCTTTTCTACCTTCTGCAGGTAAACTAGAAACTTCTCCCAGAGAAAAGAAGACAGATATAGAAGTAAAACCAGTAAGACTTCCTTCGGTTAACTCTGCTCCTACACTCGCCAACCTACAAGCAGTAGCAGAAGAGATAAATGGAGACAAGAAGGAGATCAAAAGAGAAGAAGAGAGAGCTGAAGAAGAGAAGTAAGTTTCGTTTTTACTCATAACATGTGGTGACATTAAAATAAATTGTTCCTACACTAATGTATGGTAGTGAGTGTTGGGTATGGCAAAAAAAGAATGAAAGTAGAATAGATGCTGTGGTGTGAAATTGAGCGATAGTGTGAGAAATAGCGAGATTCGAGAGCGATGTGGTATGAAAGAAGATATAGTGACGAGGATAGAGAAAGGAATGTTGCGGTGGTTTGGACATGTGAAAAGAATGAATGAAAGAAGATTGACGAAAGAAATATACAGTGGGAATGTGGGAAGGGTCGGAAGAGGGCGCCCTAGGCGAACGGACTTAGACCAAATTGGTGATGTACTGACAAAAGACCACGTTAGGAGTACCCGAATCCGAAGAGCATGTATGAAGCGAATTATGAATGTAGAGGAAGCGAAAGAGGTTTGTTTGGATCGTAGCAAGTGGCAATCTGTGGTCTCTGCCTACACCAATAGGACAAAGGCGTAAGCTTATGTATGTATGTATGCCTATGATGACTCTTCGAAAGATAGTAGTCTTTTAAACGCTTTTTGAAACTACCAACTGTTGGACTGTTGATTCCTATTTGCACGTATAATTTTTCTGTATTTTTTCAGACGCAAAGCAGTTTCGATACAAATGCCTAAACAAAATTTGGTACGTACAAAATAACTACTGTTTTGGCTTTTAAGATCTGCTTGGCCGAAGTCTCTCCTACATTGCTCCATTCCAACCTAGGCGCTGTTTATACACAAACGACGTGGCGTGGCGATCAAAGCAACGTAAAATGAATCTTAATAGCTACGGAGCAAAGGTTATTTTCGGCGTCGCTCCGTCTTCAGACGACGGATGTCTCTTCGTGCTTGTATTTTCGGCAAAAAACTTTTGCTTCATAGATAATATTCTCAACTGGATGAGAATCAGGATAAGCGTTAAGAAGAATGCGCAATTACATAATCTTTGTTACAGTTGGCAAAAGGTCGGCATTGCACAAAGCTGTCTCTTCTTCTCATCTGCTGGGTGTTCTTCACTGTAGTGTTCATTCTTCACGGGGAGAAGAAAACCGTTACAATGCAGACTGCTCTTGTACCACGGCAGGTTAAGAGTAAGTAATCTTATTCGAGCACCAGGAGATTTATCTTGGGGTCGTGCGTTCAAGTCCCAATTCACGTCGAAAAAAAATTTAAAATAGATTTCCCTAAAAATTCCTTGTTTTTTTTTATTACAAGATGGGTTAACTCTTGACCTTAATCTTGACCATAAGGTCAAAGATGAGGTCGACGATGGAGCGAGTTAACCCAGAAAATGCCTATAAAGGCACTGGTACTCCCACGCACCGACGGAACACAGCAAGCTGTTTGGCGTCGGACTTCGGTAGGAGGGTGGTCGCGAACCAGACGACCCTACCACACCGCATGAGACCATAGGACGACACCTCAGATTCAGAAAAAAATTAAGTGTCGTTGCCTGGGATGGATTACTAGGAGGCAGGTCTGATTTGTGTTTCCTTAGTCGCCGCTTACGACACCCACGGAAAGAGATGGGGTGGTGTTATTTGTGGTGTACCTACTTAGGCTGTATATGTAGTTGAATCTTGTGCTCGCTCGTTTAGTTTGCATTATACGTTGCCACGGACAGACGCCTTTTATTTTACCTCTCCGCATAGAACATTCTAGTGGCGATCGAGGATATAATTCGCGCTTGCAAGCATAATGACAACGGTCGGGAAACTTCGGGAATTCGATATAAAAAGTGGAAATTGGTCATCGTATGTGGAAAGACTGGAAATGTACTTTTTAGTGAATTCGGTGAAAGACGAATTGAAATTACCCACTTTAATCGCATCGGTCGGCGACGAAGCATATGAACTTTTAGTGAATCTCGCGAGCCCTAAAAAACCTAAGGATTTAACGTACAAGGAAACGGTGGAATTAATGCAAAAACATTTACAACCGGCACCATCGGCTTTGGCGGAGAGATATAAGTTCAGACAGCGGCGTCAGGCGGTAGACGAGAATATCGCGGCGTACGTAGCGGAGTTGAAGCGGCTTTCAAGGTACTGCAAATTCGGGAACAGCTTAAGCGACCACCTGCGCGACCAATTCGTATGCGGCATTAGAAGCGAGGTGATTCGGCAGCGATTATTTGCTGAAAGTGATGATATAGCGTTCAACGACGCGGTGAAGTTGGCAAACTCATTGGAGGCGGCGGAAAGGGACGCCGCGGCCGTGGAACTAGGGGGCGCGGGCACCGGCGGCGAGTCTGGCGCGGGCGCGGCCACCACGACATCAACCATCAACGCCATGGCGGCGGCGGCCGGCGCTCGGCGAAGGGGCCAGCGGCTCGCACAAAATGGCGGCAAGGCGGCGGGCGCTCGCCGCGGAGAACCGAGGCGCCAAGACAGTGGACAGTGCGGGGCCTGCGGTTCGGATCGGCATCGCGAGAACACCTGTCGGTACAGAGACTTCGTGTGTAGTAGGTGCAAGGAGACGGGACATCTACGGCGCGTGTGCCCCGTTCCGCCAAGAAATTCGGAGCGCCGCCGGGAGGGCCAGCGCGGTACCATTCACTACGTGGATAATGGAAGCGAGGGCCCGGGCGACCTCTCAGGGGAAGGCGGAGACAGCTTTTCTGAAGAGGAGAGCGCGGAAGAATTTCTACATAACCTCTGTTTGAGCGACTACAAGGCGGTGAGTGTACCCATGTCAATAAATAAAAATATAATATTTATGGAGGTGGACACTGGGTCAGCTATTTCGTGCATCAGTAAAGAAACCTACGATAAATATTTTAGCAATCTCTTTATACATCCCTGCAATACAATTATTAAGTTTTACGATGGGTCAAAAATACGTCCAATCGGCATTATTAAGCCAGAAGTAACTTATAAAAATAACAGCAAAGTATTAGATTTGTATGTTATAGAAGGGGGGGGGTCGACTTCCTTATTGGGGAGACATTGGCTGGCAGAATTACAAATAAATATACCAAAATTTTACTGTAATAACGTAGACACACGGAATTCTGACAAAATTTGTAACGAAATACGTGTTTTGGTCGATAGATATAAGGAGTTGTTCAGCGGTGAGCTGGGGCGGTACACCGGCGGGTGCGCCACGTTGCGAGTGCGCGAGGGGGCGGTGCCCGTGTTTCACCGCGCGCGGCCGGTGCCTTACGCGCTGCGCGAGCGCATCGACGCCGAGCCGAATGTGCTGGGGCTATGCCACTGTTCCGCGTCATCGGCTACGTTAGCTGGTCGCGCTGCTGCCGGCGTCCCTGGAATGTCGTTCAAAACGGCCTGCCGGCAGTGCGGCGTCTGCGCCGCGCATTCCGATGCTCCACCGCATCACACGCCACGGCCTTGGCCGTGGCCCACTCGCCCCTGGACTAGAATTCACGTGGATTTCTTAGGGCCTATTTACGGAAAAACTTACTTAGTAGTAGTAGACGCTACGTCGAAATGGATAGAAATATTTCACGTTCCGAGTACCGCGGCACCAGCTACTATAGGTAAACTACGCGAATTGTGGAGCAGGTATGGCATTCCACGTCAGGTGGTTTCAGACAATGGGCCGCCATTTACGGGCCAGGAATTCGCGCAGTTTTTAAAAAATGACGGTGTTGAGCATATTTTTACCGCACCGTACCACCCATCATCCAACGGAGCCGCGGAAAACGCGGTAAAAATATTTAAAAGAGTTATAAAAAAAGCGGCCTCGGAACACAGGGACATAGAAACGGCACTGAATACATTCTTAATTTACTATAGGAACACGGAACACTCGACAACCGGAGGTAGTCCAGCTATGTTATTAATGGGTAGAAATTTGCGTACACGATTAGATATGCTTAAACCGGATTTGGAAAGCAAGGTACAAATAGCGCAAAGGCGACAAACAGAAGCTACAGGTGGAATTGATAGGAATATTAGAGAGGGGGATAACGTATGGTTTCGGCAGTATTTAAAAGCAGACAAATGGGCTCCGGGTAAGATAGTAAACGCTAAGGGCAGTACTGATTTCGAAGTTATTAGTGAACAGGGTTTAAGGAATCACAGGCACGCAGATCAATTGAAACGAAGATCTAGAGGATCACTAGTAGTACCGGTCCGTCCTGAGCAGGGTCTTGTCACGGATAGCCCAATTAAAAATAACAAACAGGTAGGACAGTCCGAGCTGAACGACATTCCAGGGACGCCGGCAGCAGCGCGACCAGCTAACGTAGCCGATGACGCGGAACAGTGGCATAGCCCCAGCACATTCGGCTCGGCGTCGACACCACCGTCACCCTCACTACCAAACACACCCGTTAGTACAACGCCCACTAATACAACCCCCAAGACCGTACGTGTACCGCCCCAACTCAGAAAGCTGCCCATGCGGGCATGTAGGCTTAAAGCACCGAAGTATAAATAGGTATCAAAGCCATTCCTCTAATAATAAAAAAAATTATAAAAAAATATACATTTAAATATTTGTAAATGAAAGGTTCCTAGAATTAATATAGGTACTCTACTCAGCAAAATAAGTTGTGAGGAAGTGTAAATAGGATAAGTAAAACTGTTAACCTTATGTATAAGAACTGATTGGTATATTTAAATGGAATTTCAGAATTTTATATATAAATATGTATAGGTATATATATAATGTATATATATCCTAATTTCTTATTTGCTTTTCTTGTTTATTAAAATGTAAATTAATTAACTAAAAATGTAAACTTAGTTAAGATTAATAATAAATAAAAATTCGTATTCTTAGTTAAGAAAGGTTTAATTTAAGATTTTGATTTAAGTTGTGAGGAATGTGGTGTACCTACTTAGGCTGTATATGTAGTTGAATCTTGTGCTCGCTCGTTTAGTTTGCATTATACGTTGCCACGGACAGACGCCTTTTATTTTACCTCTCCGCATAGAACATTCTATTATTCTTAACCGATCACCATACGGCAAAAATTCCTTGTTAATCTTATTAAAAGTACAGAAGATCATTAATTCGACTAACTTCCACGCGGGACTGGGAGTAAGAGAAAAACTTAGAATCTGCCAGCTGCCAGGCATACTGTTTTGCGTCGAGTACATACGGCAGAAGACAAAAGTTCCCTTAGGTCTCCAGAGAGTGAATCCGTTGGAATCGCATCACCATGCTAGTTTCAAAGCATTTGTGGTGCGGTTCCCGACACGTTCATGCTGGAGACAGTCATAAAGGAGAGCTTTTGGCCGGAGGGCGTGGTGTTCCGCCGTTTCCGAGGGAGATTCCCGGTTATAGACACCCCCGGAAAAACACCCGGGAAATAGTGTTAATTAAGTTTTAATTTTGTTAAATAATATTTTATATGTATGTTAGTCTGTAAGGTATTTATCTATGGCCGGTTTGGTCGAGGGGTAGTGACGCTGCCTCTTGATCGGCGGGTCCTGGGTTCGATCCCCAGTCGGGGCAAACATTTGTGTGAAAAGCAGATGTTTGTTCCCGGGTCATGGGTGTTTGTGTTTGTCTTTTTGTGTGTTCCGAGGGACCCACGACACAAGGGAAAACCTTAGTGTGGGCCTTTGAGTGTGTAGCGTTTATTTATTATTTATTATTTATGGGCCTAGTTTCCTGAAAATAAATGATTTTATTTATTTATATTTATTTTGCTGTTGTGGGGGAAGGGCTGACAACCTCTCACCACTTAGGTACGTCATTTTTCATCTTAGAACCCTCTGAATTTTGGTCAAACTAGACATCAAGTGTTTTTAAAACCACTGATGCCCTGCCTATGGCGATAGGGATTACGTCGTACGTCGAATTCAGTAGTAGCGCATTTTGGCTAGGAATTTGTTAATCTATGGAGGCTGATCACGTGACTTTTAATGATCGCAGGTTATACACGACCGGTTAGGGGCCATCCAAAAATTACGTCACACGAATTTCATGATTTTTGAAATTCCCCCGTCTTTGTCACAGCTGGTCACATTTGTGAGCCTACCTCCTTAGTGTGACGTCACATCTTTGCAATTTTACATCTTGTAATTATTGAAGTAAAACAGTAGTTCCGAAATTAATTTAAAGGCGCTAGGCGGGGTGCGTTTGGCATTTGGCAGTCGGCGCGTAACACTAGTAGAGCGAATGTCCGACAAAACAATTTGAACCTTAGATTCATACTGATAGAGTTGCAAATGTTTTTGAGTCTTTCGTTAAAAGTTCAAAGTTCGTGTTTTAACACTTAGATTATAACAGATTTTAGATTTTTAAATGTGACGTCACAAAATTATGAACCCCTCCCACCCCCTTGTCACACAATGTCACACTTCGTCGACCCCCTCCCTCCCCCTTAACGTGTGACTTAATTTATGGATGGTCCCTTACCATAACTTTAAAAAAATTCTTTCTATTCCTTTTTTAACTTCGAAGCGCTCTTAGCCCTGTGGCGCTCGCTGATCTCATCCGATCAGTGAGGTTAAGCAACGTACACAGAGGCAGGGATCCTGATGGGTGACCAAAGTGGAAATTTATCACGAGCGTTTCCGTGCTTCGGAGGGCACGTTAAGCTGTCGGTCCCGGCTGTTGTCGATCGACTACAGTCGTTAAAACCAAGCCAGAGGCCATTGTGCGGTTTGAAAACTCTGATACCAGGGTTAGCCTAGTTCGCCACACGCTTGATTATACCCACACGATAAGAAGAAGCTTGTTAAACGAATGTGATGTTGCCGAGGCCCCCAGGCGTGAGATTGATAGATAGATAAACACTTTATTGCATACTTAAAAGGTAAGACAAAACATACAATACAAACTTATAACACATGTATATTATGTAAGTAATTCGAATCGGTCTTCCGCAGACTATTCCTTCTCCGCCGAAGACTCCGACTGGGCTATCCAGATCACCATAGCAGGACCGTTCATCACTAAACAGCAGGAGACCAGCATGAACAGCAGTCAGTTGAGGAAGCTACAAAAAATGATGGTTTGGGTCGATAGCAGCAATCATCGGGTTGGTTAAATACCAATTTAAAAATAAATATAAATTTACACTTTTCATTCATTCATACGCTCACGCCCGTGATCCCTAACGGGGTAGGCAGAGCATCAGTGGTTCTAGTAAACTAAAATACTTTAATATAAATATTTTATACTTAAATATAAATAAATTAATGAAATAAAAAAAATATTAAATACTGTTACTTTCCATCTTGTTGGCTTAATAAATGTCATACCGTCCTAGTATGACATTTAAACGAGCTTTAACTTTAATGAAAGTTTCTGCAACAGAGCGTTTGTCAGTTAAATATTTAATAGTGTTCCTATTTTCTAATTGTTTCTGAATCAAACTAACTGGGCCCCGATTCTGTAACTTCAGTTGTGTGTCAATGGAATGGTCTCCATTTAATCCGTTCAGGTGGATTGAGAACTATCCAAATTTCATACATCTAATGACGGCTGCTTTGACTGGTGGCGCCACCGCCAACTGAATTTTGAGTTGCTAGGTAGTTTGCAACTGTACGTTCGGGTGAGAGATACTTGGTCCTAGGTTCGGGTGGCGGTGGCGCTGTTGGTCGGGGTGGTTGTCAGCAAGTATATGAAAATTAAATAGTTCTCAATTTCGTCACTTGAACAGATAAAATGGCGCCTCCATTCCATCGACATACAACTGAAGTTACTCGGAGTCCTGTGCGAAAGTAACTCTGTCTGTCTGCTACGCTTTCACGCCTAAAGCTTTCCGAATTTGATGAAATTTGGTACAGAGATAGATTAGACCTTGGGAAAAGACACAGGCTACATTTTTATCCCACAGCTGAGCACGATATAACATATAGTCCACGCGATAGATCTTCGATAGATTTCAATTTTGTTATATACCTGAACGAATAAAATGGTAACCATTGTCATTCTTCTGCCATTTGAGACGCGATTGATTAACGGAATAATCCTCCCGGTGCTCTGTAAATTATTAACCTCTTTTGCCATTCCAGAGTACACCACCCTGGATAATTCACTTGCAAGAGAACCTGGACTTCAATACGGGAGAGACTCGAACGCATTCGTTTAATCTTCCTCCTTCTAACCAGACAAACTATACTTTACTGGTTAACTCTACATCATTCGGTAAGTTTCCCCCCATCAAACTGAACAACTTTCCCTAAGGAACCTGTATCAAAAAAAAAAACACAGATTTCGTGCCTCAACGACTATCGACTGCGACTTGGAAATGAATCTAGGGAATTCGAAAAATGTCGTTCTGATTTTTTGACTTTCTTCAAAAAGGTTAGGTTAGGCAAACCCTAAACCCGATCGTCTTTGATTTTCAAATTGAAGCTGGCTAAATTGTCCAAAGGAATTTTTCTGAAATTTTTGATAACATTCTTCGTTGCCAAAATATCGAGCGCCAAAATCAAAAATTTCGTTTTTAATTTTATCGAATAATTATTTTTGCACCTTACAGCTTTTGAGCTTTTTTTGAATATTATATCATCACATCTCTCTGAGTTGTAAAGGGATCGCTTTTTCGTGAAATCGGAGCCTACATTGGAGCAAACGAAAAGACATTTCCAATGTAAAAAGTTTTCGACTTCCCATACAAAGGCAAATCAGCTGATCGCATTAGTTCTATGGAGAGGCGATTTTTTTAAATCTTGACAGGAAAGTTGTACAGTTTCGTGGGCTGATTCACATCTTTAATTTTTGCTAACTAATGTAAAATCACCCAGTAGGTTCCTTGGGAAAAATTGTTTAGATTCATGGGGAAAAATATGCCTTAAAGTTTCACTAATTAAGGCGCTGTTATACACAAGCGACGTGGCGAGGCGATGCGGCGATCAAAGACATATCCCTACTTTATATAATACTAGCTGTCCGCCCGGGACTTCGTTCCCGTGAAAAATTAAATATAGTTTTTCCATATTTTCTGGCCGTTTAAACTTTCCCTGGACTTCCACGAATATTAAAAAAAGACGAGACAGACTCAAAGGGCCACAAGAAGATTTCCCTTGTGTCGTGGGTCCCTTGGAACACACACAAAGACAAACACGAACATCCATGACCTGAGTACAAACATCTGCTCTTTACACAAATGTTTGCCTCTGCTGGGATCCGAACCTAGGACCTGCCGATCAAGAGGCAACCGTTGAACCACTTGACCAAACCGACCATTAACTATTCGACCTTATTTTAACAACTGTTTTGAATTTTACAAGTTTTAACTATAGAGCGACCGAGCCTAGCCGACAGTAATATTGTGTTGACCAAAGTCTATTGTTTTATTGATATAAAAAAATATATAAGTGATTTTAAAAACAACTCAAATAAAAAGTTTGTTACATCTGATTTGGGGGAAGACAAACGTACGTTTGTCTTACCCCGGACAAAATGATAGTCTTGCCCCAACTCGAGAATTTAGGTTATGTTTTTAATGCTATAAATTTCTCACTGATTACTGTGTTTTTCTTTACATTTATGTATTTACTATGGTGAAAATACAATTATCACATTACTTACGTTTCAAAATCCTCGATTGCGTACTTTTTTCTTCGCAAAATCTATAAAATAGATGGAACCGGCGTCCTCGTTTTTTTTCTCACTTTTGACATTTTCATATTTTATTAGGTTGGCGGTATGGATTGACAGTAGCGACATCTGTGTTATTTAACGAGAACAGCTATCACTGTACTGTTTTACCGACGTAGTAAATTAGGGCTAGTAACAACGCTTAGCGAGAAAATTAATTGTGTTAGTCTTGCCCCGGTGATAGTCTTACCCCACCTTACCTTAGGTCATTTCTGTTCAAAAAATTATACTAAGTTTTAAATAAGCAAAAGACATAGTTCTTTTCTTTTTTTATAAGTTATTTCATATTTCATAAAAAATAAGCATAGAATATTATGTTTATAAGCAATAATTAAGAAGAATGGCGGCGGCTGTGATTATCAATTGCAATGTATATTAATCGTCGGTTAATTTGAAATGAATGTGATTTTTTAAATAATAAAAAACCATAAAAACTAACATAAAAGTAAACGGCTGAACCAATTTTGATAAATCATATCTGAAATCCAGCGCAAGAAGCTTTCGAATAAAATAAACTGCACCATTAACATCATCGTTTAAGAGCTATGATGCTCCTATACATACACAACACAATCAGGGGTTAAAAGAAAACCACACCATTTCGTAACATTTTGAATTAGTTAAAAAGTTAGTACGAAGATTTTCTTATGTGAAATCGACCCAACTAAAATATTTTTAAAATTAACAAAGGCAACTCCACTCCTCCCATGTTCTACGTGACAGCCAGTGTCATAAAATTGTCTTACGTTATCCTTTGTTCAAAACCAAAAGTGGTATTTTAAAAATAAAACAGATTTTATTTTTGACCTTATTATATTACGTTAAGGTTTAAATTAGATTAAAATGTTTGACACTTTAGAACTTTTTCATAATACAAGAAGTGGTATACTTACAACTATCTAAGTACGTATTGTAGTTAGGACACTTTTAAATTTCATTTTGTATGGGACTGTGTATCTAGTTTTTTATAGTTGATCGAAGATTAAACCATTGAATTTAGCATGTTGGTATTGACTCATTGAATTTATAAGTCCGGATTTCACAGATTTAATGGTTTTTCTTTCATTTAATTTACCAAGTTTGTTAGAAAGATTTCATCCTTATAATTGACCCTAACGATCGACGCAATAAAAGTACAGGGTATTCTTACAGATTTTAGTCGGTTCGATTCCCGGTTGTGGCAAGCGAATTTTCGAAAATCCTTGAATGCAGTTTTCTTTATTTTCAAAAATAAAGGAATGTTTTCTTTGAATATAATTTTCTATCTACAGTATTAAGAGTACTTTCCCTTCAGGTGGCATTACAAAATTCTACCCTGTGTACAGTCGAACATACCTCCTCTTTTTTGGAAGTCGGTTAAAAAGTAATTCAAGTGATACAGTATATCCGCTCCGTTTGGTTTCGACAAATATTCAGCGGCAGTGCTTCTCGCCGCCATAGGTCTTCGTAAACAAAACACTATCGGCTTACGGAGAATGAGAGGAGTGAAGAAATAAATTAAAGACATAGCTAAGAAATACATATATTGAAGACCTGGCTGTATGGACACAGATTCTTTTGCCTTTCTCGAAAGAGATAAATTTAAAAAACAACATGTACATGCTTTTAGCCCATGTATGTCAAAAATACGTTGATCTCTATGGTATGAGTAAAATGTACTGAAAAACACCTAGCTTTGAATTTTTTCAGGGGTTTTTGTTGTTGGTTTTATATTTAATGGCTAAATTTCTAGATTTTATGTAGCCTAAATGTTGACCGGGGATATAAGGTACCCCTATGCAAAATTTCAATTAAATCGGTCCAACAGTTTCGGAGATTAGCCCGTGCAAACAGACAAACAGACAAACAGATAAACAGAGAAACAAAAAATTAAAAAAAATCGGGATTTGTTTTATTTCTCTTCTTACATCCCCCTGACTCGGTTTTTAACATTTTTTTTCTATGTACAGAAATTCGACCTCTACAGTTTTATTATACATAATGTATAGATTATAAATTATAAAAGCAAAAAAAAATATTTAAAAAAATGCGAAAGTAACTCTGTCTGTCTAATCTAGTGTAATATTTCTAATATATCTATTTGCCTAGGAATATAGTTTTTTAACCGACTACAAAATTGGAGGAGGTTCTATGTTCGACTGTATATGTATTTTTTTATGTATGTTCACCGATTTCTCCACCATTAATGGACCGATTTTCAAAATTCTTTTTTTGTTCGAAAGAGTATAGAGGTGGTCCCATATACATTTTATTGCAAATGATTCAGCGCTTTAAAAAATCAACACAAAACAAAAAAGTACTACAAACCAGAACATCATCTAAATAAATGAGTGACATTTTCGTTTGTGGTTATCTGCTAATAGGCATTTTAGTCTGCAAAAAATACTTATTTGTTATCTACTTTGTGCGAACTGTTGTTGGGATTGAAGTCAGTGACTCATACGTTTTTTTAACGTGGAAAATTATTGTGATAAAACTTTTTTTTTCAGAAACAATACCTTTTACCTTTAGTTACTCGATGAATCCGCTAGATGCCGGCACTGGAGTTATATACGCTCTGATTTTACTGTGTGGACTGTACACTCTTATTGTATTTGAGGTTAGTTACTTTTATAATATTTTACCTACACATTTACCAACCATTTTTCTGGGTTAACTCGCTCCGTCGTCGACCTCATCATGACCTTGGTCAAGATAGAGTTAACCCTTTTCTTAATAAAAAAAATCTTCCAGACTAAAAAAAAATTCCTACTTCAGTCTCTTCTATACTTTCTTCGATCTCCTTTGTTCTACTTTTGGTCCCTTCTTTAGGTACCTACTACTACCAGTAACAAAGGCACAGACCCACCGCTGCGCACGTTGTGCACGGACACGCGGCACGTTTTAGCTACGTGGATTAGATCAAAATCTAATTTGTGTCTTAAAGTCATACTCACTGAGTAGATAATCAACTGGCGTTTGTCGTATTCGTGCGTAGCGTGTTCGTGGGTCTCAGTGGACACAATCACATACATTTTCTTGCAAAGCGAAGCCTAAGGCGACCACAGCACCTAAATTACGATTTTATGATGCGTAGATAAGCATGACGCACTGCATTAAATCGAAGAAAAAAATACTACGGTAATATTCAGGACATAAACTAGATAAGTAGTTTGCTGAAAACATAATTCAGCACTTTTGGTTCGATAGAAAAAGCTCACAAAGTTACCTCTAAATACCAATATTGTGTATCTTTTAAGCTGTAAAAACGATAGTAAAATGCACACAGGAACTTGAATTTGCTATCAAAATGTTCGTGATTGAACACGCTCGATAAGTAGTTAATGCATTTTTCGATTTAAGCTGTTACCTTTCCATAAATCTAATTTTACTAACTTTCGAACATGTTTTTATGCACGCACGCTTTCATAGTCCGTAAACTTCGTGTATCGACACTATTCGCACTGCCGGCCCAGGCCCAGGCCTGTTGAGAGACGGAGATGGCACTATTCCTATGTGTGCTGCCTTTATTGGGTGCTGTAGTCGCCTTAACTAATGGAGTCTCTTTTCTCACAAATTCACCACAAAAACGAATAAACTTTATGCGCAAAATCTTAAAAAGTCGTTTGTCGTATTCGTGCGTAGCGTGTTCGTGGGTGTCAGTCGACACAATCACATACATTTTCTTGCAAAGCGAAGCCTAAGGCGACCACAGCACCTAAATTACGATTTTATGATGCGTAGATAAGCATGACGCACTGCATTAAATAGAAGAAAAAAATAGTACGGTAATATTCAGGACATAAACTAGATAAGTAGTTTCGTGATTGAACACTCTCGATAAGTTGTTAACGCATTTTTCGATTTAAGCTGTTACCTTTCCATAAATCTCATTTTACTAACTTTCGAACATGTTTTTACGCACGCACGCTTTCATAGTCCGTAAACTTCGTGTATCGACACTGTTCGCACTGCCGGCCCAGGCCTGTTGAGAGACGGAGATGGCACTATTCCTATGTGTGCTGCCTTTATCGGGTGCTGTAGTCGTCTTAAAATACGTGCGCCTCTTTTTTGCTCTACTCTACATATAAATACTTAACTACTCTATCTACTCTCCTCTCGCAAGGTAATAAACCGCACAATGGCAGCAATAGTAGTCTCCACAACGTCCCTGGCCGCCTTGACCCTGGCGGGAGAGAGGCCGTCCCTCCCGGAGATCATATCCTGGCTGGACTCCGAGACGCTGCTGCTTCTCTTCAGCATGATGGTATTAGTCGCCATCATGGCTGAGACGGGGATCTTCGATTTTCTGGCTGTTTTTGCTTTTGAGGTAAACTTGTACCATTTTTGTAAGCATCGAAAATATTTGTTGGCGCAGAAAAGCGACGAAAAATTTTTTTTATTAAAAAAATAAACCAACTTCGAAATGCGAAAAATAAAAACTTAACATTCAATTTTCAACGACTTCAAACAGACCAGTAGGTACTGGTCTATTTCAAGTCGGTGCGAAGGCGGATGTACGTAATATAGCTTATCAAACTTATTTGGCTTGGCACCGACTTTAAATTTTATTTTTTCGCTTTTTGTAGCGCATTTTTTTTAAGTCGGTTTAATTTTTTTTATGAAAGTTTTATTTATTTTACTATTTTTAGTGTAAAAAATAGAAAGTACGTGGGAAACAATGTAAAGTGCCTATTAAATTCGAGGGTTTCCCTCGACCTCCCTGGGATTCCATAGGTAACATACATAAAAAAGGTACACAGTCGAACATTATTGTTAATGTTACAGTACACGTCCAAAATTTTGTTTTGTTTGGAAGAGCGGTGTCTCCTGGCACAAGTTATTAAATTAACTCAAAAGGAGGCTCCAGCCACTGTAATAATCTGTACTGATTTTTAAAAAAATAAACATTTTTGTATTTTTTTTTTTGTATTTTGAACATAGAACATTCGAATTCAGTTAAAAAACCTTTATACGCCTATGATTTTAGTTGTATTCTCGAGTACGTTCACTGTTCATGTCCGTCTATGTCCTAAAGGTCCTCAGTCTGGGACTTTGAGTATGTAGCATTTATTTATTTACATTTTTAGTCGCCTTAATAACTGGGATAAAAATATTGGGTCCTTTAATGTCTTTATGTTTGTTTATCGCAAGCCGAGACAACAATAAACATTAATTTAATTTCACGCTGATAACCTTAGGGCGTGCTAATCATTGCGAACAATACACTCTATCTGGCAGTACCTAAGGAGCTGTAGGTACCTATACGGTGTTTGTTCAAAGACTGGCGTTTACATCTGACTTCCTCGACGTACGAGTATAATATGGCTTTGGTGTCACCTTCACCATGCTGATTATCATGCTAATAATAGTTTTATATATATATACAGTGGATTTCATTAATTACGACCTTGGTTGTAGCGACCATTTGTCTATAGTGACGTAAAATCTAAGTCCCTTGAATTAAAGCATACTTTAGTATGTACAAACATATGGCTATAGCGACTTTGTATGTAACGTCGACTTCGGGTGTAGCGACTGTTTTTATTGAATAGTTTGTAATAAATTCTTGGAAATCCCATGCAGATGTTGCGACCGGAGTCAGCCGCCAAAGACACAAAAGAGCTTTCTTATCTTTTGTTTACATCCACACAGATGGTCAGCAACCTTTACTTTTTGTTTATAGATATTAGCCAGGTAATTAGGTAGGTAAGCGTGTACGTTTCCGAGTTAAAATGGTTTAGTTACAAATTGATATTCAGAGCAGCAATCTTTTTGCCTTTGCCTGTAACGACATCCGGATGTAACGACGAAATAACAGTGGTCTCTTCATTGTCGTTATACCCGAAATCCACTGTATATATATATATATATATATATATATATATATATATATATATGCCAATAGAAAGAAAGAAAGTTATTCACCATATAAAACAGATGTCAAAAACGTACCAATTAATAAAGTTTTATTTTGTTTTAAGATGGGTTAACTCTTGACCTCAATCTTGACCATAAGGTCAAATATGAGGTCGACGATGGATCGAGTTAACCCAGAAAATGCTTTTAAAGGCACTGGTACTCCCACCCACCGACGGAACACAGCAAGCTGTTTGGCGTCGGACTTCGGTAGGAGCTAGGGTGGTCGCGAACCAGACGGCCCTTTACAGAGACCATAGGATGACACCTCAGATTCAGAAAAAAATGAAGTGTCGTTGCCTGGGATGGATTACTAGGAGGCAGGTCTTATTTGTGTTTCCTTAGTCGCCTCTGGTGACTAAGGAAACACAAGTATGTTTTACAGTTAGCATCTGAGGTGACTGCTAACAAAATACTTTGGATGCATCACAATAATTACTGGGAATAATAAGGATCTGTGGTTGCAAGACTACTTATAAAAGTTAAGATACATAATAAAAAGTACTTTAAGTAGTACTAAATATTACTTAAAGGATATAAATAGTACCTCAATACTTTCAGAGATATACATAAAATAAGTGCCGGTGAAGCTGCTTGCCTTAAACCTTTTCCCCCATTTTTTTACCAGCCTTAAGTCCCCACCGAGGGGCACGGGCCTCCCTTCGAAACACGAAGGGGATTTAGGCCAGAATCCACCACGCTGGCCCAATCCGGGTTGGTGGATCGCTCGTCTTTCGAAAATGAATTTTCTTGGACGGGCGGGGTTTCATCACGATGTTTTCCTTCACCGTTAAGCAAGTGATAATTACTATATTTGTAATGTTCGATTATGAATAGTATTACGACTTAAACTTGGGCAACACTTTTTTTACCGATGAAAAATTGAAAAATTTCTCACTCTCATACTTTACCAGAGTTGCATTCCCTTTTCACGAAAAATCTACAGGTACGGCTCTGGAGCCCATGTGTTAAGTATGTTATTATTGTATGGCGTTTTCCGCACTTAGCCTCTCGACTGAGGTGGCGTTAGGCGTGGGCGGAAAGGGCTCGCGCCTCTAATACCGTACTACGTAACGTAAAAATGTGTTCGTTACAAAATAATAAATTAATTGACATACGGCTAGCAATATTTTTTGGCGTTGCTTTGCTATCGCGGGAAACGAATGGGGAAGCCCCTTTAATTTTGGCTTTAATTTTAGAACATGAAATAGTTGTCTTTACTATAGTAAAGTAGTAAAAAGGTTTCAACGGTTTTTTAAATTTATTTATAACACATAGCTTCTTGCGCCACCGGAGGGCCTCGCTAAATGTATCTTACCCACATAAAATTATGGTCTTGCCCAGCCACTGCCTCTCGATTGGGCCATTGTCCGTAATATGTTTCGGGCTGGCTATTCCAGACAGCCTATGGCCTCCTAGAAGCACACAATGTTCTTGACGTTCTTGCATGCTTCTGGCAGGGATCCTGGTTTATCAGGATCTGTGCCCGTTGTGCTTCAACGCTGTGGCATTCTAGCGTAACATGCGCTGGACCCCATATGCTGATGGTTCATTAGCAAAACTTGTTTGTACTTATATTTCTTTGTTAAGATCTTTTTATATCATGTTTTAATCGAAATAAATGATTTGATATGTGAAAGCGCATTTATTCCCTTGTTTGCAGGTAACAAAAGGCAAGCTATGGCCCCTGGTCTTCCTCTTGTGCACTATAACAGCTGTTTTGTCCACGTTTCTGGATAACGTAACTACAGTGTTGCTTATGTCTCCTGTGACTATAAGGTACTTACGCTATTTTTTTGCCCCCGCTAAAAAAAGATGGGTGTTATTAGTTTGACGTGTGTATCTGTGTGTCTGTGAATCTGAATGCCTGTGTCTCTGAGTGTCTGTCTGTCGCATCGTAACTGCTAAATGAATGGAAAAGCAACCAGATGTCGGGGGGGTATTACAAAATTCTATGTAGTACCTAGCTGATTTTAGTTAGCATTTGGCCACACTGGGCCAGCGTGGTGGGCTATATAAAGGCATGCTTGCACACAGCAGCGCTGATATTCTGTCAGAACCCTGATTACAAAGTAATGAGCGACTGCATCGGTGTGGTATCTAATTTTTTCCGTGAAAAGTGTAGTGTATGGTATTTGTGCGTGTTGTGTATGCATACATTTGTGTTATATCGTTTATAATAAATAAAATCAAATTTCAAAAATCATGTGTCGTACTTGTACGTCCGTGACACATTGTGCAATCCCTCTATCTTTCCCAGGCTATGCGAAGTAATGGACCTGAACCCAGTGCCGATCCTGATGCTGATGGCGATCTACAGCAACATCGGGGGCACGGCGACACCCGTCGGCGACCCTCCTTGTGTCATCGTGGCCAGCAACAAGGCCGTTATCGACGCGGTAACTTTGAAATATTTAAAAAATAACTTTTGAAGTGAAAACTTCTTTAGCGGCGTTGTGCACTTTGAAGTACGGGTAAAAAATGTTAATCTCGCGTCAGGACACGTGAACCTGATCGAAAATTCGTAAGACGGAGGGAGAGAAGACCGCAAGGAAGTAATATATGTTCAAGTTTTAACTTCTGCCGGCACTCCCGGAGTGCAACCCGTTGTATTTTTTTACCAGCCCATATACGTTGCACGTCGCTCAGCGAGCAATGGAATGCTCCATGCTCGGGACCTCGCTAAGAGATAGAATCCGAAACGAGGTCATCCGACAGAAAATCGGAGTGATGGATATTATCCAAAAGTGTAGCAAGCTGAAGTGGCAGTGGGCTGGCCATGTCTGTCGCAGAACCGACGAGCGTTGGAGTAGACAGGTCCTCGAATGGAGACCACCTCTTGGCAAACGCCCCCCAGCCAGATGGTCAGATGAACTAAAGAAGATAGCGGGTAGTGGCTGGATTAAAACAGCGGATGATCGTGCAAAGTGGCGCACCTTGGGGGAGGCCTATGTTCAGCAGTGGACTGCAATAGGCTGATATGATGATGATGATACGTCCCCACCATACACGGGCCTCCCTTCGAAACACGAAGGATGAATAACTTAAGGAAAGAAAAATATTCGCTGCCAATGGGATTTGAACCCACGACCCAAGGAGCTATCGTAATTATTTCTGAGTACTTACCCATCACACGGGTAAGCGTTTTAAAAATGCTGAAATATTTTACGTCTTTTTATTAACACCTGATAAAAAAGAGGGGTGTTATAAGTTTGACGTGTGTATCTGTATGTATGTCGATAGTTGAAGAGTCAAAGAATTCGTTACGTTTTAGTAAGAACTGTGATACGTCTCGCGTGTTCACAACAAACCATAAAACCTTACCCCGATTTTGTGTACATTTTCATCCCCAGGGTATAGACTTCACAACGTTCACCGCCCACATGTCGGTGGGGGTCCTGCTGGTCTTCATCCAGGCTACTCTGCAGTTCCGGTTCATGTTCCGGGACACCAACAAGCTCAGGCTCAATGAACCGAGGGATATACAAGGTATAACTACTTAATGAGACGTTTATTTTTATTTTTAACTAGCTGACCCGGCCAACTTCGTAACGCCTTTTTTCCATATTTTCTCACCTTTTAAACCTTCCCTGGACTTCCACGACTATTTCAAGACTAAAATTAGCCAAATCGGTTCAGCCGTTCTCGAGTTTTAGCGAGACTAACGAACAGCAATTCATTTTTATATATTAGAAGATAGATACCTAATGGGTTTGCTCTTTACCACAATCTAGTCCAGGGGCGGAAATGTAGTCGAGGATGTAACAAGCTCACACAGAAGATGCCTATGATGCCTGTAGATGCCTAGATGTATGTTTTGTACAGTGTAGTGCAATAAATGTATTTTCTTTTTTTTTCTATTCAAAGAAATTCGGGTTATAGGTGCCCGGAATTTTTTATTTTTTTATTTTTTATTATAAGATGGGTTAACTCTTGACCTCAATCTTGACCATAAGGTCAAAGATGAGGTCGACGATGGAGCGAGTTAACCCAGAAAAAGCCTATAAAGGCACTGGTAAAAGCCTATAAAGGCACGCACCGACGGAACACAGCAAGCTGTTTGGCGTCGGACTTCGGTAGGAGGGTGGTCGCGAACCAGACGGCCCTTTACAGAGCCTACCACACCGCATGAGACCATAGGACGACACCTCAGATTCAGAAAAAAATGAAGTGTCGTTGCCTGGGATGGATTACTAGGAGGCAGGTCTCATTTGTGTTTCCTTAGTCGCCTCTTACGACACCCACGGAAAGAGATGGGGTGGTGTTATTCTCAACCGATCACCACACGGAAATACAAACGCAGGCAGAGAATTTCATTCCTTAGCGATACGCAATATAAAAGATGAAGAGAAGCGCTTAGTACGGATCTGAGGAATCTCGACCAGGTAACATTGTTTTCTTCACTGTCAAAGCATCCTCTTCAGTTTCGAAAATAAACCCATGCCCAAGTTGTGGCACTTTGTCCTATTGTTTTGTTGTTTGTTCGTTATATCATGTCATTGAAGTGAACCTCCGGTGTGCGTGTGGCGAGCCAGTGTAGACCGTGGTCAGTGCAGAAAACGCCCGGCAAACATAACATAACACATCGATTATCTTAACCTAACCATCACAAGAATTCCTCAGATCTCCGCCATCAAATCTCGATATGGCGGCGAGCAGCGGATTCCCTACCAGGGCTCAGCGCTGAGGTGAAAGCAGTTCGCGATCGGCTGGAGAGGAAGATCTGCAAGTTGACCAACCGCCTGGAGGTACTGGTGCGGGAGAGTGCTGGGAGAGCCTGTCCACAGCAGCAGTACTCTAGTACGCTGCAGGAGTTGAAAGCTAAGGTAACGTCTTCAGGTACAGTCATCTTATTTTTCAGTCTTGTCTAATATGACCTAATTTATTCTAATCTGTTATATCCGGTGTTAATCTGGTAAAATCCGGTGTTAATCTGGTAAAATCCGGTCTAATCTGACCTTTGCTATCCTCACCTTTTTATTCTAAAACCCATAGTCAGGATTAATTAGGCCATAGCTAGATCCGCCCTTAGTCGAATCAAACAAACAAAGAGCAAAGTTATTAGTAGTTAAATGCATAATTTCATGAGTAGGTACGGAAATTCTATTTTTCTTTGTTTTTTCTAGTGCGCGTATATTTTGAAAGTCACTGACAGACTATCAGCGCTGTGGCTCCAACCTCAGGACTATACTGAGTAGGACCTTGTTCTTGAACCAGCGTTTCACATCACAGTTCTCCTGATCACAGATTAATAAATAGCCCTGATGTTTTACTGTATTTGTCTTTATATATTGTGTAAAGTTATGTATGTCAAAGTTGCTGTGGTCAATGAATAAACGTATATCACTGCGCGTGGTCAGTCACATACTTGACGGGTTTTTAAAAAAATATTTTATCAATTGTATTTTTTCCTTGCAGTACAAAATCCGAGACAAGGTCCTGCTGGCGAAGGCTTCAGTCGCTGTAGTATTTGTGGTGGTCATGTTCTTCTTACATTCCATACCTGAACTCAGTAAGTTTCTTTAGTCTAAGTAAGTTAAATATATGCATTAAATATGTAAGGAGTCGTCCATTATTCACGTGATGTTTTTAGCAACTCTTAATCCTCCATTTTAAATTCTTCTACGCTGGACTGGAAGTGAAGGAAAAATGTTGAATGTGCCAGCTACCGACCACCAGCCCGATGGTCAGACGATGTCGTCAAATTGACGGGATCTCTATGGATGAGGTTAGCACAGGCACAGGTCCAAGACGATTGGCGCTATAGAGAAGAGGCCTATACTACGTTAGGGACCGTTCAAGTATTACGTAAGCAGATTTATAAGAATTATTTACCCCCCCTCCCCCTTGTCAGCAAAAGTAAGCAAAGCTCTTACCCCCCCCCCCCCCTCCCATGCTTACGTAAACATCGCTACATGCGTTTTTCTTTTAATGTATTCTGGTTTATCGGCTTAAAAATATTCATGTAAAGAAACTTATACAAGTGAATAACGCGCGGTAATTTCCCTACTCGGTTCTAAGCGAGTCCTACACGTATCCATTTTTGTGGGAATTCCCGAAAATGCGTTTCGTTTTCAAGCACTACAATGTGTGAGTTGCCGTTTGTATAAAATAACTACTGCTGACGTAATCACCATCTAGACCCCCCCCCACCCCCCATGTCATCAAAAATAAGCAAGGCGAAGACCCCCCCCCCCCCTCCCCCCTATAGTGCTTACGTAATACTTGAATGGCCCCTTAGTACTATTATTTATTCTGTGCCTATACCCAGCAGTAGGTTTTTAAAAAATTATAAGATGGTTTAACTCTTGACCTCAATCTTGACCAAGGCCATAGACGAGGTCGTCGATGGAGCGAGTTAACCCAGAAAATGCCTATTAAGGCACTGGTACTCCTACGCACCGACGGAACACAGCAAACTGTTTGGCGTCGGACTTCGGTGGGAGGGTGGTCGCGAACCAGATGGCCCCTTACAGAGCCTAACCACACCGCATGAGACCATAGGACTCCACCTCAGATTCAGAACAAATTGAGGTGTCGTTGCCTGGGGTGGATTAATAGACGGCAGGTCTCATTTGTGCTTTCTTAGTCGACTCTAACGACACCCACGGAAAGAAATGGGTCGGTGTTATTCTCAACAGATCACCACACGGGATAAATGGGTTGATATGGGCTCAGCCTATGATGATGATGATTTTATCTTATTTATATTGTTTTTCAGATAGAGTTTCCCTAGGCTGGACCGCGTTGCTGGGCGCCCTCTTGCTGCTGATCCTGGCCGACCGGGAGGACATAGAGCCAATATTGCACCGGGTCGAATGGTCCACGCTCATGTTCTTTGCAGCTTTATTCGTGCTTATGGAGGTACGGATTAAGGCGACTACAGCACCTAAATTACGATTTTATGATGCGTAGTTAAGCATGACGCACTGCATTAAATCGAAGAAAAAAAATACTACGGTAATATTCAGGACATAAACTAGATAAGTAGTTTGCTGAAAACATGATTCAGCACTTTTTGTTCGATAGAAAAAGCTCACAAAGTCACCTCTAAATACCCAATATTGTGTATCTTTTAAGCTGTGAAAACGATAGTAAAATGCACACAGAAACTTGAATTTGCTATTAAAATGTTCGTGATTGAACACTCTCGATAAGTAGTTAACGCATTTTGCGATTTAAGCTGTCACCTTTCAATAAATCTCATTTTTCTAACTTTCGAACATGTTTTTACGCACGCACGCTTTCATAGTCCGTAAACTTCGTGTATCGACACTGTTCGCACTGCCGGCCCAGGCCTGTTGAGAGACGGAGATGGCACTATTCCTATGTGTGCTGCCTTTATCGGGTGCTGTAGTCGCCTTAAGTTATTAGTTTTTGCCCGCAACTTTGACTGCGTACACTTTCGCCCGCGCGTATGATTATAAATACAACCAGCTATTCAAAACAGTCGGTTCCGGTCAATCGACAACAGCCAGGACCGACAGCTTAACGTGTCCTCCGAAGCACGGAAATGCTCGTGATAAATTGTCGCTTTAGTCACCCATTAGGTTCCCTGCCTCTGTGAACGTTGCTTAATCTCACTGATCGGTTGAAATCAGCGAGCGCCACTGGGTTACAGCGCTTCGAGTTGTAACTTATAAAAATCTGTTGACAGGCTTTGTCTAAGCTGGGATTGATCCTGTACATCGGTGGTCTGATGGAGCAACTCATCATGAAGGTGGATGAGGGGTCCAGGCTCGCTGTGGCTATCGTGCTCGTTATATGGGTAAAATGATTGTTTCTAAATATTTTAAAAGATTAAAACTCCGCTCGAGCACGATGGCGACAAACTCGTGCGGCGCGCCACTCGGCTGACGCTGAAACTTCACTTTGATTTCGCCGCAGTCTTGCTCGCCCTCTGGCGTTGTCAGTGTTGACATTTTGGCATTGGACCATTTCGCGCGCTATCACCATCTTACTCGAGCTGCGAGCTGAAGGAAGAAGTTTAAAAAGGTTTAAAACAATCGCGGATCGCGGCAATTACTTATTAACATGTTATTTTATGTTTGTATTCTGTGTGTATGTGTGTCTGTTAGTAGCATCATAGCTCCTAGACAAATGGACTGATTTTGATGCGTTTTAAAACGCTATAAAACCTGCTTCTATTTCAAATTTTAAAAAATTGTCTTAAGAAACATTTCTACGTGTTTTCAAAATCGGTTTAGTCGTTTAAAAGTCTTGGCGATGTATTTGTGGTACATTTTATTTTTATTTTTGAGTTACATGGGGTTACTTTAAATGATATATATATGGGGGTAAGCGAAACCTTCTCTTTCATTCCCTTACTAAAATCCTTATAATTACTAATATTATGAACGCGAAAGTTTGTATGTATGGATGTTTGTTACTCTTTAACGCTCAAACAGCTGGAATTACCGACCTATATCGAGATAGACTAAAAGAGCGCTTCAAACTGTATGAGAACCTAGCGTGTCGAATTTTTTGTACCTAAAATGACGTCACGAGCGAGATTTAGTGACGGGAAATCAAGACCGCGCGGAAACGATTCAAAGGCGCTTAATTAAGTAAAACAATAATGTAAATCCGATTAAAATCGATTATCATTTACCTACGGCATAGGTCTCAAGCGGACTGCCTTAAGTCGGACAAAACTGTGACAAAACCTCACACTTTTTACACGCAAGGTAGGTAGACTTTTACCGTCTATCTCGATATAGGTCTGTGGCTGGAATAATTTGGATAAAATTTTGATATGGAGGTAGCTGATACCCTGAAATAACACACAGGCTACATAATTTTCCCAAATTCCCACGGGAACGAAGTCCCGGGTGGAAAGCTAGTTTCAAATACTTCTTCCCCTAAAATTCGGGTAAGTGTTTCAAAAATACTATCAAACATTCATCAACTCTTCACCATTAGGTTTCAGGCGCGGTGTCAGCGTTTCTAGACAATATTCCACTGACCACCATGATGGTTCGCGTGGTGGTGTCTATAGGCACCAACCCTCACCTCAACCTGCCTATGGGACCTCTGGTCTGGGCACTTCTTATCGGATCCTGCTTGGGAGGTGAGGAGTCTTTTTCTACTTAGCGAGTCAATAGCAAGTAACTCTAATGTTGTGGCCCAGAATGTAGCCAATTGGACGACGGATTGATTAGCGTCCATTAGGTCTTGTTGCGTGCAGGTGGTAGGGCACGCACTGCATGTTGCTAGGTGGGCCATAGTATAAGGCGACTACAGCACTTAAATTACGATTTTATGATGCGTAGATAAGCATGACGCACTGCATTAAATCGAAGAAAAAAATACTACGGTAATATTCAGGACATAAACTAGATAAGAGTTTGCTGAAAACATGATTCAGCACTTTTGGTTCGATAGAAAAAGCTCTCAAAGTCACCTCTAAATACCAATATTGTGTATCTTCTAAGCTGTAAAAACGATAGTAAAATGCACACAGGAATTTGAATTTGCTATCAAAATGTTCGTGATTGAACACTCTCGATAAATAGTTAACGCATTTTTCGATTTAAGCTGTCACCTTTCCATAAATCTCATTTTTCTAACTTTCAAAAACTTGTTTTTACGCACGCACGCTTTCATAGTCCGTAAACTTCGTGTATCGACACTGTTTGCACTGCCGGCCCAGGCCTGTTGAGAGACGGAGATGGCACTATTCCTATGTGTGCTGCCTTAATCGGCTGCCGTAGTCGCCATAATGGTTTGCACAACACCTCTCCGCACATATAACCCAAGTCTGTGTTGTTGGAAAATCCTTGCTTAAACCGGTCTGTGTCCAAAGCAAAAATTTATTACTAACTCACGATACCTAAGATACAAGTATACATATACTTAGTTTAGGTATCACAATAGCATACTGACCTACTAACCATTTTGTAATAAGTAAATGTTTGTTTAGTGTTAGCATAATTTGTATTAATTTTAAATACCTATTACTCTTCTTACCAGCCCATATACGTCCCCACCGAGGGGCACGGGCCTGCCTTCAAAACACTAAGGGGATTTAGGCCATAGTCCACCACGCTGGCACAATGCGGGTTGGTGGACCGCTCGTCTTTCGAAAATGAATTTTCTTGGACGGGCTGGTTTCATCACGATGTTTTCCTTCACCGTTGAGCAAGTGATAATTAGAAATCCGTACATAAATCTGAAAAGACGAATTTAGTGGTACAGGCCCGCACCAGGATTTGAACTCGCGACCTTTGGATTACAAGTCTGGCTCATTACCAACTGGGCTATCTCCGCTCATACCTAGTACACATACTGTTTATTTTACATTTTACTGTATTTAGTCTTAAGTTTTACGTAAATAAATTATATTATATTATTATATTTATTATTATTTTTAAAGCTTATACAAATTACAAAAACTCACAAAAATGCTTACACACAAACTTATACTCACAAACTACCTACATTAAACTCGATAAACATGTTGGGATGGATTCTCTCATGGTGAGGAAAAACATCGTGAGGAAACTTGAGCGTTCAGGGAACTTAATGTGACCATAAGCCGCTGGACTGGGAGTGAAAGAAAAACTTTGAATGTACCAGCTGCCAACTCTTCCCAGGCAGTATAACACCAGTCCATATATTACAAACTAATGTATTTTACAATGTTCCTCAGGTAACGGCACACTAATCGGCGCGAGCGCGAACGTAGTCTGCGCAGGAGTGGCTGAACAGCATGGATACAAATTCACATTCATACAATTCTTCAAGACGGGTTTCCCTGTTATGATTGGACATTTAATTGTTGGGACTGTTTATTTATTGATCTGCCATTGCGTTTTTACATGGCATTAATTGTTTTTAACCGACTTAAAAAAAAAGTTCTCAAAATATTTTTTTGTTAAGTTTGTTAACTACGCGATATTTCACAATTTTCACCCGATCGTGTTTCTCGCTCGCTTCGCTCGTGAGTCAAGTGGGCTCACGTTACACATTACTTACGACACTTGTATCGCTAATAACTATTGATTGATCACCAATCGAATTTCGTTATGTGATGAACTGTCCTTTTTAAAATTATAAATGTTCGTCTGGCCGAATAATTTGTGAATACGAAGTTATTTGAAATAATTAATGTGTTTACAGCACCAGTGATATTAAATTCAATTAAGTAAGTAGGTGATTAAATTTAGCTTTAATATTTTAATTTAAGGCCCAGTTACATATTTTAATTTTAACCTATATTGTCCCAGTAAGTAATTAAAAATAACAATAATAAGTAATTAAAATGTAAATAAATATCTCCGATGTGTTTCTGTTCCATAAACGTATTTTTTTAATGTAGGTAAATTCTTGTTTTATTATTGGACTGATTGATTGAAAAATGTTTACGGATGTTTAAACGCGTCACTTCCATGCTGGATTTCTTCTTCTAATCGTGTAGGTACCTATAGCAAAGTGTGTCGCGAACTTGGCTAGCCCTGGTGTCAGAGATTTCAAACCGCACAATGCCCTCCGACTTGGTTTTAACGACTGTCGTCAATCGACAACAGCCAGGACCGACCGCTTAACGTGCCCTCCGAAGCATGGAAACGCTCGTAATAAATTTCCACTTTGGTCACCCATCGGGTTCCCTGCATTTGTGTATGTTGCTTAACCACACTGATTGGTTGAGATAAGCGAGCGCCACTGGGCTACGAGCGCTTCAAAGGGTTTTAAAGAAATACATAGAATTTGCCAGCTGCCTACTCTTTCCTGTAAAAGACAGTAAGTGGGACGCGAGGGTTTTGCTGTATTGTCACAGAATAAATAATAGTACTAACGTACAGAAGTCTCACTCCCTAACAAAAGTCAACTTTAGGCATAATTTGCCTACTATTGCGAGCGGCACAAGCTTGCAAGAGAAATTGAAACTTATAGTCGGCTGCTAGCGTTCATATTCTATTGCGCACCGCCGACTCGATGCCGCGTTCGCGACGAGAGCTCAGGGTTAACGCTCGCCGCCGATTTAGAGGTAAAATTATTATTGAAATTAATTAAGAAAGATAACACTGCTTATAAAATTAAGAGTAGGTAACTTTAGTTAGGAATGTAGTAAGTAAAAACAAAAGTTAAAATAACCATCTATGTTATTTGATACCTAGCCTACATACCTACTTACTACAGACACCTATTGTGATGGCTAAACGTGTTTCTGTCTGGTTTTAATATTGTTAATAAGTAGATACATGCGACCAATACCGTGAGCGCGCGCGCGGCGAGTAACAGCCCGCGCTCGCTGGCATACTCAGTATGCCCGCCACGCGAACATGCCTAAACTGCGGAGTGACACCCCCATGGTATTGTGGGCGAAAGGCTGACAACCTCTCACCACTTACATCATAGTATTTCATCTTATAACCCTCTGAATTAATCTCAAACGTGGCATAGTTTTAAAACCAATGATGCTCTGCCGGGGTAGGCAAAGGGGTTTTTAGGCGTGAGCGTATATATGTATGTAGAGTGAACGAACGCATCAAAACATCCGCATCCGGCGAACAATCTTTGTCGAACATCCGACTGTTACAAAAATGTAAACAAATGTAAATGACTTCAATTCAATTCAATCATTTATTGCTATTCATATGTACAGAGTATAAAAGGTCTTATCTACAATATGTTCTTCTATATACATATGAACCCTGTCGGGCATTGCAAAAGTGGAACGGCAGGCAGACTGGCATTTTTGTTAAATTATTTGTAAAATTTAGCGAAACCAGCGAAACCAGCTTAGCCAGCGAGACGCTTAGCGAAACCAAGCGTCAAAAAGTACGCATAAACGCCCATCCATAGATAGCGCATGGCTAGCAATTTCTTAATGGCGCCTCTACATGATGGGCCAGCGCTGGGCCAGCGAGATGGCCGTGCCAAGGTTGGAACGCATCTACACGATGGCGACTTTCAGTCATGATGTTACCACTACCTTTGATGTGTGTCCGAAAAACCGACACCGACGCCATCCCAAGACCATCGCACGCGCTATAAACCATTAGACGCCACTATGCCCTCTACACGCTGGCCAATCATAGTGGGCCATCGCGATGGCCCATCATGTAGAGGAGCCATAATCTATGGAGGCTCATGACGTTACTTTTCTACAGTGTCCGTCATTCCCATACATTTTCAACTTTCTATTCGTTTTCTACAGTCGCTGTCAGTGCAGCTTGTCTAGGTACCCAGACGGTCCAAGGAAAGGAGTATGTAACACAGCGTTACCAACGACATACCTACTATACTAATTTGCACATTTTAGTTTAATCAAATAAGTCATGTTTCCAGCTTTAACCAAATATGTAAGTAATTGAAAAAATACGTCTACAACCGTTGCAACGGAGTCATAGGTTTACCTCACGTCCACAAAATAAAATAAAACTTTACAATATTCTAGTAAGTTTCAAAATTCGCGCGCTAGAAAAAGTTTATTTCTAAACGTTTTTCATATAAAAGACTGAGACAAGGCGCGCCACTCTTTCTAACTTATGATTGTAATCACATTTTTAATTCTAAGATAATAAAACTACCTACACAGAAATATTTTTCGTTTTGCCGGTTTTTTATTTGCTTTCTATGTCTGATGTTCTACTACCGGTTTTCCATTATTATGGCAACACTGTTATGTAAACGTCAAGTTGACAAAATGGCTTTCCTCGAATTTCACGGGTCTTGTTTATCTTCCATTGTTTACGCTTAAAACCTGAATAAGACTTTGAGTGTATCTGAAAATAATAATGTTACACAACAGTGGGCCTTTTGGGCCAAGTGAGACCCCGATAAGTGCGGGGCTACCTGTGAATATGGGCAATATGTCGACGCCTATGAACGTAGGACATAACTTGAGTAATTTAGCTAAAATTGCCCAACAAGGGCCACAAACGGCTAATGAACGGTTTAATCCGTCGGAGTACCCATCATTCAGTCAATCTCCGTTTAGTATGGGCTCGCAAATGGGTAATTTTCCCAACTTTCACCCTTTGAACTTTCAACCTCCATTTTTAAGTCAACAACCTACTGCTTTACACAGTACGAGCTGGCAAAATCATATGTTACCAATGAATTTGCATACGCCGCCTAGTAACACACAAAATCTAGAGAATAACCACACAATTCCCGATAAATTACCTCCAAATCCTGTAGAAAATAGTTCCAAGGAAGAGCAAATCAATCCTAGGATAATGCCAATAAGTATACCACAAGTACCAATCACAGCATTCCAAAATAACGACAGTAATGAGAGCTATAACCTTTTTAATGTAAATAGAGATAAGTTTAACCATTACAATCAGAATTATAATGAAAAAGTCACAATTGACAGCACAAAACGTAAAAGCTTAGAGAATACTGTAAGGTTAATAGAAGACATGTTAGTAAATACTACAAAGAGTAAAGAAGCGCAGTTAAATAACAAGATTGGAAAAGAAAAGAGAAGGAAAAAAGGTGAATCGAAGCAGAAACCACGAGCGAAAACAAAAAATGTAGAAATAATAACAAATAGAACTAAAAATAATGTAATAGAATCATCAAAAACAGAATTATTAACACAAAAACCAGCTGACGCGGAGACTAGTAATAGCGAAGAAGACAGCAAAGACAAATCACACAAAATGGAGACTCAGCAACCCTCACAGGTATTCCTTTTTTTTATGAGTGTCCTTTGTAACATGATTAACTAAAAAAAACTTGACAAATCCTCTGTCTGACAATTTGTTTTTAAAAACGTGTTTAGATTGTAGAATAAGTTACTTAGTTAAAATTGCATTTTCTAGTAGTGAATGCATGTAGTGATACCAAGGGTGGCATAACCACCTAGAGTGGCTGAAGCCTCGTTAAAATTTAAGATTAAAAAACAAACATTATCTGAATTATAGAAATTTATCATCTTATGCATAAGAGAACCAATCCATTGTGTGATCATTGAAAATGGAGCAGGCTCAGTATTTGTTGTGACAAGAAACCACAAAGCTAGGACAGAGTTAATTCCCAAATGTCCTTAAATTATTATAAACTAGCTTTCCGCCTGCGTGGACTACCATGCCCAGCTGTGGGATTAAATGTAGCCTATGTCCTTTCCCCAGGGTCTTATCTATCTCTGTAGTTTAGGCGTGAAAGCATATTTGACAGACAGACAGAAAGAGTTACTTTGTATTTAAAATATTGATAGGTTAACTGCTTTTAGTTGGGCGGAAATTTGAAAAATTGTTCTCGGAGTGATAAAAGCATGAAATTTTTACCAAGCTTAAGGGATACCATAGCGATTATTTTAAGATGTGGAGGCAAGCTGGATTTGACCCCTATCGCATTTTAGAGGTCAAACTGTAATTTCGATGATGTTTTACCCCGTTTTATGTATTTTTATATTTTTTATGAATCCATTGTGGAGGGGTATTAGAAATTTACATATTAAAACACATCTACACATCACCTGCTATCCAATGACACCTTAATCATCAAAATCGGTTCAGTAGTTTAGGCAGGAGCTATTCCCAAATTATTAGCGTAGTGATTATAGACATTCTCGTGTGACGTCGTATGGGAACCCACATTTTTTGGATAGAAGGATGAGCCTTGGCAAACTTGTTTCTTAGGTGGATTAGTATGGTAAACGCTCGGGAGTTTGCCTCTATCACCCGATTTTGGGGGTGGGGGGGTTATGAACTTTTCATATACCGCGCGCACTAAGACTAGTCATAACTGCAAATTTCTAGCTACTAAGGCAAGTTTGGTATCGTTTCCAACTATATAAAAGCTGCTCGGTTGATTTCTGAAACAAAAAAGAGCGTTTCCATACAAAAAAGTTGAATTATAGTCAAAAATAAAGAATAAAATTTAACAAAATTTTGGTAACAACCATAAACTTTACAAATGTACCGAAATTTACTTTTAAGAAATATGTTTCAAAAGCTGCGTTCATACAGATCTAAAAAATATACTATACTGTAACTTTCTTATCCTATAATAATTCATAGGATGTCCAAGTTACCTGCATAACTAACTTTGTAATCCTATATAAATATATAGAGTTACAAAGTTATTTATGCAGTTTATGTATCTAAAAAACTGGACTAAAACTGCAAAATATTTTAGTTTTTCCTTGATTCATACACTAAACACTAACTGTATTCTAAATTAGTCGCTGCTATGTCTGCTAGAAATGCCTTAGAGTTGTCTTGTATTTTTTTAAATTTTTGCGTTGACTTAATGTTTTTTACAATTTTTTTTGTATATATCTCAACAAAGCTTATATTTTTTGGATCTGTATTAATGCGGGTTTTCAAATACATTTCTTAAAACTAAATTTAAGTACATTTGTAAAGTTTATGGTCATTACCAAAATTTTTTTTTTTTTTTTAACTTTAATTCAACTTTTTTGTATGGAAACGCTTTTTTTTTGTTTCAGAAATCAATCGAGCCGCTTTTATTTAGTTGAAAACGATACCAAACTTGCCCTTATAGCTAGACATTTGCAGTTATGACTAGTCTAAGTGCGCGCGGTCTATAAAAGTTCATCCCCCCTCCCACCCCCAAATTCGGGTGATAGAGGCAAACTCCCGGGCGTTTACCACACTAATCCACCTTAGGAACAAGTGTGCCAAGGCTTATCCTTCTATCCCAAAAATATGGATTCCCGTACGACTTCATACGAGAATGGATATAATTACTACTCTAATAAAAATTCTATTATTTTGGGAATAGCTCCTGCCTAAACTACTGAACCGATTTTGATGATTAAGGTGTCATTGGAAAGCAGGTGATGTGTAGATGTGTTTTCATATGTAAATTTCTAATACCCCTCCAAAATGGATTCATAAAAATACATAAAACAGAGTAAAACATCATCGAAATTACAATTTGACCTCTAAAATGCGATAGGGATCAAATCCAGCTTGCCTCCACATCTTAAAATAATCGCTTTGGTATCCCCTAAGCATGGAAAAAAATCACGCTTTTATCACAATGAGAACAATTTTAACGAAAACATTCAATTTGCCGCCCCACTATTTAGCCTTGCAGCCTAAAAATAAATTAAAATAAACAAATGTGTACTTTATTTCATTTATGAACAGGAACAACCTTCAGAACTCGATGAGACAGTAAAAGTGAAAACTGAATGTGACCCTGAACCCCCAATAGCTCATGTTGACATCAAAGTGGAGCCACTAGATTGGAGTGACGAATACAATGAGCCGTTTCACCGAGACCTTAACGGCACTAATAGAGAAGAGGTGGAGGATAGAAAGATTATCGACAGCGAAAATAGTGTTAGTGAAGCTATGGAAGTGATAAAAACTGGTACGTTCTTCCTAACTGATCAATAGATTCCTTAAATCCGTACTGAGCATTCGCGTAAAGGGGTTCGAAGATTTTAGTATAGGAGCTGGCATGTGGGCAGCCACCATCTTGGATTTTCTCGAATGTGATGTCACAGTTTAAACCTAGTCAGATCGATAGAGGATGTTTAGGTGATCAAAAAGCGTAGAGGGGCATTTTGTCATATCATCACCAGGATCAGAGATATAATTGATTTTTGTAATACCTGTGCTGCCATCTACATTTTATATTAAATTATGTAAGTGGTGAAAGGTTAGAATAGAATAGAAAATTTTTTATTCGGCAAATAATACAGGTAGGTAATTTTTATAAAACTAAATTACAAATTGCCGAAACGGTTGCAGCTCAGCATAATGCCACAGCCTGAGCCATGATGCTGGTTTTCAGCTGCAACCGGTTTGGTAGACTAGGTGGAGTATACAGATGACAACAGATAAAACTAACTTTAATGATAAAAAAATTAAAATAAAACATTTCTGAATGTGTAGAAAACATAACTTGAGTGGTGAATAAATGAATGTGTGTGTGTATTATGTGCAGTATAATGTGCTTTGCTCCTACAACACAGCAAAACCCTCGCGTCCTACTTACTGAGGGTTTTTTTTACTCTCATTCCAGCATGGAATATTTATTTACTATTTCTTTTTTCAGGTGTACCCAGTACAGCTTTCTACGAATGTCCGTATTGCAACCTTCTCTTTAGCCACCCGAAACGGTTTCTAATACACACAAAATGGCACACGTTCGGCCTTACAAACGAGAAGCGTACAGAAATGGCTAAAGAGAGAGAAATCTGGCGCAAACAGCGAAGAGAGGCAAAGGTTCTTAACAAAATGGCTTCCGAAGAAGTTAATGATGCGAATCAGAATAAATCTCAAGCTAAGAAAGCTGTATATAAGTGCAAGGAGAAAGATTGTGGCAAAGCTTTCGTCACGAAGGGTAGCCTGAAACACCATAGGCATAGGTAAGATTAAATATACTTAGGGTTCGAAATTAACAAAATAATAGAGTAAATGACAATTTTTTTACTATTATTTAACCCGTCGCGTGCTTGTTTACGCCACGTGCGATACAAATCTCGTACACCATGTGTTTAAAAAGCAAGTGAAGGTTTAAATTGAAGCTTCTATACCTCATAAATAGCCTGGTTAAACAGTTTTCTTTATTTATTTAAGATATAATCGTTCAAAACTCAATTAGACATAGAGGGAAACATAAAACGGTGAACAGAGATATAATTCGACACGGTTGAGTACCTCGTCATATAAATTCCATACAAAATATAGTATTTTTCTCTCTGTCTAATTAAGAAATTTAAACGTTCGTATCTTTCATTTTAAAGATATAAAAAACTATTCACACCAGGCTATAAGGTAAAAAAGCTTCAATTTAAACTATTTAAAAAAAAATAGTTATCTACCCCATTGTGCATTTTTTTTAAATAGATTAATCCTTCCCTTAATAGCATCTCATTTCCAGATTCCACCCAAGTCGCCCCAAAGACTGCGAGCTTTGCGGGGTCACTCTAGTCAGCCGGTTGGCCATGCGAGAGCATATGGTCGTCCACACTAGCCCCAGCGGCAACGGCTTCCAATGTGCTGATTGCCCTAAGGTGTTTAAATTCAAGCACTCGCTGGCTAAGCATCGGGGTACACATTTGGTAAGTTGTTTTCTCTTTGTAAGTACTTTTCTCAGTGGATTTCTCTTCGAAAATGGTTTTCACTTTACTCAATACTTTATTTGCCTTTTCACAGTATTTGTATAGTAGGTAAGGGTGAGAACATAAAGAGGCGGGTTCCCGGTGCAGACACACCGGTACGGGTAGGTACCGATCCGTACAGGTAAAATATTCCAATGTTATCATATGCGCTCACACATAAAGAAACAGGTTGGGACTTGTCGGTACCGACTACATGGACAGGGTCATACTGGCTTGAACGTTTGTCGGAGTAGGGTGGTGTCTTTAAAATGGATATAGATAACGAAGTTCTCATTGCCTTAGTATTTGAAAGAGCATCTTTATGGGACAAAAAAAATAAGTTTTATAGTAACAGAAATGTAACTGATAAGTCTTGGAAGGAAATCAGTTCAGAAATGAAACAAGATGGTAAGTATGCTAATTTATATCATTCTTTGTTTTTATTCTGCAAAACAATTTTCTATGATTTATGGTATGTATGATTTATGGTAATATTTACACCTATATAATTACACAAGCACTTCGCCCGCGACTTCGTCCGCGACATTTTTTTTTGTCACAATATACAAATAAATGGTTGTTTTAATACTCGACCGCGATAGTTAGACGCATGGCCATAAACTCATTTTGACGTTTCATCAAATAGCTGCAGTAATTATTACCGCAAAAATATACAACGCATGTAGCATTTACGAAATATTTTCATTTTAATGTGGATATATTTTTACAATACTTTATTTTTTTTATTGGAGAGGCGCGATCTTGTGTTGTCTATGGTCGTGCATCTAATTATCGCGGTCAAGTAGTACTCGTCATAACTTCTGAACGAAAAGTTCGAACCGAGTAATTTAAAGTGGAATTTACACGTACATAATCAATCTTAATTATCAAACCATTTAAATAGATAAGGATTAATATCATGAAATATCACCACTATTGGATTCTACCCGTATATGAACTTAATAATTTAAACAAAAACTGTTATTGTGGCTTAACTATAACAGTTAGGCATATACCATCGAGGATTTTTTTGTGAGCAATCACGAGTACTATTAATACATAGAACACTATTAATAAAAATCGTCAATAGTTTTCACAGCACACGCAAAATAATTACTTTTATAGGAAACATTTTGACACCTTGGATTACATTGTTCCATTTTAGGTAGGGATGTCTTTTTTTTTAAATATCATATAGCCTATAATACTCGGTAAAGATGTAGCTGCTTTCTTATGCTGAAAGAAGTAAGTAAATTTAAAATCGTTCGAGTAGTTTTTCAGTTAAATCGTAACAAACTAAGAAAAAAAATCCTAATTATTCCTCTTTACAATATTAGTCAAGTTATATCATTCATTATCATACAATAATTGGTTATGCCGAAAATATAGAACAAAATTATTTCTGATATTTGTAGCTACATTCGAAGGTGGACTCAGTCTTTGATTGTGCCATCTTTGTCGTACAAGTTTTACAGGAGTCAAGTGTCTGTCAAAGCCCTCTTTATCAATAATTATGTTATGTAACAAACACATCGTTTTTACGATTTTGTCGGCCAGTTCAATATTAGTTTCTATGCATTTAGAAAGCAAGCGCCACTTAGAATATAATCTGCCAAATGCACATTCCACTACTTTTCTTGCTCGAGATAAACGTTTATTGAAATTTTCTTCATCCTCTGTTAAGTTACTCCCTTTAAAGGGTTTCATTAAATATGTTGTTAATGGATAGGCCTCATCACTTAAAAATACATAAGGAACAGACACTTGGGTACCAGGAAGATTAGAGGATTCCGGAATATCCAATAAATTATCATTGAGAAACTGACATAAGTCTGAAGCTCTAAAGGTGCCTCCATCGCTCTGTTTGCCATAGCCTCCGACCTCTACTATGATAAACTTATAATTGGCATCGGCCACTGCTTGCAACACCACGGAAAAGTACTTTTTATAATTATAAAACATAGATCCTGATTTCCTTGGACAGGTTATGCGCACATGTTTGCCATCTATACAACCTAAGACGTGAGGAAAGTTCCAAATATTATTAAAATCATTAGATATTGAGTAAAACATGTCTTTTGTAGGTATAGGCATATGCAGGGAATGCATTTCCTCCCATATTGCAACAACTGTCTCTTCTATAATTTTCTTAACTGTTGTCTTTCCCATTCTGAAGTTAGTTGAAAGTGATTTAAAAGATTCTCCGGTGGCAAGATACCTGAAAAAAGTACAAAAACATATTACATTATGTTACGCGATTTTTTTTTTCGTTTCCTGAAAAAAAATTCTGGTGATAATTGTTCAGTATCGTTGACTGAGCAACCCCTATCAGTTTGCGGGACGCTGTCCCTTACACCCGGTATGTATGGGCCGAAATATGAAAATAAATGTAGAACCACAAAATGTTGGGATACAAGGTGTCTGTCAATGATGCACCGCAAATTGTAAAGAAAGTCTATCATTTTTTCAATTTTCGTCCTGTATTTCTTAATGAAAGCAGTTTGGTATCATGGACAGAATATATAAGAAACAATAAAAAGCGAAGCCGCGTATAAAATAAATCGTATATTAGGTTTTTGAGCACTGCTCCACAGGGCTGTCAAACTAGTTTGTTCGTACAACTAGTTCGTGTTCGTTTGACATAAATTTACCTTTATTTTATGTTTCAGAAAATAAATTGAGAAAAAGATGGAGGTATCTGAGGGATCAATTTGGTGTAGAGTTTGGAAAGATACCACCTTCTCGCTCAGGAGACGAGGCAACTTCAGTTTGTCCGAAATGGCCCTATTTTAAGTCTCTCCTTTTTCTCAAAGATGTTGTAAAGCCACGATCAGCTAGTGGGAGTTTAACTCGTCGAAAACCACTACCGTCACCAGTTACAGATCAAGGTGCTGAAACAGCAGATACTGAAACTAGAAGTTCTACACATGACAGTGATTTTTCTCCCTCACCTTCACCAAGGCATCAGGAAGATGATCATGAAAGTGGCCAACCGTCAACTTCTTCGATGTCAATATCTCAGCCCACCCCACAACAAATAAAAAGGCCTAAAAAATCAATTAATGACCAAATTTTGCACATTGAACATCAAAAACTAAATCTGTTACAAGAAAAACAAAAATCCCGAGCCCGAGAGAATCAACCAAATGAAGATAATGAACATATTTTATTTTTTAAAAGTTTGATACCACATATTGATAAAATTCCCCAGCATATGGTTCTTTCTTTTAGAAACCGGATTCAAAGTGTCGTTGAAGAGTTTGCGTACACATCAAATCCGCTATATAATCGATCTACTCATAGCTCCATATCTAATTACTCATACCTATCCGCTGACGATTCCCGTAACAGCTCTACACCGCCCAACACCGCGTCGATACCCAACCTGACGACCCAAAGCCAAGATAACCAAAATTTGGCAGAATTCTACTGTTCAGAAACCAACCCGCCGCCGCCGCCCAACACCGTGTCGATACCCAACCCGTCGATCCAAAGCCAAGATAACCAAAATTTGGCAGATTTCTACAGTACATATCAAGAAATATAAGAATAGTAATTGTTAATGTTCATGGTTTGATTATTTTCTGATTGTCATTAATAAATAATTTTAAATCTTGTGAAAAACACTTCATTCGTGTTTCATTTGTCATAAATTGAGCCCTTTACAAACGCAGCTCGAATCAGTATACGCAAAGAATTACGATACTTATACAATTCGCGTTATTTAAAAATGTTGTTTAAGCTGAAAGGAGTTTAAAAAATCATCAGCATGAACAGGTTTTACTATGAGTGCAACTTCAAAATCGTGAAAGAAAAAAGTCAGCTGTTGTGCCATACAAATGATCTATAATACCTATATTTTTCAGCCAAAATGTATAAAACAGCTGATTTGTTCTGGCGATATCGAAATTGGTTCCATGGCAGAAGTAATTGGTATTGATGAGTTTTTTTACTTCCTTCCAGCTTAAACACCAGTTTTTAGATAATCCTGTATTTCTCATAGTAATCTTCAGTGGTCAAATACTGGGTGTAAGGGACAGCGTCCCGCAAACTGATAGGGGTTGCTCAGTCAACCAAACTGAACAACTATCACCAGGTTTTTTTTCAGGAAATGAAAAAAAATATTGCTTTTCCATACAAATTGGTCTCATCAAGGTCGTCATTTTGTATGAAAAAGCAAATATTTTTTTCATTTCCTGAAAAAAAATCCTGGTGATATTTGTTCAGTTTGGTTGACTGAGCAACTCCTATCAGTTTGCGGGACGCTGTCCCTTACACCCCGTATAGGCTTTTCTTTTGGTAAACGACGCCCGACTCAGTGATGATACTACTCATGAATGCGAACAACTTTTACAATGGGACCAACTTTCCTACTCGAAAAAAAAATCAGCTATTCCATACATTTTGGTCGTAGGTATTGAGTTTTGTATGAAACAGCTGATTTTTTTCGAGTAGGAAAGTTTGTCCCATAGTAAAAGTTCTACGTATTCGTGAGTACTATCATCCCTGAGTCGGGCGTCATTTATCAAAACAACAGCATGTATATATGATAAAAAAGTATACTACACCTTTCTGTTATACAGCCTGTACTTATTATAAAAATTAAAATAATTTGATTTACTTACCTTATGGTGACAACTAGTCTTTCTTCGGGTGAAATGGGTTGACGATGCCAGTTACACCAGTTCTTAGTTAAGAGATGTTCTATTTTATTTAATACGTAGTTGAATGTTTCTGGTGTCATCCTAGTATAATCATAAAACGCGTCATCATCAAACTTTAAATCTTTTAGAAACAAATGGTGATATGAACCATATTTATTTCTTTTACTATTAATATTAGATACACCGACCGTCCTTCTTTTTCTTAATTTTAAGTAAACACTATCCAGAAGGAAATCGTCGTCCGACGAACTCGAAGCCATGATGGTCAATAAAGACAAATTTACCTGTTTCTTTATGTAAGGTATCCTGCACCGATCCGTACCGACCCGCACCGACAAGTCCGTACCGGAATACCCGCTTCTTTATATTCTCACCCTTAGGTCTTAAAACATAAAAAGTGTTGAGGCTAATCCTGCAGGGTCCTGCTAGGGTACAGCAAACTTAGGAATTAGATGCATGTACAGTCAACGGCACATCAGGTTACCACAAACAGTCAAATGGAGATAAAATTGAAAATCGATTGAAGAAATTTGTCATTTTTGGATAGCATGATGTGCTGTTGTCCCTGTACATTTACAATTGTAAGTGGGTTTCACTTTGCAAGAGGCTTTCACTTAGTAAAGTGGTTTCTCTTTTTGAAGATGGTTTTCTCGTTTTGTAAGTCGGTTTCTTCCACTTACAAAGAGAACTTTGTAAGAGAACAAAGAGAACTTTGTAAGTTGGTTTCTACCACTTTTCTCTTTATAAGCGGGTTCTCTTTGTAAATGGTTTTTTACTATTTCTATTTGTGTGTGTGTATGTATATGTTCACACACATACACACACACACACATACATATACACACAAACGTATTTTTTTCTTTGCAGGAGAAAACAGTGTCATGTGAGAATTGCCCTAAGATGTTTGGCACTGAAAAACAGCTCAAAATGCATATGAAAGTGCACGAAAGACATGAACGCGGGCTCACTCATAGATGTAGCTACTGTGGCAAGGGATTCTATGAAAACTATAACTTGACTGTAAGTACTTGACTATTACAGAAGGAGACTCGAGTATTGATCTATAATTAAGTATTGATTGTACCTTTCTGTCACTATCAGAATGACAAAGACGACTGCTTCTTAAGTAGTCTGGCCAACGAAAGCTGTCCACGAGAAACAGCGGCAGATTTAAAAATTCGTTCTCTGAAAACACTGAGTATACACTGGATAAACGAAGTTAGAAAATAAAAAAATCAAATCAAATTAGTAGAAAATAAAATAGTAAAAATAAAATATTTGTGTAAAAAGCAGATGTTTGTTCTCGGGTCATGGGTGTTTGTGTCTGTCTTTGTGTGTTCCAAGGGACCCACGACATAAGGGAAAACCTTAGTGTGGGCCTTTGAGTGTGAAGCGTTTATTTATTTATTTATTTAGTATTAACTCCGGTTATTCAGTGTATACCCAGCGTTGTCATAGGACGAAGTTTTAAATCTTCCGCCGTTTCTCGTGGACAGCTTTCGTTGGCCAGACTCTATAGATCAGAATTTAAGTCTTCTTAGCGTGTAGGTATAAGTGTGTGGCCAACTTGACTAAACCTGGAGTCAAGAGATTTCAAACCGCCAAATGGCCTCTGACTTGGTTTAGCGACTACAGTAATCGACAACAACCGGGACTGCCGGCTTAACGTGCCCTTCGAAGCATGGAAACGCTCATGATAGAATGCAACTTCAGTCACACATCAGGTTCCCTGCCTCTGTGTACGTTGCTTAACCTCAACTATCGATTTAGATCAGCGAGCGCAACTGGGCTAGAAGCGCCTCTTCATTACAATACTGATATTGTCAAAAATCACGATTGTTTTTTTTTTCAAGAATTGAACTGAAAAAAAAGGACTTTATTTATTTTGGGCCCAAAATTGGTACCAAAGTTTCGGCAAGGGAAAAATATGTGTCGGTTGTTCGATTGTGCCATTTTTGCCGGTTTTCAGCCATCAAGATGGCCGCCATAAAAGGGTAATAAGGCGAAGTCATAGGCCAAAAATATTGATGTAATCAGCACTTCCAAACACTGAAAACGATACCAATATCAATATTTATGGCCTCTGACCTCGCCTGACTACTCTTTATATGGCAGCCATCTTAAAAAAATGTAAAATCTGAAAACCGACCCCATATTCGGAATCTGTGTCCCCAAAATACACCTCTAAATTTTGTCCGAATTGGAGCAGCTTAAAAATGTATTAGAACCAATTTTTTTACTTAAAAATAACAGCTTAAGGAGTGACCTTGGAGATTTGTCGCCATACTAAAAAATGGTTGTATGGAACTACCCAATTAGGTGGACGTATTTTTTTTGCCGGCCAGCAATCTAAATTTTTGGACCAAACGTTGTATGGGCCTGAATTACCTCCTTTCCTTTACAGGTACATGAACGCACACATCGAAACGAACGTCCGTACGTTTGTCACATCTGTAGCACGAGCTACGGAACCAATTCTAGTCTCAAAAGACATCTTAAAGTGGTAAGTAAGAAATTGCTACCTAGCAATGAAGCCGCGTTTTTGTACAAAGTCAAAATAGGTTTATTTTATTGAAAATTCAGGATATTACAATCAAAGTTACCTTAAAGGATTTAAATACAGTCATACATATTCTTTCATAAGCGACCTTTTTACAAATTATCTATCTTGGCATAAACCACCAACTGTTTGGAGGTAAAAATAATTTAAGGGTGGTTCTTCAGCTATACTTATATGCACTGTTGATATTCAATAGTGTTAAATTTTTTTTCGTAAATTTTATTCTTCTTTAAGGCGACTACAGCACCTAAATTACGATTTTATGATGCGTAGATAAGCATGACGCACTGCATTAAATCGAAGAAAAAAAATTCTACGATATCATTCAGGACATAAACTAGATAAGTAGTTTGCTGAAAACATGATTCAGAACTTTTGGTTCGATAGAAAAAGCTCACAAAGTCACCTCTAAATACCAATATTGTGTATCTTTTAAGCTGTAAAAACGATAGTAAAATGCACACAGGAACTTGAATTTGCTATCAAAATGTTCGTAATTGAACACTCTCGATAAGTAGTTAACGCATTTTTCGATTTAAGCTGTTACCTTTCCATAAATCTCATTTTTCTAACTTTCGAACATGTTTTTACGCACGCACGCTTTCATAGTCCGTAAACTTCGTGTATCGACACTGTTCGCACTGCCGGCCCAGGCCTGTTGAGAGACGGAGATGGCACTATTCCTATGTGCGCTGCCTTTATTGGGTGCTGTACTCGCCTTAATTACAAATTTTCGAATCTTTGGTTCAGTGCTAACCAAAACAAAACAATTGAAGGCTCTGACATCCAGCCGATTTCAGTGCTTGTGTCGGCTCGTCCCATTTCATACAATATTGTTAAGATAGCTTCGCGGACCACTCCAGATGCTTCCTGGGACCACCGGTTAAGGATCACTGCATTAAAGGATTATACCTACAAATTCGTTCTTTTGACTCTACTGACTCTACGCCTATTCGCAAAGGTTCAATCTCACAGTACACTATGTTTTATGTTCTGTTTATTGTACTGTATGTCTTTGTGAGCAAATAAAGTATACAGTGGTGTAGCTAGGTAACCAAGTGCCCTGGGGCAAATCAAAAAATGGGGCCCCACTGCTATCTAAACTGGTTAGGTTTTATCAAGTAAAAAAATTAAATATACAAATACTTTATAAATGCACAATATAACGCACATCGATGAATATTAAAACGCACATATCTCTATCCGTCGAATTGACAACACTTGCCAACCCACAGAAAGAATTTAGGGGAATTCCCTAGCTAAAACTTTCGAATTTCTCTCAACTGAGTTGCCATCATTAAAGTCGGGTTCCAACCTGTTATATTTACATAATCATAATCATAAAATGTATTGCTTTCCATGGTCTTTTAGGTCTAAATACAGGTTGGTGGTACAATCATGGACCCAGTTTGGGCGCAGCAATGTAGGAGGGAGGAGGACAATCCAATCATTTCAATCCTAGAATCATTCCAACAAAAATGAATAGAAAGTAAAAGAAAATAAAATGAAATCATCTGGCTAAACAAGCACATGTCAATTAAACTAAATCTTATTACCTTATCTATAGTAAAAAATCTGAACCGGTACGTCATGCAATTATAATAATAATAAGTAATAATAAATTAATGTCATATTCAGTTAGTCATGCAATTTAAATAATATCATTAATAAATAAATGGATGTCAAAAGATATGTTAATAATAAATATTATAATAATCGAATTTGGTTAGGTTGTCAATGTAACTTGTTCCATTTTAAACTTGTCCATTTTATTTTGAAAATGGGAGAAATTTTCAAAAGTTCAGTTCGATCGAGATTTACTGGTAAGGATTAGAGGGCCCCCTGAGCTTGAAGGCCCCGAGGCAATGCCCCGCCTAGCCCCTAGGTAGCTACGCCACTGAAAGTACATATATTGTATCGTAAATAATTGTTTTTTGGTCGCGTGGTAGTGGCACTGCCTCTTGACCGACGGGTTTTGAATTCGATTCACAGTCAGGGTAAATATTTGTGTAAAAAGCGCATGTTTGTTCTCGGGTCATGGGCGTTTGTGTCTGTCTTTGTGTGTGTTTCAAAAGACCTGCGATACAGGAAACCCTTCGTTAGTATTAAATTTATTGGTTCCAACACACACACACACACACACACACCCACACACATGCACGTACACACATACACATCTGCACACACTTTGATTTAAGTAAATTTAGATATATTTTTGGTTTGTTTAAGAAATTTTGTTATTTAAACTGGGATTGTGCGAGGCACACCCAACACAAGCAAATTAATGCTTACTGGGCTGGCCTCAAGTGAAAATGTAAAAATTACTTTTAGAAATAAATAAATTTTCTTTTTTTTTCTTTTTTTCAATAGCGAAAGTTTAAAGTGTATTTATGTAGGTATATCTTAAAAAAAACTTTTTTTAGAATATTCAGAATGTTACTGAAGTCAAAGTAGGCAGTGAATTACGTTAGCATTTTTAAGTTTGCGCCTATTCGCAAAGGTGCAGTCTACCTCAGAGAAGAATAGGCAAGAAATTCCAAGGGTTTCTCTTTTATATTTTCTCATTTTAATTGACTTAATATCTGAATAACACATATAATATCTGAATATATTGATATATTATGTATATATGTTAGTATATATTATTTTTATTTCATTATATTTAAGTATTAATAAGCCCTTCTCTTATTTGGTATTTTCTTACGTTGTGCGCAATTCTCTCTTCCCGTCTCGTACACTATTTCTCACCAATTAGGTTGGCTGGAAGAGATCTCTTCTAGAGATAAGCTCGCCTTTGTACACTATTTTTTATGTGAATTTTTTCTACTGTGTTTGTGCAATAAAGAATATATAAAGATGTTTTGATATGAAACAGTCCCACAACAACGCGAAGCCATACGAGTGCGAGGTGTGCCACCGCTGCTTCTCGTCAGCCAACATCCGAGACAAGCACCGCGCGCGGGCGCATGGCAATAAGGAAGACTTCCCCTTCCCATGCGAGGATTGCGATTGCAAGTACGTATAACTAACTTTCCCATGGGAATACTGGGAAAATAATACAGGGTGTAAAAGACAGCTTAGCAAAAACTGAAACCCTGGACTCAGACGATCATTCCGAATGATTTTCCAGTGGAATTTTTCTCCGGAAAATTTTAATATTTTTTTACGTTTTTTAATATTTTCTGCTTACATTTTTTATTATTCAATCGAATACACTCCATTTTGCAATAAAAAACGATCATAACAACGTAAAACACGAAAACCAGCAATGTACATCGCACTCCGATAGCAGCGCGGCGCGGGGGGATCGCGCGCGGGCGCGGTATAGCGATACGTTGCGTAGCGACAAAGTAGATGAATAATCAAAACTCCTAAACGTGACGTTTCCGGAAAAAAATAATTACTTATAGCTGATGATAGCTATGGGTAGATTCCACCATTTAAGTATTTGTTAAGCTATCCTTTACACCCTGTATAGTCCAGGGGTTCCTAAACTGTGCGCCGCGGTGCCTTGGTGCGCCTTATACAGTAGTATCATGCTCCATACAGTAGTATCATGCTCCTTACAGTAGTATCATGCTCCATACAGTATCATGCTCCTTACAGTAGTATCATACTCCATACAGTAGTATCATGCTCCTTACAGTAGTATCATGCTCCATACAGTAGTATCATGCTCCATACAGTAGTATCATGCTCCATACAGTAGTATCATGCTCCATACAGTAGTATCATGCTCCATACAGTAGTATCATGCTCCATACAGTAGTATCATGCTCCATACAGTGGTATCATGCTCCGATCCAAAACCTTAACTTATGGATTAGCGGGTACAAAATAAACCTAACGCAAAACGTGTTAGATCACAAAACTCACCCTATCACATTGACTAGGTAGCTGATTTGTTTTATTTGAGTATTCTAATGAATAAATAAAAAACTCAACTTCATATTCTGGATGTTTAAATTTTTGTGCCTGTTTCTTTCAACTGTATCTATCTATTTCGACTGTCTAGCTAGGTTAGGGCGCCGAGACCAAATTCTGAAGCTATAAGTACGTCGCGGACTGAAAAAGATTGGGAACCCCTGATATAGCTATGACGGCCGGTTTGGTCGAGTGGTAGTGACGCTGCCTCTTGATCGGCGGGTCCTGGGTTCGATCCCCAGTCGGGGCAAACATTTGTGTGAAAAGCAGATGTTTGTTCTCGGGTCATGGGTGTTTGTGTTTGTCTTTATGTGTGTTCCGAGGGACCCACGACACAAGGGAAAACCTTAGTGTGGGCCTTTGAGTGTGTAGCGTTTATTTTTTTATTTTTTTTATTTTTTTATTGTTCTGATGTCTAAGCTATACTACTGCAAAGTTTCATTAAAATACATTTTTACGTGAAAGAGTAACAAACTTACACAAACTTTCGGATTTATAATATTCTATCTATCTAAACACATGATGATGATGATCTAAACACTCCCGTCTCTAATCCCTTTTGGGGTAGGCAAAACGTAATGTGGTTCTGGAACCACTTGACACCACATTTGACAATATATTGTCAGTCTTTCGCCCACGTTACAGCAAAAACCCTTGCGTTCCACTTGCTGGTGTCTACAGTATGCCTGGGAAGAGTTGGCAGCTAGCACATTCTGTATTCTACTTCGCTGGACTGGGAGTTACATACATAAGCTCACGCTTTTGTCCGATTTTTCAAACTCAAACTCAAAAATGTTTATTTCATTGAACATATAAAATGATACTTGAACATGTCAATATTATGAATTACATTAGCACTTTTGACTTTGCGCCTATTCGCAAAGGTTCAGTCTTCCTCAGGAGAAGAATAGGCAAGAAACTCCGAGGGTCGCTCTTTTTAAGGCGACTACAGCACCTAAATTACGATTTTATGATGCGTAGATAAGCATGACGCACTGCATTAAATCGAAGAAAAAAAATACTACGGTAATATTCAGGACATAAACTAGATAAGTAGTTTGCTGAAAACATGATTCAGCACTTTTGGTTCGATAGAAAAAGCTCACAAATACCCAATATTGTGTATCTTTTAAGCTGTAAAAACGATAGTAAAATGCACACAGGAACTTGAATTTGCTAACAAAATGTTCGTGATTGAACACTCTCGATAAGTAGTTAACGCATTTTTCGATTTAAGCTGTTACCTTTCCATAAATCTCATTTTTCTAACTTTCGAACATGTTTTTACGCACGCACGCTTTCATAGTCCGTAAACTTCGTGTATCGACACTGTTCGCACTGCCGGCCCAGGCCTGTTGAGAGACGGAGATGGCACTATTCCTATGTGTGTTGCCTTTATCGGGTGCTGTAGTCGCCTTAAGTCAATCATATAAATTTTCTTACTTTTAATTTTAATTAATATCTTAATATCTGAATAACTCTGGAGCTGAGCAATTTATTCCCTTGGGTAAGGCAGCGACCACACTTGCTACGATCCAAACACACATCTTTCGCTTCCTTTACATTCATAATTCGACTCAGGGACCCTTTTAGACATAGATATTAACTGTTACCTCCTGATACTCGTCCACGCCGCTCCTGTAATACCAACGTGTTGCAATGCCCCTCGGCTAGCACAAATTTTCGTTGTAATTATTTTACTGTCCGTGGAGCACGGATGTGGAACAAACTCCCGACAGCTATACAAGAGAGTCCATCTATACATTCCTTCAAAAATAGAGTCAAAGAATACTACCTGTCCCAACTGTAATGAGCAAATTATATATTATGTTACTGCTTCACAGTTCGCCTCATGATATTTTACAGGCAAATCAGTTTATATGCGTGCTGCTACGATTTCATCAGGCACTACTTTTTTTTTGTATAGAGTTCCGTTAGCTTAAACACACCTTCATCTGACATTGTCACGACACATTGTGGAATCTATAATTAAATAATTTATTCGATAAAAATAGCAGTTTGGTTCAAGATTACCAACCCCCTTTTATGTCTGAGTAGACAATTATGTATGTATGATTTATTATATTCGTTTATATGTATTATATATGTTACTATATATATATATATATATATATATATATATATATATATATATATATATATATATATTATTTTTATTTCATTATATTTAAGTATTAATAATATAAGCCCTTCTCTTATTTTCTATTTTCTTACGTTGTGCGCAATTCTCTCTTCCCGTCTCGTACACTATTTCTCACCGATTAGGTTGGCTGGAAGAGATCTCTTCTAGACTATTTTTATGTAAATTTTTTCCTACTGTGTTTGTGCAATAAAGAATATATATAAAAACACTGTTAAATAACCCTATTAACCCTTTCAGATACCTAACGGCGAAAGACCTAAGACAACATGTGTATAAAACTCACATCAAACCGGGGAAGAAGACGAAGAAGGTTAAAACGAAGAAGGTTAAAAAGGATAGTGACAGCGATAGCGACAGCGAATGAGTGCGAGCGAGACGGATGTATTCTTAAATATTACTAGTGTAAGTGAGATGCATTAACTAAGATAATTTTATTATCTACAGGATATTAAAAAAGGTATAGTCAACTGATGCGTCACCCCTTTATAGCATTAGGATGTAGGTATCTATGAAACTAGATTTGACCCAAACAAATAAATAAACAAATAGGGCAAGCTGAATGAAATCGTTAAAAACATTTATTTTTGAAATAATATATTTTTTTATTATAAGATGGGTTAACTCTAGACCTCAATCTTAACCATAAGGTCAGAGATGAAGTCGACGATGGAGCGAGTTAACCCAGAAAATGCCTATGAAGGCACTGGTACTCCCACGCACCGACGGAACACAGCAAGCTGTTTGGCGTCGGACTTCGGTAGGAACTGGTCGCAAACCAGGCGGCCCTTTACAGAGCCTACCGCACCGCATGAGACCATAGGACGACACCTCAGATTCAGAAAAAAATGAAATGTCGTTGCCTGGGATGGATTACTAGGAGGCAGGTCCCATTTATGTTTCCTTAGTCGCCTCTTACGACACCCACGGAAAGAGATGGGGTGGTGTTATTCTCAACCGATCACCACAGGGCAATCCTTGAAAAAAATAAACAGCAATAAAAATTAAAAATCTACACGAGTTTCGTCCATACTAAATAATTGAGAAAACATTTTCAAAGAGTCCAAGTTTCAAAATGCTTTCTAAATTGTTTAGTTGGAATACAAAAAAAAAATGTAAGGAAAAAATTTTATACGAATGGAATTTGAATCAACGACCCCAGGTTTAGATCTGCTGCTCCAACCAACTGAGCTATCGAGCCTTCAAGTCAAGTGGCGAAATTTCTCATTCCCTTACTAAGCACATTACGTCGTGCGTGTACGTTAGCGCCATCTGTGTCTCGTACGGAGAACCATAAGTCGTACCACTTATTATTTCCCAAAAAACTATATGTGATAAAGTTTTAAAAACACTAAGGCCCGTATTACAGAAGAAGACTCAAGTCTTGATCGTTACTTAAGTATCGATTAAGTATCACTAAAAAATTTGTCTCTTTCACTACCAAAATTACAAAGACGACTGCTATTCAAGTATAGATCAGTCTGAGTCGCGTTCTGTGATACGGTTCTAAAACATACCATGATACTGAAGTATCGAAGATATTTTTCGTAAATATTTGTTTAATACATTTTGGTCGGGCAGAAGGTGAATCTCTAGATTTTTGCGGTTTGTTTTCCCTTTCGTCATTGTCGACAACATGGTTGGTGTAAGATATAAATTAATTTATCAATAGCCTTGTTTAAAGACATAGACATATACTTTATTGCACACCGTGACACAAAAACATTACAATAACAGACAAGGACAGAAAACAGAAATTTACAAAAAGGCGGCCTTATTGCTAAGGTAGCAATCTCTTCCAGGCAACCTTTGGGTAGGACAATAATGAAAAAAATATAAAGCAGAGCGGGTGGTGGCTAACAATAAAAAATGAAATAATAATAATAATAATAAAATATATTTATATATTACATAAACTACAGCTCTAATATTTAAGTACATAATATAACAATATTACATATACTAATACATATAATACAATATTACTATGAAAGAAAGGAACATATGGATAGAATCTACTTCTAATGCATCGTCAATTTATAAAATTATTTTATTAAGATATTAACTCGTATCATATTAGGTATGTACATTCTGCCGACAAGGACAAAAGGTAAAACAAACCGCAAAAATCTGGAGATTAACCCAGAAATTGAAATTATATATGGGGCGGCTTTAAATAAGCTAACGAAACTTTGGGGGGTAATTCTACCCTTGCAACATAACAACTTTCCCCAAGGAACATAGGCCGAAATATAAAACTTTCGTTTCTCCATACAACTGGAGCGATCTAATGATTGTCTAGGAAATCGATAATTTTTATTTGAGAATTTCATACGGGTTCCTTGGGGAAGTTTCATGAGAATTTTACTAAATTCACCCCATGTACTTTAACTTAAAATAATGCCTATAATCCCTAACGGGGTAGGCAGAGCATCAGTGGTTCTAGCGAACTACTTGATACCACGTTTGACACGAATAGGGATGTTTACTAATTTTTTTAAATTGTTTATATTAAAAAGAAACTGAATCCAAAACCCAAAACCAAAATATTTTTTGAAAACTATTGAGAAATAAAAAAGTTACAAGCTATTAAAGTTCAATAGAGGGGGAAACTGTCAAACAACGAAAAAGAGTTGCACTTACAGGCATGTGACGTCACCGCCATTTGTTTGCGTAGGTAAAAACGAGATAGCTAGCTCTCCCCACAAAACGAGATAGCTAGTTCTTACGATAATATAAATGCTAATAACTTGTTCATTTATAAACAAAGTTTAATTCTGTTTTCGGATATAAATATATTTCTAGCATTATTTTTTGTTTCACATACAATAATTCATAAAATCAAACACTGTCAACATCCCTATTGTGAGGGTTATCAGATGGAACAAGTTGTATAATGATGAGAGGTGGTCAGCCTTTCGCCCATTATACAGCAAAACCCTCGCATCCTTCTTACATACTTTTACTGTATACCTGGGCAGAGTATGAAGCTGGCATATTCTAAATTTTTCTTTCACTCCCAGTCCTGTATGGAAGGAATTATAATTAGTCAAGTATGTACGAATATGAACCGTAAGTCGTAGGTAATTAGGCTGTTTATTCTTTTTAAATTAATAATTTACTAGTTATATCTGAATTACAAACCACTGCCAAACCAGAAGATTGTAAATAATGACTAGCAACTTTTGTATAATGTTGAAGGATACATAATGTTCTCTATCTATGCTGTAAAGGATATAGCGTAATGATAATTAAATAATATATGTTTTTAGAGAAATATATTTCGATAGCTAATAAGAGCGAGTTTCGTAGCTTATTGTAGAATCTCAACTTGTGTTACACACAGCGCCATCTATTCGATTTGCACCGTACTAAGACCCTAACTTGGTTTGTAATACATATTTAGTTCACGGTGCAACCAATAGATGGCTTGTATAAAGAACGCTGTAAACGAACATAGTTAATAAAGCGCACTGTAAACGCGTTTATAACGGCTTTATAAGCTCTGTACTGGGGTCTCTCGGCCTCTGTCGCTGCCAACCACCGAGCAATAAACACTCTAAAATTCGATCCAACATTTTCCTTCCCCGGGTCCGCTAACTTGAATGTTAAGGCGACTACAGCACCCGATCGTTTTTGAGCAAAAGGCGGCACACATAGGAATAGTGCCATCTCCGACTCTCAACAGGCCTGGGCCGGCAGTGCGGACAGTGTCGATACACGAAGTAACGCACACATGGACTATGAAAGTGTGCATGTGTAAAAATATGTTCGAAAGTTAGAAAAATAAGATTTATGGAAAGGTAACAGCTTAAATCGAAAAATACGTTAACTAATTATCGAGAGTGTTCAATCACGAACATTTTGATAGCAAATTCAAGTTCCTGTGTGCATTTTACTATCGTTTTTACAGCTTAAGACTGCTTATCTAGTTTATGTCCTGAATATTTCCGTAGTATTTTTTCTTCGATTTGTGCGTCATGCTTAGGTATCTACGCATCATAAAATCGTAATTTAGGTGCTGTAGTCGCCTTAAAGAAGGATTTTTTTTTTAAGCCTCACGCGATTTTTGGACGATCCTTAGGTAAATAGTCTACTCAGAAATTATCCATCCATCCATACACTCACGCTTATAATCCCATTCGAGGTAGACATAACGTCATGTAGTTCTATAACTCCTGCCGCCCATCCATTCTGAGGATGGGCGGCAGGAGTTATAGAACTACATGACGTTTTTTGACATCCATTCTGAGGGTTATTATTATTACCTACTCATAAAGTGGTGATAGGTAGTCAGCTTTTCGCCCACGATACAGCAAAACCCATGAATGTGATGTAGATGATCCTTATTTAATAAATAAGCCCTCGTGTCCCACTTGGCTTCTACAGTATATCTGGGAAGAGTTGGCAGCTGGCAAATTGTTTTTCTTTCACTCCCAGTCCAGAATAGAATACTATAGGTACGGAAAACCAAATATTTAATTGTTTTTTTTTTTAATACCCTCTGGTAATTTTTATCCAATTATTGAAATAAATTAGCTAAGTAAATTATATAAGGTCCTAATTTATTAGTCACTTTCCTTTTAACACTTTATTGTGTAGGTCAAAATATATCATTTGAGTCAAAAAACAAAAGCATAATATTAAATTTAAAAGGTCTTGAAAAATTTTGTTATGATATATTTTCATTACTATGTTGAATAAACCCATCCATTCAAACGTAAATAATAATGGCAGTAGTAGAGCGGGCGAGTGGGGAGTGGACGGCTATAATCGAAAGAAAACCATTCCTTTATCTTTAAATGGAATTTTATTTTTATTTTTTTTACAAAATTTAATTTTCAGATAATTAATTTTTATGTTGTTTTTTGGAATACTATCAACCTATACAATAACGCCTTAGAAGGTAAGTGACTAATAAATTAGGACCTTATATATTAATAGGATGGGATTAAATCTTCGCGCGATTCTTGCACACCCGTGTGTGCAGGATTTGTGTCGCACGCGCAGCAAAGAAGCGCGCGATGGGTAATAATGGTACAAAATTAGAAACTTGTTACGAATAGATATTTCATGCTTTTTTGCAATTTGGGATGACAATTAATTAGTTAGCGAAGCGCACGTAGCCCAGTGGCTCTCGCTGATCTCAATCGATCAGTGAGGTTAAGCAACGTAAACAGAGGCAGGGCACCTGATGGGTGACCAAAGTGGCAATTTATCACGAGCGTTTCCGGGCTGTTGTCGATTGACTACAGTCGTTAAAACCAAGTCAGAGGCCATTGTGCGGTTTGAAAACTCTGACACCAGGGTTAGCCAAGTTCGCCACACACTTGACTACACCTACACGATAAGAAGAGTTAGCGAAACTTTAGGTGTGATTCCTTTCGTAAAACCGAACAACTTGTATGGGTCAGAATGGCTTGTGAATGGTTCCCAAAGTGATTCAAACTATACTGAGTAAATGTACGATAAATGTGCTATTACGTACTGCAATCAAAGCAAACGCAAGTTTAGAAGATACAGTCTGAAAGTGAGCAGCCATTCTGATGTCAGCATGGCCGTAAACACATTTATCGTTCACAGTTTGAATCACTTTGGGAACCATTCACAACAGGGTTCGAAAGGATAATTATCGTGATAATAACATATGGATAATTATCGATTGATAATAACAAGCAACAAAGCCAACGGAAATACAATCATCATCGGATGAATATATTCCTTTGGCTTCTTTGGTCAATCTAAGTTTATTTATTTACGACTAGCTTTCTGCCCGGGACTTCGCTCTTTCCGAAAATTGTGTTACCTATGTGTTATTCTGATGCATAAGCTATATTATTGTTAAGTTTAATTAAAATCCATTCAGTAGTTTTTGTGTCAAGAGCAACAAATATCCACACAGCCACACTCACTTTAATAATGTTTTGTTACAATTTGTTAGGTACGAACCAATATAACAAATTAATTTCTTACACTGGTGATAATTATCCAATAATGATCAGATAATTATCAAGAAGCGTAATTATCTTGATAATTTCGAACCCTGATTCACAAGCTATTCTGACCCATACAACAACTCTCCCCAAGGAACCCCGGTGAAATTGTCATATTCGACCTTAAAAAGTTGTTTCGTTTAGTAAGTTGACTCATATCCTTAATTTTCGCTAGCCAATTAAACAGGGTGAAATTGAAAACATTCGACAAACTTTGAGGGATGAATCTACCCATGATTACGAACAACTTTTTCTACGGGACCAACTTTCCTACTAAAAAATAAAAATCAGTTTCATACATTTTGGTTGAGTAGGTATTAAACTTCTGTATGGAACAGCAGATTTCTATTTTTTAGTAGGAAAGTTCGTCCCATATAAACAGTTGTTCGTAATCATGGGTAGATTCTCTGTCGAATGTTTTCAATTTCACCCTGTATACTTACTAGATCTTCGTGCGGTTAGATCGGTAGTTATTATTGTTAAAATCATTTTGTTGGTTTGTGTAAAGTTAATCTTATTAGGTACCTATTAAAAAAACTATATCAATAGCTTTTAGAAGTTCTCAATGTTTAGCAATCGTTCTAATATTGAATGTTTTAGAGTATTGTTTTTGTTCTAATAATTTGTAAATATTTCGGAGAAGTTTAAAGATCTTATTTTAATTGATTAAAAATTTTGTCCTTAAAATTTAAGGTTTTTATTTTGTCCAAGCCCTTTATCAATGTATTTTTATTAACACCAATAATGTTATTAACACACCAGGATACAACATAGAACATAGTGTACAATAAGGCGGCCTTGCTACTTGAAACCAATTTCTTTAGGCAACCAGTACAAATAAGGATTTACACAGGATATTAAATTTAAAAAAATAATATGAGACAAATGTTTTAAGTATTTATTATTAATCTTATAATAAAGAGGTAATTACTAGAATCTTAATGTTTATGTTATATTACTAGACAAATCCGATTTTAGGTTAAAACTTAAGTTTTTAGGTTTTTTTTTCGACTTTGACTGTCGAAAAAAACCTAAAAACTTGTTAACATTTTTATTTCAACATCTAGAAAACTACTGAACTTTCTTAGCTAATCTTTCAATATGTTAAGGTAAAATTTAGGTACATTTGTTTTGTAATAATGCAAAAAGACCAGTTTTAGATTTAGAGATACAAAAAAGTTACAAGAGGTACTAAATAGTACATTTTGGGTATGTTTTCATAAGATTGGTTTCATCCGAATTAAAAAAAACACTCGAGATTCTGATGTTCAGCACCTGGTAAGTGTTTCTTTTGTATTCTAGGAAAAACCTGGCCCCCAATTGCGGTAAATTTAAATGGAAAACACGTTCAAACTACAGCAATATGGGCGCAGGTTTCACAATTCACAAGGGAACGTAGGTCATCCAAAGAATTTCTGCAAAGCTTAACTACTAAATTGTCCTAAAATCGGGATTTTGGCTAGTAAAATTTATAATTTAAAAAAAAAAACAAACAAAAATTTAACTTTGTTAGGTCCTTTGTTCCCATGGTCTAACTTGAAAAAAAAAGTATATGGCGGAAAATTGCCGAATAAAATTCAGGCGGACATTGAAACTTCACGTCCAGAATAATCGGAAAATGAACAATTTTTTCATGCTATTAAAAACGGATTTAACCCGTTGGATTAGATCAGTAAGTAATTAATAGCATGAAAAATAAACAAAATTAACCAAGATGGCGGCCATTTTGAAAAAACAACTTAAACATATTGAGAGCTAGAGCTTTTATCAAAAAGTAGTTAAGTGTGTTACCAAAATATTACATCCTTATGTCTCGTTCGCAGAATGTCATATTGGTTAAACATTCTGCTAACGTGACATCATGCCCATGGAGTGTGGCAACAAGTGAATGTGTTCTGCTTTGGTGTTTAACTCAATCTGATTTAACAATTTAGTGAAAAGGAAAATTTTCTTACTAGGTAAAATTAAATTTTAAGTGTGTCCAGGAAATTATACAGGTCATTTAACTAAAGCTGGTACAAGTGAGAAATATAAAGATAAACATTAAATTACTTAGCGAAGAAACTTCAGTGGGCAATTCGCCCCATTAAACAACAAATTTTTCCAAAAAAAAAGAGTTTAAACATATGTCCCATCTCCCAGCATGACCAAGGTACCGGGGATAAATTTTTAGAACGGAACAAAATAGCCTGGATTTTGTACCAACCACCACTGCGATTTTGTACCTACTACGCTTAAAATTCAAGTTATTCTATCTTTAAATGGTACAGTCAACAGCACATCAGGTTACCACAAACTGTCGAGATAAAATTGAAAATCGATTGAAGAAATTTGACAGTATTGGATAGCATGATGTACCGTTTTCCCTTTACATAATAGCTTAGAATTTCTAATATTTTATACAACAATTTTTAAATTCTATTGAATCCAGACTTCGGAGATATGGTGGTTGTGTTTTGAGGTATACCTCGTATTAATCTCAAATTGGTGGTACAAAATACAGGCTATTACAAATGCTTCCGCCCACTTCGGTCATGCAGGTATTATAATGGTTAAATGTCAGTGTGACCAAAGTATTATTTAGTATCAGCTTTAGCTAACTATTCCATGCTTAATTGTAAGGATTGATGTTACAGTTCCTTTTCTCATTTTGAAGAGGTACGGAGCTGCAAAACATTAGCCTTTTATATTTGAGGAATTCAGCTGCAATCCATGAAAAAAATCCACTTTGTCAGGCACATTACTTATACGGTAGATAGCTAGTACATCAAAAATCAAAGATTTTTTCTAAAAAACCATCTTTCTATCATTGTTCAAAGCACTTAAAAGATTCGTAACACATCTGACATTTTCATGGAATGAGCCTACAGGGTTTTGATGTACACAGTGCAATCTTTGAAGGATGTGAACCTACTTATGAATATGAAATTCTACAAAAAAAAATCGTGAAGATGGTGGCAAATTTTCACTTAAATTTGACGATTCACCTTTGGGGGAAAGTTGTTCAGATAACCATCCACATTAACAACCCTCAGGGATATCCTGTTCACACTTACACCCTGAACATCGGACCCACTTTATTGTAAATTTAAAACCCCTTACAACTACTCAGTTTGTCCCGCTGCTTGGCGAAGTAATACGTAAATCTTTTCTTTGATCCAATCTTTGTTGTACGGTGCGTATGTGTTAGTAGACTTTTGGTAAACGAGGCAAGATAAATCTGCTAGCTGAAAAGGTAAGAAAGCGATGTCAGTTTTGATTTTTCTAAATGGTAATTCCAATTAGAACTTGAAAAAGTGTGGTAACACTTTCTAGAACAGCCCAAATGCGCGGCCTAAGGACATGATTCTGGGCTATGAACAATTTAAAAAAAAACAGCCCAATGGTAAAATCACGATGGTTACCATTATGAACTATTACTTTCCTCCCAATTTAATTCTTTGAAAAAATCATGATTAAAATATCATAAATTAATTATACAATCTGTTGATTAACAAGGTGCCCCGCTAGCAGGTAACGATGATTACTTTGGAAAACAAAGATGTTACGACCACACACGACCCGACTCATCATATTATTCCCTCATCGGAAAAAGATGAAGTTACAAAACTTTGGTTAGGTATGGTCACTAAAAAATTACCTAATTTTGAAAGCTACGGTCGTAAGGTCCTCATACTATATTATACCCTTTTTTAATCTATTTTCTAAATTTCCCTTAATTAGGATACTCAGCAAAAAATATATTTTTTTTTATTTCTACCCCCTTTTTTTATTTCTAACCCCTTCTGACCGTTAAATGAAGGGGTGGGCATTAGAAATTCGGATCCTGAATTTGGGGTTAAAAAGTGGTTGGGGAGAGGGGGTGCTGCCACTCTCCCCCCCGCGGACATTATATTGGGGCAGAAACTGTAGGTTAGGTTTGTTAGTAGCCTAGCCTAACCAACCTGTTAAGGGTTGGTTAGGTCAGAACTGCGACCCCCAACGCACGAGCCGAGCGAGCGAAGCGAGCGTGCCGCGGCAGCGGCCGGCGAAGTGCCAGAAAAGACTGGTTGCGTTAAACGGTAAGCACAACAACAACATAACCTCTGAAATAAGAATCTCCGCGGGGATCCGAATTTCGGTCAGAGGGTCATGTTAGTTTCTAATGCCCACCCTCAATTTTTAAAAATTCATAAAAAAAATAAGAATCTCCGCAGGGGGGGAGTGGCAGGGGGGGGTCCCCCTAATTCGGGATCCGAATTTCAAATGCACAACCAATGAAGTGTTACAAGACCAAAGTTAGAGTGCCGCTGCACTGTTTTACCTGATCAACAAAGTCGAATAGTTGCGAGATATCGTATGTAATTGTCGGCGTATTTGGATTCCTTCTCTTCAAATGCTCTTCGTAAATCTTGCAGACGCCCTCCATACAGTCATTTACGCTCTCGTAGTCAGAATATGTCCTAGTTTCAGGTCGAGGACCAGGTTGCACCAACAATATTGTGTGCGACTGCAAACATAATTCATAACCTTAATTTTATAGTGCCATTTTTGTCACTTAATATACTTACAAGTGCTAAAGTAATGTGTATTACATACCATTCTTGACGTTTATATTACTCGATGCGTGAAAGTAATTGATAAAGAGCCGTTTTACACAGGCAATTAACAATAACACGAAAATATTTTTCGAGAATCTTCAGCTCGCTCGACAACCTTTCAGAAACAGATCAAAAATGTTTGATTTCGTTCGGAAATTCAGATTTTCAGAAACAGATTTTAACTCTCGATTTTCCGTAAATAACCTGTGAATTTCATTATCATATTAGCTAAAGAACTTTTGAATAGAAGAAGCAAGATAATATTACAATTGATAATATTACAATTTGAATTACTTATTTACCTCCGTAGATAAATAAGTAATTCAAATTGTAATATTAATATATTTGCATGCTAATTTTATTGGCTGAATGGCCGAAACATAATGTAAGAATAAGACCTCATTGTACCTGTTCAATGCAAATAAATATTTCATTTCATTTCATTTCATTTCAAGCTATGGAAGCAAGGTATCTATTTAACAAACATAAATATTTCAAATAAAAAGCATGAAACATGATGCATATGCAATTTCTGAACGCCTTTCACTACGTTTCAATCTACGAAATTTTATAAAATTGAAAAATGGACTCAAAATTCATGCTTTTTTTCCAATTCGAAACCTTCAAATAGCTTTAAAATTAATTGCAAGAAAAAGCTTAATTAATCAGAAAAATTACAGTCAGGAACGCCAAATTTTTTTGAACAAATCAAGAAGGCAACGCTTATAACGGAACGTTATCATTGGTGCGTTTTTGAAAGATTGTTTTGCAGTTAATGAATTGTTAAAGGTTGACAACCTTACTGCGGAATAAAGGCTATAACTCGCATGACGAGTATCTATTCTTTGCTTTTAAGTTTTTGATGATACGCAAATCTTTTGAAAAATTAGAAACATCAAACTGTGTTTTCGCTTGGTTCGCGGTTGTAGTCGTAATTCCCATATTTTCCATTTAATTTAAGTCGTAAATACTTTTTTATTTGTCAGTGCAATGAAAACAAAGCATTTATTATAATTTCAGTGAATATTTTTAAGTTTCATTCTTATTTAATGTTATGGAAAGCCAGTTTTATTTTAGTACAAGGTTACGGTAAACAATGAATGAAAGTGGTGAAAATGTTGAAGATTTGGAGGATATCTTGAAGAAACAAGGAGTCGGAAGACCAGCACCCTTGTATGTGCAGACAGAGAAACGTAATTTACGGAATTCGCCACGGACTTTGCCCTCGCAGTCCATCTCAGCTCAAGACATTATAGCATCAGTTGCCAAACAATTAAAAGCTATTCAAAGTGCTGATTGTGTACGAACCGATAAAAAACGAGCTATAAACATGTATAAGTACAAGAAATCTACTTTTATGCCTGTAAATATGTTGCCTAGAGAGGAAGAGGTAAGTAATTTTGTGATATATATTTTTTAATGTTATTAATTAGATTCTAATGTTGCCTGGACAAAATAGCCGATAAGCAATAAGGCCGTCTATTATACATTCTGCTCAACTATCACATTTCCTGTATGTGTAATAAAGAATAATTGTTTATTTATTTATAATATTATTATAAAAAAATAATTACTTAAGCCAAGGCATTACATAATAGAATAGTAATATTACGTCCATATGTTACATAAATCAGTTAAAACAATCACAGAAATAATGAAGTAAATAGAAGAAAGTTGAGAACATTGCATAAGAACTAGGGTTTATGAATTCTCAGACTTTTCGTTTCCGGGACCTGGGAGCGTAATTTTATCATTCCTGGGAATTCCCGGTTCCCGGGACTAGTGATTTGCGAGCTTTGAAAATAAACAAAATAGCCTTCCTATCCAAAAATTTTTTTTCATGCTACAAATTCACTATAACATTACACATATTCATTAAATTTTATATCATTGACATTGTTTACATTATTACATCTCATGCATTTTACTATTTCAGAAAAGGAAACTTATTTTTATTACATCTTAAACATAGCAATAGTTTTATTTAACATAAATAAACATTTCCCTCTTTCTTGTTTTATTAATTTTAATGCTAATCTCTTCCTCTTCATTAGTTTAAATTTGGATTGCCTTCTTGGCATAGGCCTCCCCTAGTTTTTGCCATTCTTCCCTTATGCTTGCTTCTCTTTTCCCATGTATTTCCCGCTATCCCAATTATATCATCTTCCCACCTCTTTTTCTGTCTGCCTTTATTCCTTTTTCCGTCCATTGGATACTACACCGTTATTCTTTTCGACCATTTGTCCTTATTATTTCTTATCATACGCCCCGCCCATTTCCATTTTAGGTTTTCGATAGTGTAAGTAACATCTGCAACTCTAGTCCTCTTTCTTATCTCGGTTAAATAAAGTGAGATGTAGTACTTACTTACTAACCGAGACAAGTACTACATCTCACTTTATTTTATATTAATCTTAAATACATAGTTTAAGTATTTCTATTAAAATATGCCTTATAAGAAATGCTAACACATTAAGAGATCGGTTCAAAAGCCGGTTCCTGGTCTTAAAAAATACCAGCGACAGAAAATACTCTTTTGCTGTCTGGATGTTGGTTTCACTGTCAAAAGCGCTTTGTACAAAAGGTTTTTTGGTGCATGTTTTCTTTTTTTTTTTTTTGAAACCTCTGCCAGCGGTTGGAACTCCTATTGTAGCTTGGCTAACATTAAAAATAGCTTCATTAAGTTCAATGAATCCAGGCCAAAATTACCTAGTTTTTCCCGGAAATTCCCGTACCCAGGATGACGGGAAATAAACCCAAATAGGAACTAAGAAATAAACCCTAATATGTGTGCAAAGAACTGTAAATAATAATAATAATAATAAGAAACTGATTAAGAAAACATTAAATCATCATGTAGCATTAACTTTCAAAAAGAAATGCTATCATTTGTATTGTTTGAGTCCCTAGGGACCCATGTTATGTTTGTTGGGCATTTCCCACTCTTAGCCTCTCGATTGGGCCATTGTGGGTTATATTGTTTAGGCTAGCTATTCCAGCCAGCCAATGTCCTCTCAGAAGCACGCAAGACTTTTCACATTCTTGTATGCCTCTGGCAGGGATGTTAAGGGACCCAAAATGAAACATTTTTAACAAGTAATGTTTCTATCTATCAAAAGAGTGGACGCCCACCAGGCACGGGTTATTGTCCACTTATTTCAGACCATTTCACCCAATTCCCCATCACAGAGCATGGGCTTTACCTCTGCGCGTACAGTTCCACCTCTTTAAACCTCCCAGAAGCTTTTGCAAACCTAATTATATCCTATGGTAATCTCTTGTATTTTGTCTTCTTCTATCTCATCCATGTCTATGGTCTCCCATCTTACCAGTGCGTACATTGGAAATATTGAAAACATTTTGCAGCAATATTTAGATAGGATAGAAAGCAATATTTAAAATGTTATCAATATTTTTATGCAAGGGAAACCTTGCATTAGGCCATTGAATGTGTAATTATTATTATTAACTAGCGTTCCGCCCGCGTGGACTACAGGTTATATCGTGCCCAACTGTGGGATAAAATGTAGCCTATGTCCTTTCCCAGGCTCTAATCTATCTCTGTACCAAATTTCATCAAAATCGGTTCAGTAGTTTAGGCTTGAAAGACTGACAGACAGACAGTGTTACTTTCGCATTCAACGTGAAGTTGGCGGAATTGCGAGCACGCAGATTGCCATAATACAAGATTCTATTAATTTCTATAATATTATAGTAAGGATAGTAGGGATACTTCACAGTCCAACATTTTTTTTTATCAATCAGGAAAAAGCACCGAAACCCAAGTTTGACACACAGCATGTGTCGAATACACAACTTATTAGCATAGTTCAAGATGCTGAGGCTTTGATCACAAATGAAGGTGTAACACAGGAATTTGAAACATCATTCTGTCAGAACGTTATCAAAACTGATAATGGTAAGTTTTTTAAGTTACTATGTTAGAGTTAGAATGGCACTATACTTCATGCCAGATAGGAATCTTGTCATATATAAGTTAAAAAATTAAACACAATGTCCTTTACAGATGACAAAACAACTCTTGCACACACGCCACAAAACAAAACCATATTCCCAGTTCTAGACATATCTTTAAAAGAACCAGATCCTAACAAGAATTTAGAAGACATATCTTCAAAATCAAATGACACTAATACAAAATTAAGTCAAGATTCCAAAAAAATTTATGCAACTTGTATTAACAGTGATAATGATACGAAAATCTTTGAAAACACTAATAATTGTAATAAAGCAGCCACAGTAGACACACAGTTTGAAGATTGTACGCAAATTCTGAAAGAATGTATTGAAATAGAGAAAGAAGATAAAGTGTGTGGCTTAATAGGTGATTCTGACAAAGATGAAACAGCAATCGAAGAACCACTAAGCCCTGTTTTTATGGTTAAAACTAAAAGAGCTGGCTCAACCACACCTAAACATATTATCTGTGATCTAGAATCTTTTGAGAAATTTGAAAAAATAGCCCAGCCAATAATTGAAGAGAGTGATGACCTAGAAGTTGCCAAGAAAGTTATAAATTCTCAAATTTTAGGAAAGGAACTGTTCATACAAACCAATTTACCTACTACGGGAACTAAATGTGTAACAATCAGTCCTGTAATAGAAATTAATGAAGAAAAATTAACAGTCGATAGAGATTCACCCACCAAAAAGAAGGTGGAGGAAAGAATAAAAGCTATGGAAAAAAACAAATCGAAAATGCCCATTGAAAACGACAGTTCTGAGTTCAAAGACGAAATACTATTTAGCAGTGATGAAGAAAATGAATACATACAAATAAGCTACCAAGACTTACCATTTACTTGTGCATTAGAAACCTCCTTTTATGACCAAGAAGAAGTTTTGGATAAAACTGTCTATGTTGGGTTTCAAACAGCAAGTGACAAACCTATTCAAGTATCCAATGTTTCTTTCGTTAAAGCTAAAAGTTTTCTAGACGATGAAATTAACAAAGGTCCATCACTGACAGAATTAGTCAAAGCATTTGATAGTAATGGAAGTGCCAACGAACCTAGTTTGCCAAATAAAGATGTTGAAATAAAAGAATTTAAACATGTCTTACCAAATTCACCAGAAATGGAAGAATTTATGGATGCAGATGACCTAAATGTTCAAGTTGATCATAACGAAAGTGGTACGCAAAAGAAAAAACAGCCTGATGTGGATGAAGACGAGTATCTTCATTTAGATTTCTACACACCTAGAGAACTTGCCTGTGGAACACTAGCAACAGATAACTCCACTAATTCAAAGGACCAAGTCCAAGAATTAAATAAAGATGTTCAAAATGTAACTATTGTAGGCTGTGGGACAAAGAGTAACAAAGTTATCAAACTGTCAGACATGGCATTAGCTAAATCTAAGGAAGTATACACAGATATCGAGCTAAATAATAGTTTGCAGACTTTACCTGATACGTCAGCAAGAAAAATTGATGAAATATTAAAAGCCGTATCCAAAACATCAAGAGAGAATGGCTGCTCAACAGTGAGTCCAAAAGTTGCGGGTAAAGATCAGATTGAGACAGTTGTAGAGGACGAAATCATGCAAGAGTTTGAAGACGAACTACTCCAAATTGAGCTAAAAGAAAATAACGGGGACAAACAATATTTCATTGGATTTAAAACAGCAAGCGATAAGAAAATAGAAATCTCTGACATCGCTTTAGCTAAAAGTAAGAAAATGTTACAAGATCTTGATGCAAAGCATGAAATGAAAAAGAATAACTTAACAGGAAACGACAAAGCAAATGTGCTTGATAAAGCAAAGCCTGATCAAACGCACAAAAGTGCCACACTCCCTTATAAAAGAGAGAATAGTCAAAACAATACTGAAAATTATGACAAAAGTGAGGCGTTTAAGAGCCCCTTGAAGAGTTTTAGCCATAGTAAAATTGATCCAGGATTCAAAACAGCGTCTAACAAACCTATTAACGTATCCAATAAAGCATTAACTAAAGTAAAAGATGTTTTTCGTAATATTAATATCGTTGAAACTGATGTCAATAAAAACGGAGACAGTAATGAAGTAAAAACCTTCGAAGATGTTACAGAAAATATTGACATTGATATACAATTGCTACATGATTTTTCTATGGATGCATTCAACCAACCTTCGACGAGTAAAACTGCTTTTATTGGTTTCAAAACAGCAAATAATAAAGCCATCAAAATTTCTGAAGCAGCGTTATCTAAAACTAAGAATATTTTTAAAGATGTGGATGAAGGTATATCAGACAAGATTTCTCTAAGAACCAATATAGTGTCACCTACAATAAAAACAAAAAAAAGAAAACCCTACCCGGCAATTAAAACACAAAATTGCCTGCAAAATTCAGAGAAAAATGTTGTGGTGGAGGATAAAACTGTTACAGAAATAAAATCGGCAGCAACGGCGACTAATCAAAAAGATTCTGCTGAAGCTACTGAAAGCCAAAGTTTTGTTAGCAGCGTAGAAGATAATCGAGATGAAATAGAACCACCATTTCACGGCTTTGATGACACTGGCCATTGTTTGGCATTATTTGAAGAAGCTTTAGCTAAAAGTCAAAAAATTCTTGAAAGGTTAGGGTACAATCAAGATATGGCTAAATTTCATGTTCCGGACAGTGCAAAAGACTTTAAAATTCAAGAAAAAGAAAAAACATTTGTAGGTTTTCAGACAGCTAGTAACAAAAAAGTTAATATTTCTGAAGAAGCACTAGCTAAAAGCAAGAGACTGTTTGATGATATAGTCAGTTACTCGAATTCACAAAAAGTGTCGAGATGCACAAGATCGCAAACAGCAAATAGTAAAAGTCCTGAAGTATTACCAACTAAAATTAAAAGAGTGTTTCAAGACAATGAACACTTAAGCGCATATGGATTCAGAACTGCAAGTAATAAAAGAGTGAAAATTTCTGAGGATGCTTTAGCCAAGAGTAAAACGCTGTTCCAAGATATAGATAGTGCTCCATCTATTACTTCTGATAATGCAGATAATGAAAGAAAATTCTTAGGGTTTAAAACTGCCAGCAATAAAAAAGTTAACATTTCCGAGCAAGCGCTAGCCAAAAGTAAAAAAATATTCCAAGAAATAGACAAAATCGATCAAGATAGTAGTACAACAAATATGAATACCGATAAAAGTAATACAACTGAAATTAATACGAAAAAAATCTCAGGGTTTCAAACGGCTAGCAACAAAAAAGTAACAGTTTCTAAGGAAGCACTAGCTAAAAGTAAAAAGGTTTTTCAAGATTTAGACTCTAATAATGATATAGATAGCAGTCCAGCGTATGTGGAAACTAAAAGAAAATTCGTGGGATTTCAAACAGCTAGTAATAAAAAAGTAAAAATTTCTGAAGAAGCACTTGCTAAAAGCAAAAAGATTTTTCGAGATTTAGACGGCAGTATTGAACAAGCTATTGGCACAACAAATGCAAATAAAGAAAAGGAGTTTGTAGGATTTCAAACGGCCAGTAATAAGACAGTTACTATTTCTGAAGAAGCATTGGCCAAGAGCAAAAAAATATTTAGTGACATTGTGCAAACTGATAAAGATCATGAAAACAGTACATTAAGTGTACATGCTGAACCTAAGTTTTCAGGGTTTCAAACGGCCAGTAACAAAAAAGTTGCAATTTCTGAGGCTGCTTTAGCAAAAAGCAAAAAAGTATTTGAAGGTATTGAAATTGTTGACCCTGGTAAAAATGTCACCGAAGAAACCGGGTTCAAAGGCTTCCACACAGCAAGTAATAAGAATGTTGAAGTTTCTAAGCATTCCTTAGCTCAAAGCAAGAAATTATTTGACAATACAGAATCTTCTACTAACAATAGCGACGGTGAACAAGAAGATTGTTTATCACAAGTAATACAAATACCTAAAAAACATAACAGAAGTTCTGCATTTAAAACTAAAACTAGCAAACATGTTAATATATCGAGAGGATCTCTAAGATCCAGAAATGTAACTGAACCAAAAACGAATTTAGTTGATAGTAAAACAATGCGTGATGTTAAACATCAGAAAGCAAATATCAAAGATAATGTAGAAGACGTGATTAACACTCAAGTGGCAAATGATTTCGAAACGACTTTGAACTCGGAAGATTTTTGCAAAACGCCGAAAAAGACGAAAAGGTCTGCAAGCCCGATACTGTCATGTCCGAAGTCGAAAAAGCGGAAAACTTTCCAAATTCCATATAGCCAGAAAACCGTCGAGCGTAAAACAAAGAAAATTGAAATTGAAGCAAACGTACCCCAAATACCTGAGAGTAAATACACTTTTAAAAAAGATTACAAAAAGAGCAAAAAATACAATTTAAAAGACTTGCATCATTTAGAAGTGGAATCAAGGAACAAGCAAAAAAAAATAGACGAATACATTTCAAAATTCAACTTAGAAAACTTATTGGACTTCGAGTTTTTTGGCCAAAGAAATGACTTGACAGATTCAGTGATAACTTTATCAGAATTGAAAAAAATATTTTTAGACTCTATTAGCAAGAAATTGGTACCCGATGGTTGGTTGGACATTCACTTGAAACTAATAATATGGAAACTTTTGTCTTACGAAATAAAATTTCCGAAGACCATGTCAGATTGCTGTAGTGCAAAGAATATCTTAGAACAGCTAAAATATAGATATGACAGAGAGTTATATAATGCCGAGAGGCCAGCGTTGAGAAAAATTATGGAGAAGGATGACACTTCTATGAGAACTTTGGTTCTTTGTGTTGTGTCTGTCTATCAAGACAGGTTGGTCATTTTTTCTTTAAATTAGTTAAGTATTTATAAATTGCTTACCTGTGTGAGGGATATTCTCACAAATCACCTACACGCACGATGACGTAATGTGCTTAGCAAGGGAAGGAGAAATTTCGCCGCTTGACTTGAAGGCACGATAGCTCAATTGGTTAGAGCTCCAGGATATCTAATCCTGGGGTCGCGGGTTCAAGTCCCGTTCGCGCTGGACATTTTTCTTTCCCTAAAACAATCACTGGCACATGGCAGTGCTGGAGATTGAACTTAGTCCCTCTCGCTTACGAGTCAAACCCGCTAGCCACTCACTCTTAACATTGTTTTTATTAACTAGCTTTTCGCCCGGGACTTCGTTCTTGTGGGATTTTTTTTCAATTATTCAATGTTTTTAATAGTAATTCTGCTATTTGGGACGGATACAAATACAAAAAATCAAAAACCATGAAAATCGGTCCAGCCATTCTCGAGTTATAAGTGTTCGAACATATCCGACTTTGTTTTATACATAACTAGCTGACCCGACAGACGTTGTCCTATTTTTTTTTTAACTTTCTTAATTTTTTCTTTTAAGAACCTTCTCCTGACAATAACGAAAACAACAACAAAAAAATTAACGAAATCGGTCCAGCCGTTCACTCGTGATGCCGTGATCGAGGGAAATAGAGATTCATTTTTATATATAAGACTAGCTGATGCCCGCAACTTCGTTTGCGTGTAATTTTTTTTTTGTACAGAGTACACAGATTGAAAACATCTATCTTACGTGATTTAGATTTTTACATAGAGTACACAGATTGAAAACATCTATCTTACGTGATTTAGATTTGTACATACAAAAGTTTTTTCCCGCTAACTCCCGTTCCCGTGGGAATTTTGCAATATCCTGTTGCAAATAAGCTTTAAGTTTACTAAGGTACCTGCATGCCGAATTTCAAGCGTCTAACTTAAGCGGTTTAGATTTTTCATACAAAAGGATTTTCCCGCTAATTCCCGTTCACGTGGAAATTTCGGGAATTCCTTTCTTAGTGCACCTCTACGGTAGTACCTAAGCTACGTCCCTTCCAAATTTCAAGTGCCTTCGTTTAGCCGTTTAGGTTGTGCGTTGATATGTCAGTCAGTCAGTTTCTCCTTTTATATATTTAGATTAAGAAAGATGGGTTTAACATCTTTTCTGATGAAAATGTTATCTTTCAGCCCAAATCTCCCAGAACTACTTCTAACAGATGGCTGGTACACGATAAGAGCTGTAATTGACAAGATGTTGGCCCAATATGTGCTAAATGGTAGAATTAGTGTCGGTACCAAGTTGGTGACCCATGGGGCTGAATTGGTGGGGGGAGAACAGGCGGTTTCGCCTTGGGAGGTGAGTTTATAAATTCTATTATTATTTTTAAGTTCAGTGTCACGCCTGCTCGCACTTTAACGGCTTTCAGGCAAGGGAAAACACAAAAAGCCGTTGAAGTGCGATCAGGCGTGACACATTTTTTAATTTTATTTTTAACCGACTTTAAAAAAGGAGGAGGTTCTCAATTCGACTGTATTTTTTTTTGTATATTTGTTACGCGATTACTCCGGCAATTATAAACCGATTTGAATAATTCTTTTTTTATTTAGTAGGTCATACGTCAGAGGTGGTCCCATTGTCACCAGGTCAGGATCTGATGATGGGATCCTGGGGAAATCGAGGGAAACCCTCAAATTTTGTAGGCATATACACTGTTTATCAGAAATTATCTTAATCTATGTAGATTTTTGCATCTAATGGTCACCATCTGATGTTGCTGAGCTGATGATGAAGCTGATGATGAATATGGGAGTATGGGATCTCTGTAACAAAATTATTTGGGATTGAAGTCGGTGACTCTTACGTTTTTGACGTGGAAAATTATTTATTATAAGATGGGTTAACACTTGCCTTTAAAAATGATAAAAAAAAATACTAAACAAAATAAATAAATAAATTACTGCCGTTTGTTAATCTTAAGACCTTAGAGGTATTAGTTATTAGATAAAAACAAAAATGTTATCCTTCCCATTCGAACTTTTACTTTATAAGGTGCTGACAGAAAATCAGCACTGATTCACAACCAATTCAATGATACAACGCTGTCGATAATACTATGCTTAACTTGTAGCTTTATTGTAGTGTTTCGTCTTATTGTTTAATTGTTTATTTGTAGTAAATAAATGTTATCTATGTATGTGTCTAAATAACTTCTCGGAAATTCCAGAACACATCCTCGATCCGTTTAAAACTATCTGGCAATTCGACACGCCGCGCGCGTTGGCACACTCGCCTCGGTTACCATGGCAACGCGCCTATGTTGACGTCAGCGGCTGCCATTTCCCCCTTTGGCGGGAAAGTGCCAAGACTTAGGATGCTAGTTAGCAGGGTATATCCGCCGTTGTATGTGGATAAGATTGAAGGAGGAGGCACTGGTAAGTTTACATCCTTTTTAGGGTTCCGTAGTAATCTACGAACCCTTATAGTTTCGCCATGTCCGTCTGTCCGCAGGTTTCCTAAGAAACCCTTGGTACTACAGAGCTGAAACTAAGCATGATTATACATATGAATCACGCCGACAGAACTGTAGAGTAAAATCTTGGAAAAAAAAAATTTTTCGGGTGTCTCCCATAGACGTGAAAGGGTGATGATTTTTTTTTTCTCGCCAATATCATTGAATGGGGTGTCATAGGATAGCATTTTAAAAGATAGAAGGGGTTTACTAAGAACGTTTTTCGATTCAGCACTCCGTTTGCGAAATATAAATTTTTAAAGTGAAAATTTTTGTGTAACACAAGTGTCCCCCCCCCTATACCTGCTAAACGGTTGTTTCTAAAAATGTGAAAAAATTCACGTTGGTAGAATATACAACGAAATTTAAAGGAAAACTATCACACATAAGTTGGTCCTTCAAGTTTGCGAGTAATAGTCGACCAAGTGCCAAACACTGTTGGGATTAATAAGAATGTATTTGAACCATGCTGCTACGGAACCCTACAATGCGCGTGGCTCGACACGCTCTTGGCCGGTTTTTTTTTCTTCTTTCTTACCAGCGCAGCCCATAAACGTCCCCACCGAGGGGCACGGGCCTCCCTTCAAAACACAAAGGGGATTTAGGCCATAGTCCACCACCGGATTTCTCCGCTATTTATGGACCGCTTTCAAAATTCTTTTTTTGTTAGAAAGAGTTTACTCCAGAGGTGGTCCCATTGTCACCAAGTCAGGATCTGATGATGGAATCCCAGGGAAATCATGGGAAACCCTCTTTAATTGGAACTTACATGGTTTATCACGGACTTTCTATTATTGACGGCCGGTTTGGTCGAGTTGTAGTGACGCTGCCTCTTGATCGACGGGTCCTGGGTTCGATCCCTAGTCGGGGCAAATATTTGTGTAAAAAGCAGATGTTTGTTCTCGGGTCATGGGTGTTTGTGTTTGTCTTTATGTGCGTTCCAAGGGACCCATGACACAAGGGAAAACCTTAATGTGGGCCTTTGAGTGTGCAGCGTTTATTTATTTATTTACACTAAAAATAGAGTAAGTAATAATTAAACTTTATTTAAGAAAGTAAACTGTCGTCAAAAAACGAAAAACATAAACCATTTAATGTACTACGTACTTACCTACTGATTTGTTTGAAGTCGGTGCCAAGCCAAATAAATTTAATAGGCCATACGTAAATCTGCCTTCGCACCGACTTCAAACAGATCAGTAGGTACTGTGGTATGCAGACCTTCACGGAGGATCGGGCATAACGCAACTTCTTTCTCATTCGATCATTTCGAAGAAGATAATTCGAATATCAATTTCAAAGGTTTGAAATGGTATTCGATGTCATGATTCGAAATGATTGAAGATCTGGCCTTGCGCCATTCATTGTTTGATCGTGGCGTATTCAGTGATTATTCTTTGAGAATTGATTTGATTGTAATTAGCTCGCGGAAATAGTGTATTTTCGAGCATAGGCGTGCAATAGCACTTTTTCAGCAGGTGTCTATTTTACAGTTGTGATTTTATAAATGAAGTAAATGATTATATAACGAAGGAATATACTGTTGTTAATTATAATCAAGAATAACGAAGAATCCAGCTGTTTTATTATTGCCCCCTAAAAGACACCTTGCAGTACGTACGTAATTCTACGTCTTTATTTTTCGTTCTTATTTACAATAGTCTTCTATTCCAGTGACTCGCTCTGAACGATTGGAGCACATATACCAATCAAAATACGAAGGAGAGAGGCAAGCTTTGATGGAGAAACTTTATGAAGAAGTTGAGAAGGAAGTATACGAACAGGTAAATATAGTTAGCAGAGAATAGCGCCATTTTGCGCAGTGGTTCCCAACCTTTTGTAAGGGACCACTTAACACTTCTAATTTCATGCCACGGAATATTAAGTAAGCACTCTAAGTATCAAGTGCTTCTTGATACTTAGAGACCTTAGAGTGCTTACAACTGTCATCTGACCTCCGTGATCCTGCTAACAGGGAAACCCCCATATCGCGATAAGTTCGAACGTTTTTACCAAAGCTAAACCACTCACGTTTCACTACTACTTTCCTTTAATTTACTTTACTTTCATTTGTGTTCAGTAGAAACGTTGAATACAGCAACGTGAGCGATTTAGCTTTGGTAAATACGTTCAAACTTACCGCGATCGGGGGGCTGGGTAATTCGCATCGAAGTTACAAATTCAGTCGGCTAAATGTACAGGTTTCCTAACAGTGTTTTTAAAATGTTTAGTTAGGTTTAATTAGACGGACGGTTTGGTCGAGTGGTAGTGACGCTGCCTCTTGGTCGCCAGGTCCTGGGTTCGGTCCCCAGTCGGGGCAAACGTTTGTGTAAAAAGCAAATATTTGTTCTCGGACCATGGGTGTTTGTGTTTGTCTTTATGTGTGTTCCGACACAAGGGATAACCTTAGTGTGGGCCTTTGAGTGTGTAGCGTTTATTTAAAGAAAAAATCTACTGTTTTCAGGGCTCCCAAGACTCGGAAGGTGGCGATTCCGGCTCAAAAAGGAAGACATTAGACAGCGGTTCACAGATCGCTAAAATGATGAAACGGAGCCGAGATCCAGCGGAAGTCAGGGTAAGTTAGTAATGTAGTTATATGTCCGCTGCGTTACGACTCGGCCACAGGTCAGGCCATTCATTAACTTTAAGCTCCGTATTACAGAAGACTTAAGTCTTGATATATACTTAAGTATTGATTGTCTTTTTCTCTGACTGTCAAAATGATAAAGACGACTGCTGCTTAAGTATAGATCAGAGTCTGAGTCACGTTTTACTGGGTGAAAACAAACCTAGCTATATTCAAAATTCTGAACCAGTATCACTCAAAGAACACATCAATATTTTTTCAATGGGAATAGTTAATTTTTTGCCTAACGTAGACATTACTCCTACACCAGGCACGCGAGGGGTGCGGGTAGCGCGAGGGGGGTGCGCCCGAGTGGTGTCTACGGTTAGGAAAAAAAAAAGTGTTCAGTAAGTGATACTGGTTCAGGATTTTCAATGAAGCTAGGAGGTTCTTTTTCAACTTAAGTAATACGGACTTCACGGCTCGGCCACAGCTCAGTAGGCGATTGATAACTTTTAAGTGTCCGCTGCGTTACGACAGGCCAATTTTATTACAAAACAGTAACGCCTGCGGCTGTAATTTTTTTCTATACTGTTTTTTAAAGGCTCGGAAGTACACGGTTAAGCCATTTAGTCCGTATAAAACCAGGTACTCCGAGCCATAAAAAAACGATAGTCCTCAATTTGGGACATTTCGCGCTGCATTTTAAAAGAATTGGCCTACTGTTTTTTGTTTCCATTGCTTGCAGAGTGTGGTAATATATGTCCAGTGATAGAATCAAAAAAATCTCGCGTCGCTTATTGTCTACTTAGGGACCGTTCAACAATTACGTGATCATTTTTGGCCGTTTTTTTAACCCCCCCCCCCTATGTAATCACAGCGTAATCTTTTGTTTTTAACCCCCCCCCCCCTCGCCTTGATTACGTAATCCGTCCGTGTTTAAAATTTTTGCTGTATTAGCACTGACTCCTATGTTATGTTTCTATGGGTCTTTTTACCTAAAATATACCCAAAATACTTACTTCCTCCAATATACCTATAACAATACCGATGCTTGGAAAAGTCGATAAAATATGCCGAAAAAGTATAAAAAAACTGAATCTGGTCACACTGTTCCACAGTTTGTCTATAGCAGGGGAAATCCCGTTCCATCTATCTAATAGTTAGTGTTACCAGTAATAGACTTCAAAATTGGACGTAAATATTTAAATATAATTTATTTATTCATTTCGCTATACGTTAATTAAAGTTATAAAATGATGACGTAATCATGGCTTCTTCCCTCCCCCCCCCCCTAAATAATCCGATGTATATACAAGCACCCGACCCCCCCCCCTTCCGGTGATTACGTAATTGTTGAATGATCCCTTATTGTCGCTTATGTGTCTACCATGTGGTGATCGGTTGAGAATAACACCACCCCGTCTCTTTCCGTGGGTGTCGTAAGAGGCGACTAAGGAAACACAAATGAGACCTGCCTCCTAGTAATCCATCCCAGGCAACGACACTTCATTTTTTTTTAAATCTGAGGTGTCGTCCTATGGTCTCATGCGGTGTGGTACGCTATGTAAAGAGCCGTCTGGTTCGCGACTACCCTCCTACCGAAGTCCGACGCCAAACAGCTTGCTGTGTTCCGTTGGTGCGTAGGAGTACCAGTGCCTTTATAGGCATTATGGGTTAACTCGCTCCATCGACGACCTCATCTTTGACCTTTTGGTCAAGATTGAGGTCAAGAGTTAACCCATCTTATAATAAAAAATAAAATAAAAATAACATGCAGTGGTTATCTAATTGACACTACTTCCGTATCCTCTCTTCCCACTTCACAATCCCTACGCCCATCACACAGCTTTTTCGCTACGCACGTTCAACGTTATCAAATCTGATTTAAATTACTTTACCACTTTTATTCTTCTTCTTATCGTGTAGGTATAGTCAAGTGTGTGGCGAACTTGGCTAACCCTGGTGTCAGAGTTTTAAAACCGCACAATGGCCTCTGACTTGGTTTAACGACTGTAGTCAATCGACAACAGCCGGGACTAACAGCTTAACGTGCCTTCCGAAACACGTTTATAAGTAACGCCGATGTACAAAGAGCCGCATATTAAGTTACCCATAAATGCACTCTGTGCTGTTGCGTTAAGACATTTTAAATAAATTGGAGTAACTTAGTATTTTTAAAATGCTAACCCGCGTGAGGGAAATTCACAAATAATTTTTGGGAAAGATAAAAGTTCGGCGCGAATGGGACCTGAACCACAGAATAAATAATAGTACTAACGTACAGAAGTCTCACTCCCTAACAAAAGTCAACTTTAGGCATAAAAATTTGCGTAGGCTTGCAAGAGAAATTGAAACTTATAGTCGGCCGCTAGCGTTCATATTCTATTGCGCACCGCCGACTCGATGCCGCGTTCGCGACGAGAGCTCAGGGTAAACACTCTCGGCCGATTTAAATATTATTGAAATTAATTAAGTAAGATAACAATGCTTATAAAATCAAGAGCAACTTTAGTTAGGAAGTGTAGTAAGTAAAAACACAAGGTAGCATAACCAACCATTTTATTTGATACCTAGCCTAAATGCCTACTAACTACAGACATCTACACACTATTGTGATGGCAAAACGTGTTTCTGTCTGGTTTTAATATTGTAAATAAGTAGGTACACTTATTATTTTGTTCAACACGCTTGCGTTGCGGCTCACGCTGAGTGTCAGCCCGCGCTCGCTGCATACTCAGTATGCCCGCCGCAAGAACATGCCTAAACAAAGGAGTGACACCCCCCTGCCTGAACCCACGACCCCAGGATTAGATCCCCTGGTGTTTCGAAGGGAGGCTTCTGCTCTTTGGGGACGTATATGGGCTGATAAAGAAAGAAAAGCATCAAATTGATACCAAATCATTTTAATTATTTCAATCATAAAGTGTGCGAGCGAAAAAGCTGAGGGTGACGTGAAAGGGCTCCTAATTACGTACACAGAGGCAGGGAACCTGATGGATGACCAAAGTGGCAATTAATCACGAGCGTTTCCGTGCTTCGGAGGGCACGTTAAGCTGTCGGTCCCGGCTGTTGTCGATTGACTACAGTCGTTAAAACCAAGTCAGAGGCCATTGTGCGGTTTGTAAACTCTGACACTAAGTTACCCAAATTCGCCACACACTTGACTATCCCTACACGATAAGAAGAAGATTAAATTATTTATTTAGTTTCTAATTTTTTCCAGTCATTCTTAACCTCCACTCAAACCGCTCTTCTCGAAGCTCACGCGTGTCAAAACCGCGAAAAACTCATTCAAATCATTCAATCCAAGATGGCGGACAAGATGGCCGCCCACGGGTTGAATGTCAATAGAAATGTAGTGCCGTTGTTGAAAGTTAGAGTCGTGGGCGTTCAAGAGAAGAATGGACAAGTTGAGGTTACTAGGGGTAGGTGCTTTTTACTTCAAAATTTAATTTATTTTCTTCTCATTTGGATTTTTTTCTATGCATAACTTGGAATTAGAGAATAATCTTGTAAGAGGTTATCGCACAGGTCATTCGCAACATTTCTATGTTCTAAAACGGGTCTAAAAAAATGATTTTTGTATTATTTTTTTAAATTTTTATTTAGATAGATAAAAAATGCATAAAAAAAAAGAAAGAGACAATCACAAAAGCAACAAAGAACAATATATCAGCCCATTTCCGTCCCCACCGAGGGGTACGGGCTTCTCTTCGAAACACGAAGAAGATTTAGGCCATAGTTCACCACGCTGGCCAATGCGGGTTGGTGGACCCATAGTCCACGGAGGAAAATTTATAAAAAAATTATATATTATTTTTTTGCTTGTTTGGTTTTTTAAGTTACCACATAGGATTTTTTTAAAAACACTAAAGTTAAAATATTTTCGGAACGGTTAACTTTAATTTCTCCATGAGTCTCTTTACATAAAATGTTACAAAATGACCCATACAAGATTATGTTATAATACCAAGTTACCCTCCAAAATTATTATTTATTTTTATTTTTGAATATTTTGCAATGGCAACACAGAGCTTAGAGATCTTTATACAATGTTCACTGGGAGCTGCGCGGCTTCGTAAGAGGCCGTCCACATATAACGTCACTCAAAATTTCAAGTTTTTAACCCCTCCCCCTTATGTCACGCTTTTTTGGTATCCCTTTAACATCTATGGTCACGTTTGGTATGACCCCCCCTCCCCACCCCCATACGCTGTGACGTTATATATGGATGACCCCTAAGACTTCATCTTTTATGTTATAATACTTTTTTTTTGTTAAAAAAATTCATTAGTGGCCCAAAAGGGGGGGTCTACCACTGATGATAGTCGATGAACGATTTGCTGCATTAGGCACCCACCTTTTATTATTATTTTTACCTCATTTTCCCGCCAGAGAACCTTCCACTCACCCGCAATACCTCCTTCTTAATATTTATGACTAGCTTTCCGATCGGGACTTCGTTCCTGTGGGAATTTAGCAAAATTATGTAGCCTATGTGTTAATCCAGGGTGTCAGCTACCTCCATACTAAAATTGACACCCTGGTTTAACTCATAGGCTACATAGTTTTCCCAAATTCCCACGGGCACGAAGTCCCGGGCGGAAAACTAATCCTTACTTTATAATATTATAAATGTGAAAGTAACTCGTCTGTCTGTCTGTCCGTCTTTCACGTCTAAACTACTGAACCGATTTTGATAAAATTGGGTACAGAGATAGATTAAGAGCCTGGGACAGGACATAGGCTACGCTCAACCCACAGTTGGGCACGATATAACCTGTAGTCCACGCGGGCAGAAAGCTAGTTATGAGATAAAAATGTCTTCTTCTCCATTTCAATTAATTTTATTTATTTATAATTTGTGTAATGATATTTCTTACAGCGCTCCTCTCGGCTTGGAAACCGAACGACGCGGTCGTCGAAATGATTAAGGAAGGAGTTTGGATCGAAATACTGAACGTAGTCCCTACGTCTGTGAGGTAGGCTACTTTTTAATTTGATACATATACAGTTGTACGTAAGTATGTATTTATTCTTTAATGTACAGTCAAGAGCAGGTCACGCTTTACATTGCCAGTTTAAGCTGAGCTCTGATTTATACTGCGCGCCATACAATGCAGGGCCGGTCCAAAGTCCAAAGTGTCAAGCTTGACGTGCTCTTGAGTGTACAGAGGCCAGCGCATCAGGTTACCCCATTATCATTCCAAAACCGCTCTTATCACAACAGCACAGAGTGCACGCATAAGTTTCTTTTAATGTGTCTTATGTAACTTATACATGAGCATAAGTTACATAAGACACATTATAAGAAAAACAGAACAAAGGCGGAGTTATCCCACAAGGGGATTTCTTCCAGTCAACCCATTGAGTGTTTGAGTAGGAGTACGGTGTAAGGGTCGACTTAGTAAATACTTAAATGATAGAAACTACGCATAACTATAATCGACTAAAAGTAAGTATTTTTTCCAGGAAACTTAAAGTTAAGGAGTTTTTATCATAAACCCACTTAGGTGTTACGCAATGTAACGCAACATCGCGCCCTGCGCGCTAGGAGCACTTTGCGCCTCTATTATAATGTGATGTATATTGCTGTTTTTTTTCTGTTTTACGCTGTTATTCGTTATTTATTGCAGACTGGAGTACCTAGGTATATTGGAATTTATTATCCAATTTAGTTTTAAAGCCAAAAAATTGTATAGTATATTAATTAGAAAATACTTCCTATGTAAAATTCCGCTGGAAAACCATTCAGAACGATAGTCAGAATTCAGGATTTTTTTCATAATAAATTACATTTAAATCAAGGCAGATGGAATTGTAGTATTTTTATTTATTTACAGATATTCGGAGCTCCAACTATCAGCTGGCCGACAATCAGTATTCAGTGTTTCGAAGTACAAAGAAAGTGAAAAAATTAAAGCATATACTTCGGTTCTAAGAAGAAAATGTTATCCTATAAAAGACCTTGTGAACAACCCCGCAATGACCACAGATTATAACGAAATTGACACAGCGGGAATTGTATTTCAAATAGATCCATCTGTCAAAGATTTTGACCCAAACAAATGCCAGTTTCAGAACGTATATCTAACAGATGTCGATAAAAATATTATCTGCGTCAACTTCTGGGGAGGTCTCAAGAAATTTGGCTTCGAAAACGTGTTAGACACAGGCCAAGTTATTTGTTGTACGAATTTGCAGAAGCGCGCTGGCAACACTAGGAAAAATATCCTACAATATAGAGTTACAGAGTTCACTTACTTTACAAAAACACCAAAAAACGAAAATGCAAGGAAAATGGTTGAAGATTTAAGCGGGAAATTCTTGAAAATAGACAAAAAGGCATTTTTAGATGATTGCGTGCGTTTAAAAAATAATTACTCGGTCAAAATACAAAGCAATGAAAATGTATCTCCGTACAGGTTTCCTAACATGGAGGTTGATATGTCAAAGAATAAAATCTTTTTGGATTCACCTTTGACGAGAAAAAACAATCCAACTGAAGAAAACTTTAATCTCACTGGCTTGGACTTCGAATCCACTTTCAAACAGAGAGATACACAAGAGCTATCACCAAAAGCTTTACTAAGAAGACAGCAAGTCAATAAAAAAATCGCAAAATTAAAAATCTATGGAGAACCCCCGCCATTGAGCCCCATACAGATACTAAACAAATCGAAAAGTGCGACCGCTGCGTACAAAAGCCCGCTAATTTCAAAATCTGACACTTCACCTAATGTTGCCAGTGAAAAGAAAATCCTACCAAACCATAAGGGTTTAGATGCTGAAATTCAATGCAGTCCAGTGATTCGTTTAAATAGAACTTATGTGAAGAAGAGTGTAAATCCCATTAAACTGAATTTTTCCAATAATTCTGCTTTGGAAGAAAATAGTGTAAGTGATGTAAATGATGATTTTGCAGAAGAATTTGACGGTAGTCCGCCTCTGAGTTTAGATTAAGTAAGTGTTGAATGTTTAGTAGTTATAAATAAGGTTTAACTGTTGTAAATAATACATAGATTAAGAATTTTTGTTTTTAAAACAATTTTATCATATTTTATGTATATTTTCGAATATTTAATCTGTACTGTCATTAAGAAGTCAGTGTCGATGTCGTTAGTTTTTGATTGTCATAATGTGACTACTAAATGTTTAAAAAATCTATACAAATACAACTCTATTGGCATAAAAATGATTTTATATTTCACTGATGATGTTACAATAACCTCGCCATTTGAGTAGGTACTAGCTACTCAAATGGCGCTCTCCACTAAACTGAAAAACTTTCCCCTAAGTACACAGGTAGAAATATGAAAAAAAAAATGAAAATCTTTTATGCTTCTCTACAGTTTCGTTAGCTAATTTAAAGTCAATAAGGTCCTAATTTATCAGTCTTAACCCTTTTAGCGCCAAGAGTTTTCGTCAAAAACGCCCACTACACGCCACGACATCAAAAAATTTTAATTTGTTTTTAATGTCGTGGCGTATGGCGAACGCTTGGTGAACGATATTATGGTAAAAAAAAAATTGTCTGATATATCAGACTGGCGGCGAGGGCACGAAACTTAAACGTCTGATATATCAGACTATGGCGGTGAAAAGGTTAATATGTAGGTCAAAAGTATTCCAAAAAATAACATAAATATGTTAATTAAGTACTTATCTTATCAAATCTTAAGAAAAAACAATTATGAATAAAAAAAAACAGGAATGGTTATTACAGGAGTTTGCCGCGGGGTAGGCGCAGAAGGCGAGAGGCATAATTATAACAGGCACAGCTAGGGTTACCAACTTTTTTTCTATCAAATATACTTAGTATTTTTGAAGTTATTTCCTTAAAAAAATATAGTAGATGGCAAAAAAAAGAATAAAAATATAGTATGTGGTTAAAATGTGACTTTATTTTTTAAATGAATATTTCTTACTGCTTTGCGCCTTAATAATTACATTTTTATTTTTAAAAAACTGTTCATATGCTTCATTAATATTCGCGGTAGACGTAGAGTAGAGAGAGGGCGGGCTTTAGTTAAGGCTGCGTTCCGGTTTACGCAAAATATAGTAGTTTCGCCTACTATATATTTTTAATAGAAATATAGTATTTGATGCCTTAATATAGAAGGATACTATATTATATAGTAAGGTTGGCAACCCTAGGCACAGCTTTGTTACTGAAATTGTAGTTTCTTATTGAAATGTGTGTCCTACAAATAGTTTTTTTTTACCGGTGACCGATCCCCAAGTATTTATGACCTTCTAGGCCCTAGAGCCTAAGGGGTCGTGCTGGAAAGTGAAAAGTCATAGGTGAGGAAAAAAGCATCTAAAGATTTCTATTGACGAACCGAAAATACCGTTTTTTTTGTGGTAACGATTCCCCTCTTTTATTTGGCAACACTGAAACAGCTGTCACAATTTCAAGGTGACCTTGCCACTGAACTAGTTTGACGTTACTAACCTATAAATTTTATTTTCATTTATGATTTCTACCCGCTGAGAGATGAGTGGTGTGCGTAAATTACATAAATAATTCGGGGATACACATATCTTCATATCAGACATCGAAATACTCATGCAAAGTGGAAGTTTCAGTGATAATTTGGTGTATATCAACCATCTTCAGTCGTCGCTTCGAGCCCAACTTTTTTTAACAGGTATGCGATCTTCTTGTACAGTTTTATTACTTTTATTTTACACGAAACTACGCTTCGGTCTATTGACTAGTGGCGTGTTTAAAAATAGGTCGTTTTTTTAATGAGATCGAAGTGAAAACATGAATTCAAATATCGGTAGACGGTTTTTGTAGATACTTGATAGATACTTCGATTCATATTGGATTGGTGTAGTTAATGTTTTTGATGGACTTATATACTCGTGTTGTTTAAAATAAAAAAATAAAAATAAAAATTACGTTGAGTTTAAATTATTTTAAAAAAAAAATCAAAATTATTTTGTAAATGTTTGTGAAAAACTCTAAAAAAAGTTCTATTTACCTAATACTTAGTTGAAGATTTGGGTCTTTGTGTAAATTAAATGAACAAGTCCTTATTTTAATTGGAATAAATAAGAACTTTTCTGTAGTTTTGAATAGATTTGAACTTATTTTGAAATATATTTACTTTCTTAATGGATCATTGCAAACAAATCTATTGTGACAATGCCTGAATTTTATTTTGTTTAATAGTAATTTTTTATCATTTAAAAAAAAAGAGGCATTAAGTATATGCGAGCAGTGTCATGCCTGCTCGCATTTTAATGCCTTTTTGTGAAAGTTTCCTTTGCCTAAACAATAAACAATGTGTTTAATGAACCTTAAATTATTAGATAAAAATATTAAAAATAAAATTCACCTTTTCCATTGACATTTTATCAATGGGTTTTCTCTTTGGCAAGTACACTGTTTTCTTTTTGTAACATAAATCAACGTGACACTGGCAGTAATGTCCTGTAGGACGGTTGCCACTATCAAAAATAAAAATAAAATAAAAATAATAACAATACAGTCTAATGTGTCAAGATTGCAGTCCTCTTGTTTGTACAAATGTATTTAATTTTGCAGTTTAATCTTAAATGTGTACCAGAAGATAAGACAATAATAATTGTCTACCAGAAGATAAGACAATAATAAATAACGTCCGAGGCTGTATCTCATGAACCGCGATAGTTAGACAGTTGAAATTTTCACAGACAATGTATTTCTGTTGCCGCTATAATAACAAATACTAAAAAACTGAATAAAATAAATATTTAAGGCTCCCATACAACAAACGTGATTTTTTTGCCGTTTTTATAGAGATAATGGTACGGAACCCTTCATGCGCGAGTCCGACTCGCACTTGGTTTGTTTTTTTAAAGTTGGTTAATTCAATAGATAGCTAAAGAACAATAATCTGGAGAAGAAACAATAAATCGTGGGGAAGTGCATGTAAAAATACAAACTTTTAATTTATCTTCTTTCTCTATGGCTTAGTTAAGATCTAAAGATACAGATTTTATTAAGGTCAAAGGGCCGTGACGCACTGAACAACCGATTCAATTCAAATTTGTAAAAGTGGCGTCCACAATCGGTATTTTGAAAATGTTTGAGAATTTTAATCAAAATTAAAATATAAAACCGTTAAGTCACCAATATCAAGTAGGGAAACCCTTTAGGGGTTGTAGTACGTTAGAGCCTCGTCAGTTGATCAGCAGGGTGCACCGCTAGCAGGTAAGGATGATGGTTTTGGAGCACTAAGATGTTTTGACCACACACTCCCTTCCAAAATCCTTACTAATATTATAATTGCTAAAGTTTGTGAGGACATGGATGTTTGATAATCTTTCACGCTCAAACGGCTGGACCAATTTTAGATAAAATTTGGAATGGAGGTAGCTGACACCCTGGATTAACATAGGCTCACAATTATCAAGATCGTTTCCGTCCTTCGGAGGGCACGTTAAGCTGTCCCGGCTGTTGTCTATTGATTACAGTCGTTAAAATCAAGTCATTTGGTTTTAAAATCATTTGGCAGTTTGAAAACTCTTGACACTGGGATTAGCCAAGTTCGCCACACACTTGAGTATACCTTCACTACTGTAGAATGTTATTAATTTTCCATTGTGTAAATCCACTATAAAGTGTATGTTACGTATAGTATATTATTATATGTATACATATACATATCTGCGACAGTTTCCATATTGGATGAGCCAGCGATCGGGTTCGGTATAAACACTTTCGACAGGTGTTCAGCGAAGACCCCAGCTTTTTCTTGGTCACTTTTGGCCCATGACTGGTTTTCTTTACGGATAGGGGGTTGAAAAGATACAGGTCGTTTTAGATTTTTCGTGGCTCTCCAGAGAGAGTAATTTGTCGCCGAAGTTGCATCAAGACTTTGTAGATATTTCGACATGCTGTCGTTTTTAAAATCTTTAAGTAGTTTCTTGATTTTTGCAGCTATGCTATTAATATCAACACGGTCTAGGGATATTGCACGATTTTTCATACAAAAGAGGTCTGTTTGAGAAGCTATAAAAGCATACTCGAGATACATGGAGGGCTATAATTTTCAGAAGAGCAAGTGCTAAACCTGAATTTTCAATTTTAATCAATAAATTTTGTTTTCCTTGAAATTTGTGAAAACGTGACGAAAATGAAAAAAAAAATTGCGTAAATTCGACTATTTTCAGGCAAAAAGTGCATTTTCGTTTTCGTTTCCGTCACGTTTTCACAAATTTCAAGTAAAACAAAATTTATTGACTAGAATTGAAAATTCAGGTTTAGCTCTTGCTTGTCTGAAAATTATAGCGCTCCATGTATCTCGAGTATGCTTTTTTATAGCTTCTCAAACAGGTCTCTTTTGTATGAAAAATCGTGCAATATCCCTAGACCGTGTTGATGTGTAAAATACACATTCAACCGTGTGGTGATCGGTTGAGAATAACACCACCCCATCTCTTTCCGTGGGCGTCGTAAGAGGCGACTAAGGAAACACAAATGAGACCTGCCTCCTAGTAATCCATCCCAGGCAACGACACTTTATTTTTTTCTGAACCAGAGGTGTTGTCCTGTGGTCTCATGTGGTGTGGTAGGCTCTGTAAAGGGCCGTCTGGTTCGCGACCACCCTCCTACCGAAGTCCGACGCCAAACAGCTTGCTGTGTTCCGTCGGTGCGTGGGAGTACCAGTGCCTTTATAGGCATTTTATGGGTTAACTCGCTCCATCGTCGCCCTCATCTTTGACCTTATGATCAAGATTGAGGTCAAGAGTTAACCCATCTTATAATAAAAAAAGGTATATTGTATGTGTGTAATGTAGTTTATGTAAATATATTTATGTTTATATTTTTGCACCCGCTCTTATATGGTGTAATATCGTCTTCTCCTCACCCAAAGGTTGCCAATAAGATATTGCTTCTTAGCAATGGAGCCGCCTTTTGTACCCTAACTTTATTACTGTTCATAATGTAACTTTTACTCTGCATCATGTTCCGTAATGTTGGTGTGCAATAAAGAATATAAGAAGAAGGCATCTATAGGCTATATAATTCCCCGAATTCCCACGGGAACGAAGTCCCGGGCGGAAAGCTAGTATACAGGGCTTTAGGTAAATCTCCTTCAACCTCTCGGGTGGTAAATCAGTCCATGAAACTGAACAACTCTCCCAAGGAGCAAAGGTAAAAAAAAATTTAACTTCCCATACAAAATGTGCTAATCAGCTGATGCAGATGGTATGGGAACTAAAAAAAAATTTTTCGTATTTCGACACCTATGTTGGGAAATTTTTTCAGTTTCATGGACTGATTTACCACCCGAGAGGTTAAAAGAGATTTACCTAAAGCCCTGTATATAATCATGAAAAAGCTAGGCATTAAAAGTGCAGTATAGAAGCAGCATGATAACCAGTACACAATGCCTCTATTTGTAAGAGAATGTTCGATAAGAGCGTGTTATGTAGTAAAATAATCAATAATTTTTTTTCGTGGTGATAAGAAAACATCATTATACCTACTTACAAAGAGATAAGAATGGCTCATCCGAAGCTGACTTACTAAAATGATATAAATGAAATTTAAAACCCATCGATATGTGTAACGAGTTATAAGATATTTATGTTTTTTTTATCTTTTCATCAAAAATAAGTATACTATTCAAAACTTAAAACTATGACTGAGTCTGGTTCCGAAATTATAATAATCATGTAGAACTTAACAATGCGTAACTTAGACGGTAATGTAATAGATTTTAGTGGAAACTTTGTTGGCTTGTGTTAATTAATTTGTTTTATGTCCAGTAGATTTACTTAATGTTGTATGTTTCCCAATTTGTTAAAATAAAAAATAAAATAATAAAATATGTTACATACACCGAAAGGTTAAGCAACTCTAAAAGAGCGGGCGCTGTTAGCCCAGTGGCGCCCGCTGACCTCAACCGGAGGTTAAGCAACATACACAGAGGCAGGGAACCTGATTGGTGACCAAAAGTGGCAATTTATCACGAGCGTTTCCGTGCTTCGGAGGGCACGTTAAGCTGTCAGTTCTGGTTGTCGATTGGTTACAGTCGTTAAAACCAAGTCAGAGGCCATTTGGCGGTTTGAAAAACTGACACCAGGGTTAGACATGTTCGCACACTATACCTACACGATAAGAAAAAAAGCGGGGCAGCTTGATAGGTGGCCAAAGTGGCAATCAATCAGGCGATGGTGGTCCTGACTTCCTGACTGTTGTTCCTGGGCAGTGCGCAATTTAAAAGATGAGGAAAAGCGCTCAGTGCGAATCCGCGGGATTTTGATAAACGTTGGCCCGAGTAACAGAAGGGAGACTCAAGTCCTAATCTATACTTAAGTATTGATTGTCTCTTTCTCTCACTATCAAAATGACAAAGACGGCTGCTACTTAAGTATAGATCAAAGTCTGAGTCGTTCCTGCTTTTTTATTTATAACTGGCTTTCCGCCCGGGGCTTAGTTCCCGTGGGAATTCGGGAAAATCATGTGCCATAAGTTCATCACGGATAATGTAGGATTCTAATGGTGAAAGATTTTTTGAAATCGGTCCAGTAGTTTCGGAGCTTATTCAATGCAAACAAACAAACAATGAAATCCCTAATAATATTGTAAATGCGAAAGTAACTGTGTCTGTCTGTCATGCTTTTACGCCTAAACTATTTTTTTCTAACGCTAAACGCTACACACTCAAAGGCCCATACTAAGGTTTTCCCTTGTGTCGTGGGTCCCTCGGAACACACATAAAGACAAACACAAACACCCATGACCCGAGACAAAACATCTGCTTTTTACACAAATGTTTGCCCCGACTGGGTATCGAACCCAGGACCCGCCGATCAAGAGGCAGCGTCACTACCACTCGACCAAACCGGCCGTCCTATTGAACCGATTTTGATGAAATTTGGTACAGAGATAGATTAGACAATGGGAAAGCACATAGGCTATATTTAATCCCACAGCTGGACACGATATAACCTATAGGCCCGCGGGCGGAAAGCTACTAATATTATTTACCTACGGTAAATATATGTATTGTAACACAAATGAGACCTGCCTCCTATGAGGTGTCGTCCTATGGTCTCATGTGGTGTGGTAGGCTCTGTAAAGGGCCGTCTGGTTCACGACCATCCTCCTACCGAAGTCCGACGCCAAACAGCTTGCTGTGTTCCGTCGGTGCGTGGGAGTACCAGTGCCTTAATTGGCATTTTCTGGGTTAACTCGCTCCATCGTCGACCTCATCTATGACCTTGGTCAAGACTGGGGTCAAGAGTTAACCCATCTCATAATAAAAAAAATAGTAAATCTTCTATCTATAAAAAGATTTATAGTTTACGAATCGCCTAGGCATATTGTAATACTAGTTTACCTTTAAACAAATTTAGCTAGGCTTACATAACTACAGTAGAGCCAAATCCTAAAGTTACGTATGACGAGCATTTCAAATGATATTCGAATATTCTTTATTGTACACACATAGTTGGATACTTAATTAATGAACAATGTTACAAAGGCGAGCTTATCTCTATAAGAGATGTCTTCCAGCCAACCCATCCGGTGTCAGAATAGCTATTAATTACGGGCACAAGACTGTGTGTATTAATTATCATCATATCAGCCTATTGCAGTCCACTGCTGAACATAGGCCTCCCCCAAGGTGCACCACTTTGCACGATCCTCCGCTGTTTTCATCCAGCCACTACCCGCTATCTTCTTTAGGTCATCTGACCATCTGGCTGGGGGGCGTCCTACACTACGTATTAATTATAGTAGTTATACAAATAAATATTAAGAGTTACTACTAAATTACAAAAATACAACATAAGAAATATATACATATAATATTAGGAAACAATTTTTTTAGTTTAGAGTTATGATAATGTATATCTTTAGTTTGTAATTAATTAGGGAGATATGGTATTGAATTTTGATTTGAAAAGATGACGACGTAACAAGGTTATAGCGACCTGTGGTTGAGCTGTCATACGTAACTTTAGGATTCGGCTCTACTGTACATAACAGATTGACGTGTGGTCATTATCAGTTACATGAGAAGGTGTGTCTTTGCGTCATCGTCATTGTTTCTCTCGGCTATTTTTATTACTGATTTTTACGACTGGCGTATATACTGTTGAAAATCTTAGCATCTACATACGCAAGTTTTATAAATATTGCATGCGTTCTGTTTACTTCATCCGTTTATTAAATTAATAGGGCTAAAGAATGTATCAAGCTTTTTATTTTGTCGCGCCAAAAATGTTGACTGCATAGCTGGCATAATCCGCGACAAACTCGCGCTTCACTCACACCCCCCTGTAGGCGATAAAACTTCACTTTGGGGGTGCGGGGACCATAATATGTTAGTGGTCCAAAATCATCAGATAATTTGGATCAGATGATGTAAAGATTTAAGTACCTGCTAGCGATATGCTAGATCAACGGACAAGGCTCTGACGTAGGGAAAGTGTCAAGTAGGAACCCAGTACGGGTTTCCCTACTTGATACTGGCAATTCGCCCATACTATATTTAGCCCCCGACAAAAAAGATGTGTTATAAGTTTGACGTGTGTCTCTGTGTGTCTGTTTGTGGCATCATAGCTCCTAAACGAATGGGCCGATGGTTTTCGATGGTTTTTTTTTGTTTGGAAGCTAACGTATGACCATAATTGGCTTAGCTATTTAAAAGTTAGAAACAATCGAATGTTGGAGGTGATATACATTTTTTTTAATTTTAGTGTTATTTGACATTTGACTCCGTTGATTCGATGTTGTGCTTGAGCTAAAGAAACTATACTGCAGCATATAAACACGAAGAGAATATTAACATTTAATTTTACCTATTTTCTCTCAACAGCTCAAGAATGTCTCGCGACAGAACCTCCCGTCGCTTCTACCGAGCAGAATCAACTCATGATCTGCTCTCCTACTTGGATAGAGGGCAAGCAGCCAGCGATGAAAACCGATGGACCTTTGAAACGGCCTGGGAAGCTGCCAACAAGGGTGAGAGCTCTTCATAAGCTATAGTTTCCTAGTACTTTTTTAGCTAGGCAGGATAAACTAACCCCAAGATTGATTGGTAGAGACCAGCAGTTCGAGTACGATGGTGATAGCTCGCGTAATGCGCCGCGGTCCTATGTCAAAATGTCAACATTGACAACGCCAGAGGGCGAGCAAGCCTTTGCTCAAAATGAAGTTTCAGCGTCAGCCGCGTGCGAGTTTGTCGCCGCGCCATCGTGCTCAAGCTGCAGTCTCGCGTTTTGTAAAACGGACCAGAGTCAAAGAATGAGTTAATAATTATGAGTAACAATCATTAAATCTATGATTAGCGACTCTTCCGTATTTACTGCAATGTTTGGAGACGACATCCATCGCAAAATTTATCACATGCCCGCCAATCTTCTCAAGAAATACGCACATTGTCACACATAGAACTAAAACCAGTTTGACAAGTCCAAGATGTTTGCTCTGTTCACGGATCATGGTTAAACATAATGCAGTATTAAATGACCAGGCACTTTGCCTTGAAGCAACACTTAGGTTTTACATGTTAAATACAAGCTCACGCCAATGTGAATTGGGGTAGACAGAGACTAAACAGCTGCTTCGTAGGACCCAAACCAAACAAACCTCTTCCTTTATTTTCCTAAGCACATAACTGTATTTCCGCCCGGGACTTCGTTCCATGATGGAGTAATAAACATAGATCCATCCATCCGTCTTCACAAACTTTCGTATTAATAATATTAGTAGGACTACAACATTAGTTAGATAGTTTTGTTCGCATCATGCTCCGTCTGATTTGGAAACTCTTATTGCTGCCTTTACTCAGTCCCAATTGGGGGCCATCCATACACTACGTCACACGAATTTCATAATTTTTTGACCCCCTCCCCCCTCCTTGTCACAGCTGGTCACATTTGTAAGACTCCCCCCTCCCTAGCGTGACGTCACATATTTTGCATATTTTCCATTTTTTGTAATTTTCTAATAAAAGCAGTACTTAATAGAGTTGTTATATTTTTTGAGAACTCAAAACTCACTGTCTCAACCAAAGTAAAAACGTAAAAATAGTGCTTGGGACTGAGGAGGTTCAGTTTGTCGTTAATAATAACGCGTTTTGATACTCATAACACATTTTGAAATGTGACATCACGAAACTTATGACCCCTCCCACCCCCTTGTCACACAATGTCACACTTTGTCGACCCCCTCCCCACCCCTTAACTTGTGACGTAGTTTATGGATGGTCCCTTGGGTTTAAGACTTAATATGCCAGGTAAGAAGCGTCGTCACTTCCACGCTGGACTGGGATTATAATAATAATAATTTGCCTAAAATGCGAATCAATATAAAAATGTACGAAGCTCTAGTTTCGGATCCGCAAAATAGTCTTTTATTCATTTGACAGGTCGTTTACATCTTTACTTCCTTAATATTAATTGTTATTTTGATGGCCTATTTGCCCCTGCTTAGTTTTTAAATAATAAGCTGCTTTTATTTCTTGTTGTTATGGAAATATTGTACAAGTAGGCAGTCATTATTACTAACCCATGGTACCTAAGATACAAGTAAACATATACTTAGTTCAGGTATCACAATAGCATATTGACCTACTAACCATTCTGTAATCCGTAATTTTTGTAGTGTTAGCATAATTTGAATTACTTTTAAATATTTAGTACTTATACTATTTATTTTACACTACTATATTTAGACTTAAGTTTTACGTTAATAAAAAAAAATACATTTATGCTGGACTTCCCATGCATACTCGTACTGTAGAATCCAATAAGTGGGACGCGAGGGTTTTGCTGTATCGTGGCTAAAAAGCTGACAACTTATCACCACTAGACGCATGTTCTACATATTTAATAACCCTCAAAATGTGTGTCGAACGTAGCGTCAAGTGGTTCTAGAACCACACGATGCTCTGCCTATCGACTTGGAATTGAACCCACAACCCCAGGACTAGATCTTCTGGTGCTTTAACCAACTGAGCTATCGTATTGTGCTGAACTCAGAAAAAAAAAATTTACATGGCGGCCGGCAGTGTGATTTTAACCCCTGACGTTTTTTTTTATTTTAATTATATCGGCCAAAGGGCCACAGAATGGCCATCGACGCCGGGGAAGACCCAAGAAAAGATGGCGTGATGATCTTGATGCCTACAATTCCGGGTGGCCCGAACTAGCACAAGATCGCAAGAAGTGGAAGGATGCGGGGGAGGCCTTTGCCCAGCAGTGGGATCTACAGGCCCTTAGCCCTTAAAAAAAGGGGGTCTATTATTAGTAATATGAAATATATAAAGAAATATGAAATATATAAAGAAATATAATAAGGTCTTTACCTATGAAATTGCCGTTTTTCATACAATATTTTTGGAAAACTGAATTTTCCATACTAACGTTTTTGGATTTTTCTCGGGAATGCGAAATCCAAATTTAGCAAAATTTTGTGGGAAGGTTTGGACAACATTAAGTTAATTTTCATCATACTTACTTTATTGAAAGTTGTAACTGCAACAAAGGTACAGCAAAAATAAGCAATGAAACGGGCAACGGATGAAACGAGCTATATTTGAGCTTCTTTTTCAGCAAATAAATCTAAAGTAAATACGTATTAATTTGACTCAATAGCTCCGTTATATGGCCAAGGTTTTAAATAAAAATCAATTTTAGTAATAGCTGTTCAATCCAATAAATTATGAATAAAATAAAGCTTGAGAAAAAATCGGCAATTTCATAGGTAAAGACCTATTATATGAATAAAGAAATATGAAATATATTATTTACATTTGTTACAGTTGGTGGTATTTACACAGTAATAAGGTCGAAAGCCTTTGTGTCTACCGAGGAAATGGGTGAAAACTACTGCCTGCTTGGTAAGTTAATATACTGTTTTGATTTGATGAGTTGTTATACCTATTACAGGTTTTCCGAGCTTTAGATTATTCAAGACTAGCACGTAAACCTTCTTCTTCTTCTTATCGTGTAGGTATATTCAAGTGTGAGGCGAACTTGGCTAACCCTAGTGTCAGAGTTTTCAAACCGCACAATGGCCTCTGACTTGGTTTTAACGACTGTAGTCAATCGACAACAACCGGGACGGACAGCTTAACGTGTCCTCCGAAGCACGGAAACGCTCGTGATAAATTACCACTTTGGTCACCCATCAAGCTCCCTGCCTCTGTGTACGAAGCTCAACCTCACTGATCGGTTGAGATTAGCGAGCGCCACTGGGCTACGAGCGCTTTGCTACGAGTTATCCTAAATGAGTGAGGTTAAGCAACGTGCACAGAAGCAGAGAACCTGATGGGTGACCAAATTGGAAATTTATCACGAGTGTTTCCGTGCTTCGGAGGATACGTTAGCTGTCTCGGCTGTTGTCGATTGACTACAGTCGTTAAACCAAGTCAGAGGCCATTGTGCGGTTTGAAAAACTGCCACCAGGGTTAGCCAAGTTCGCCACACATTTGACTATACCTACACGATAAGAAGATCCTATATGAAGGTTGCATTATTTCTTCCAGGTCCGTACAAAGAGCAATGCGCTAGAACTGAAGTGGAGGAGGCTGATTTCCCTCACAACTCGCCCCTCCACACTGCCGTCACCGCCATGCGGAATCAGGGCTACAAGGTAAGTAGTTACGTTGAAACCATGGACCTAGTAAAGTAAACACAGGACCTGTAAGGGGCCATTCATTTATTACGTAAGACGATTTAGGGGAGTAGGGGGGTCGTGCCTTATCTTTTTCTTATAAGGGGGTGGGAGGTAGTCTCGATAGTTCTTACGTAAGATCACAAAAATGCGCAAAGTTAAAACTTTGAAAAAGCGCGGGCAAAATGATAAAAACCAAATTTTATCACTACCAAAAAATTAAAATTATTAGTACCTGCTTTGTAAGTACAAATAAACATTTCTAAAAATTGTTACTTTGAAAAATAAACATTAAAACAAACCAAACACGTGTATTCATTTTTTCCTGTAGATTCTTACATAATAAATATTAAACAGGGGGGAGGGGGTCGGCCTATTCTTATTTTATCTTATAATAGGGGGGGGGAAAATAGTCTTACGTAATAAATTAATGGCCTCCAACTATGAAAAAATTGTTATAGTTGGACTTAGGAAAATTTACTGTATTTTAAACGAAGTAAAGTATGTTTTCCCTTGCGCTTTATATAGAGGCAAATCCGAGCCGATAGAGATAGTAGCAAAGGAGGCTGTGTGTTTATTTCTTTCATCTTGCCAGTCTAAAAAAATGTTGATTAATGTTGAAATGTTGGCTCGAAAATCTTAGTTGAAAAACTTGTATTTTAATGGTATTTAATAAATGTAATTGCTAACCACATTAAATTTCGTGGTACATACTCGTATATTCCTAAATTACAAAAGTTTCAAGCCTCCGAGGGATCCACTGGAAAATCGTTCAGAATTCTTAAACACTGCATTGTAGTGTATCTTTTAATTATTTTTCATCCTACCTATTCGAAAAAGACGACTTGGTTCGCCTTTAAGGCGACTACAACACCTAAATTACGATTTTATGATGCGTATATAAGCTTGACGCACTGCATTAAATCGAAGAAAAAAAATACTACGGTAATATTCAGGACATAAAATAAATAAGTAGTTTGCTGAAAACGTGATTCAGCACTATTGGTTCGATAGAAAAAGCTCACAATGACACCTCTAAATACCCAATATTGTGTATTTTTTAAGCTGTAAAAACGATAGTAAAATGCACACAGGAACTTGAATTTGCTATCAAAATATTCGTGATTGAACACTCTCGATAAGTAGTTAACGCATTTTTCGATTTAAGCTGTTACCTTTCCATAAATCTCATTTTTCTTACTTTCGAACATGTTTTTACGCACGCACGCTTTCATAGTCCATAAACTTCGTGTATCGACACTGTTCGCACTGCTGGCCCAGGCCTGTTGAGAGACGGAGATGGCACTATTCCTACGTGTGCTGCCTTTATCGGGTGCTGTAGTCGCTTTAAGTGCACCCAAAGGTGGTGTTTTCTATAAGAAACTTTTAGCGGGCAGTAATAAGTTTTTAATCCTCTTTATGAGTGCGCCGCAATTATCTTTGCCGCGCATTTTTTGAAAATATAAAGTTTTAGTTGTTTTATTATTAGATACCTACTATTTTATTTCAATTTAGTTATTACTATATGTTTTATTAAATAATAATATTACAATAACATATGAGGCGCCTTTTATTTTCTCATAGTGGGTGATATGAAAAGTAGAGTGTATCACTCGGGCACAAAATATATTTTTGGCTCGGGCGACGTACTTTGAATCCCTCGCTACGTTCAGAATTCGACTAAAGAATCCCTCACTTCGCTCTGGATTAAAAAAAGCGCCCTCGCCATAAAAATATTGTTTTGCTCTCTTACAATACAATCTACTATTATTGTGTTTTGTGGAGTCAATAAATGTTATAATGTTTTTTTTCTTTCAGCTACACACAGGCACTTGGTTAGTCGACGGTAGCCCTCAGATCATCCTATTCGACATCGGCTCAGGGGCGTGGCAAATGGACGGCTTTAAACAAGAACTATGGGACACTTGCTCCTTGGGAATACCCCATTTAGATGTCGAGGCCAATGACGCCATCATACTGGGGTTCATGGTCGCGCAGTTTATTACTGAGGTGAGATCTACTTGTAACTTATGATATCCTAGTACTTTTGAACATACACATGTCACTGGAAAATTAAAAAACCGTATTACCCCGTAATGTAGATTATAATTTCACTAGTGAAATATATCTAATCTAATTATTGTAATACTGTGGCTATACTCAGTCTTGGTCTATACTTAAGTACTGATTGTCTCTTTTTTCACTATAAAATTACAATGGTCGGCTACAAACGTTCTGTCTACCCCGTAAACGATTATAGGCGTGAATGTATGGATGGAATATACCATTAACTCCTGGTACTTTAAACTAGAATTTAAATTTAGATCGCCTGTGACGGCGTTCCCGAGGGAATTTTTTGCACCTAAGGAACGTCTGCAAAATTTCAGACTTTGTTTAAAAGGTTTTTTAAATATGTATTCGTGTGCACAGTGTTATTTGCCAAATTAGAAGCATTATTTTTATTTTTTACTTATTTTTATGAATTTTCAGTTTAGAAAAGCAGCGGAAGGGTACAGTGACACCCCACCACGAGTAGTTGCACATTTCCACGAGTGGCAAGCTGGGATTGGACTCATTGTGTTGAGGTTAGTGATTGGCTGATTTGAAATTACTTATTTTAATTATTAATCAAATGTTTCATGAAATTTTGTGATAGATATGTAAAAAATTGCATGCCAAATGGTAGGATGTGATGTGACTGAACTATATTATTTATTTTATAAAACCTATGTACTGAACTCGCACTCCGCAAATATTTGGTTTGATTTGATTAACACACACGTACACGCACGCACCCAAACTCAAACGTATGTATACGCACAGTCTGTGTGCGTATATGTGCGTACGTGTGAGTTTGGGTGCGTGCGTGTGCGTATGAAATTATTATTGTTTGTTGCTAAATTGATCGGGAAGGCAGATAGAGCGCGCAAAGTTCGAAATATCCCTATATAAAAGTACACAATAAATAAAACAAATACTACAGATATAATAAATACATAAATCAATGTAATGTAACAAACATAAACAAATATAGGGCTTTAGGTAAATCTCTTTAAACCTCTCGGGTGGTTAATCAGTCCATGAAACTGAACAACGTCCCCAAGGAACATAGGTCAAAATACGAAAAAAAAATTGAGTTCCCATACAAACTTCATTAGCATATAGCGCATTTTGTATGGGAGATAAAAAATATTTTTTTCGTGTTTTGACCTATGTTCCTTGGGGAAGTTGTTCAGTTTCATGGACTGATTTAGCACCAGAGAGGTTGAAAGAGATTAACCTAAAACCCTGTATATTTTCATAAAAAGCTGTCCTTTCGACCCCGTATTAAGACTAATTTTTTACTATTTTTTTTCAGAGTACGTCATGTGGACGTAGCTACAGTATTCACGACACACGCGACTTTGCTCGGAAGATATCTGTGTGCTGGCAACACTGACTTTTACAATAACTTGGATAAGGTGAGGGAGGAATAAATACATATATTGTTTTAATAATAATAATAATAAATCATTTATTCTCAGGCAACTAAGGCCCATACATAAATACCCTAAAGACTAACATACTTAAAGAATATAATTAAAACGTAATAAAATTAATTTATAAATTATAATTTTTTTTGTTAATTTTTTTTATATGAATAATATTTAGCTTCTTATTTTATTGGTGATTTTGTAAAAACAAAATGACGGACAGTAGGTACGCTCAGCTTTTATACAAATCTCTTAATGTTCATTTTCAGCAACTATTTAAACCGCGTTTAATAGCTAATCAACAAAGAAAAAATCAAATTGTTAAAGTTTTACTCTGCCTATCTACGACCGACGGACGGCCGATAAGAGTCACTAGCTGTCACTGTCATATGTATAGGGCAAGGCAGAGATGTATTGTCATCCGAATTTTAGAAATTTCTGTCGTAGATAGTACAGAGTAGAGCCCGTGATAGAAAGGCGGAAATTGGCTCGTATGATTCTTGTTTACTATTTTAATACAGCACAATACCTATCTAATTTGGTAGGATTGGAAAGATGTTTGGGCATTTGACAAGGGCGTCGCCAAAGCTATCCCCGATAGAGATTAAAACAATGTAGCAAACTGCAAAGCAACTAAAGTCCAAAGGCCGTACAATTGACTTGCTTTGCCGATGAATCCTGCAAGTCAAACAAAACTCTAACAAATTTACAAAGTATAGTATAGTACTATACAACTTCCAAGAACAAATTATGCGTCCGCGATTGTTAATATTATAGAAGCGCTCGTAGCCCAGTGGCTCTCGCTGATCTCAACCGATCAGTGAGGTTAAGCAACGTACACAGAGGCAGGGAACCTGATGGGTGACCAAAGTGGCAATTTATCACGAGCGTTTCCGTGCTTCGGAGGGCACCTGTCGGTCCCGGCTGTTGTTGATTGACTACAGTCGTTAAAACCAAATCAGAGGCCATTGTGCGGTTTGAAAACTCTGATACCAGGGTTAGCCAAGTTCGCCACACACTTGACTATACCTACACGAATAAAAATAAAATAAAATAAAATTATAGAAGGATATGCTGTCAAGAGCTCGTGAAGCTTTACACATTGAAGTTGGAATCGTTCTTATTACAATCGCCAATTCGTCGTAGAGGAAAAGACTCTTAAATTTAAGGCGACTACAGCACCTAAATTACGATTTTATGATGCGTAGATAAGCATGACGCACTGCATTAAATCGAAGAAAAAAAATACTACGGTAATATTCAGGACATAAACTAGATAAGTAGTTTGCTGAAAACATGATTCAGCACTTTTGGTTCGATAGAAAAAGCTCACAAAGTCACCTCTAAATACCAATATTGTGTATCTTTTAAGCTGTAAAAACGATAGTAAAATGCACACAGGAACTTGAATTTGCTATCAAAATGTTCGTGATTGAACACTCTCGATAAGTAGTTAACGCATTTTTCGATTTAAGCTGTTACCTTTCCATAAATCTCATTTTTCTAACTTTCGAACATGTTTTTACGCACGCGCGCTTTCATAGTCCGTAAACTTCGTGTATCGACACTGTTCGCACTGCCGGCCCAGGCCTGTTGAGAGACGGAGATGGCACTATTCCTATGTGTGCTGCCTTTATCGGGTGCTGTAGTTGCTTTAAGAAGAGAAGATATACGAGTACTTTTCGTATTACACTGCTAAATCAAACGAAACTTACGCGATAATGAAATTCTATACAAGCGTAGTACACACTGAATTCGAAGCGTAATACCCACTTTCCGCCTTTCTTTCTTACGCGGAGTATAGGTAGCTATCTTGTAGCTATTTTGTGAACATAAACCCAAGGCTTTTACTTACCATCTCTTTCTAGTTCTCAGTGGATGAAGAAGCAGGAAAGAGACAGATATACCACCGCTACTGTATGGAGCGAGCTGCGGCACATATGACGCATATCTTCACTACAGTCTCTGATATTACAGGTAATTTTGCAATAATAAAACGTTACAGTAATAAAATGCCTGAAATGAAATATGTTTGTTTTATTTCTTTTTTTTTATAAAGCTGCCTTGGATACTTTTTTAGTTTTTAATTAGATAACGGAAGTCATCTCTCCTTATAATAGTTGACATCTTTTCCCAAGAATCTGAAAAAAACTTTTACACTACTAAGGCGATCAGCTGCTCGCAAAATTTATACACAGACAGACAATCTTTAAAAAAAATATTATTTATCTTTTATAATTTTTGTTGCTAAATCTACAGTATAGTCAAAAACTTATAGTACTTACAATATAAAAATTAATCTAAATATTAACCAATTTCAGGATTATAATTTTATGCCTTTTTATTATATTTCCACCTATGTTGTACCTTGGAAAACGATATGCAGCCGATTCACATATTTAATTTTCGCCTTACCAATTTAAATTCACCCAACATTCTTCAATAAACGAATTATTATTAACTCTAGGGTTATTCCTCTCAAAGGTTATGAAGCAGAGCACCTGCTAAAGCGAAAACCGGACATAATAACCCCAAATGGCCTCAACGTAAAGAAGTTTTCAGCTTTACATGAATTTCAGAACCTTCACGCGTTGGCTAAGGATAAAATACACGAGTTTGTTAGAGGACATTTCTATGGGTGAGTCATTTTGCTTAGTATAAGTAGCCTAGTATAATTAGTCTTGTATGTAAGTACTTCATTAATTTATTAGGGAATATTTTTATGTGTAAGTCATTTGATAAGTCATCAATGCTTACTGGGCTGGCCTCAAGTGAAATTATGTATAAATATACTTAGAAACAAATACAGCGTTATTCTGGATAAAGTCGACAAACGAAAAGGGCTGAAACTAGACTCAATTTTATCGACGGAAAAAATAATAATAAAAAATTCCGAGAAAATTTACAATTTCATAAAAAATGAAACAAAATTTTCCGTTTTTTCTTCGAAAATAATCATTTTTTTATTTTAGTTTAGTTTATTATCGTTTTTATTTTTTATTTTTTGGCCCATCATTTGCGAATATAAATGTTTTTGTTTCAACACGATAGACCATTAAAATTAAAAGTTATAACATTTTCTTTACAAAGAGTCCACAGTACGTAGTTAAAAAAAAGAAAAGCCCATAAAACCAAACAAAAAAAAACTCAGATTTTTTTATTTATTTTTTCCGTCGATAAAATTGAGTCTAGTTTCAGCCCTTTTGTTTGTCGACTTTATCCAGAATAACGCTGTATATTTTCAAATTTAGCCTAGTGTAAGTAGTCTAGTATCAATAGCTAAGGAGAGTTTTTAGTATGTGTAGCCTTAAGTAATCAAGTAATGTATTATAGGGGTATACCTACCTATACATAGTTTTAGCGTAAGCGAATCGTAAGCGCACGGAGCTCCCACACATCAGGGCCCCGATTCTGAAACTTAAGTTGTGTGTCGATGGAATTGTCGCCATTTTATCCATTCAGGTGGCGAAATTGAGAACTATTCAAATTTCATACATCTAATGACGACTGCTTTGACTGGTGGCGCCACCGCCAACTTAATTTTCAGTTGCAGGTAGTTTGCAACTTTACGTTCGGTTGGCGGTGGCGCTGCTGGTCGGGGTGGTTGGCAGCAAGTTTATGAAAATTAAATAGTTCGCAATTTCGCCACCTGAACAGATAAAATGGCCTCCATTCCATCGACACACAACTGAAATTACAGAATCGCGGCCCAGTATGAGACATTGAAAACAATAAACGCGTAATTTATTGAACCGCATAACTTCTTTTCATTGGAACACATCCTTCTGATTTAGTCAACTCCGAACTCAAGTTATATAACAGACTTACTGCCGTACTCAGAGACGTCAATTAAAGTTAAGTACTGTTAAACTCTGATGTTGTCTCTTTCACTCTTGTTGATATAAGGCCCATACATAAATACATGACATTTAATTTAGCATGACATTTAATTATTTCTTAACTTTAATTGACGTCGCTGAGTACGGCAGTTAACCCTGCTCAATAATATCCACAGTATCAAATAATGTATTTTTTTCAGTCATTTCAACTTCGACCTTGATAAAACGCTATATTTCTTCATAGCGGGCCGGTATGAATTCGGAAACAAGGGAGCGGACATATTTATTGAAGCTTTAGCAAGATTGAATCATTATTTGAAGGTAAAGCTATTCGTAATACATCGATACGCTATAAAAATAATGTTACCACAGACTTACATGACTAGACGACGCAAGTGTATGTACTTCGCGTGTCAAAGAGGGAGCAAAATATCGTTCCTTTAACACTGTTTCATCACTAAATCGCTCGTGTGACGTCACAGTAGGTAGAAAAATAATGGCACGCTTGGTTTCTATATGAAAGGAAATGTCTTTATTTGCACGTATAATGGTAATTACAATGATATAACTTATAATAAATAATACACCAATCGTATGGCATGCAAATATTTAAAATAGTTCAAATAATCAAATACATATAAAGATGAGACAAGCATAAACTAATTTACATCATCATGCTCAGCAACTAATATTTTCGGCTGTGCAAAGAGGCTCTGAAAAATGGCATTTGCAATTCAAAATGCATTGTTTATAGAAAACATTCCATATTCCATTTTCAAAATCACTTACGACCCGCTACGCTTGTTCTGTATTGGATTTTCTTCTTGGTGAAACAATCTCTTTTCTTATGAAACGTCAAAAACTCTTTACTGAAAAAAAAACTGGAGTGCGTTTCAAAGAATAGTGAGCTTTGCCTAGTTATTGGTAGCATTGCAAATTGTTGAAAATTCAAGGAAATACAGATTCTTTTTCGACAATTCACAATGCTACCAACATGGCAATTAGCTCGCTATTCTTATATAAATGTTTTATTTGCCTCGCATGATGATGTAAAGTAGAATGCTTACTTCGGTTTCAAGAAGCTATTACACCCTCGAACTATATTCGCCCTTGCTCGCTTCGTTCGCTCGGGCGTCTAAATATCTCGGGTGCACTCGGTCCATTAGCATCCTTTGCGAGCTGCGCGCACGGGCACCAAATTGGATCAGGTTCTCTAATAGCTTTCTTACGTCCCTTGTCTACTAATATTTCACACAGCGCCACCTATGCAAACTATGCTGAACTAGGTAGAATAATAATAATAATAATAATAATAACTATTATTTAATAATAAATAGTTTTCGTAACTATTTATTATTATTATACATTGCTTATGTAATAAATAGTTACGAAAACGTTTTCATTATTTGTGTAGTTTTTACAGCTCAAAACTGCACAATTATGCATTTTTTTTTGTTTTCGATTGAGAACGTACTGAATGGAACGGTTAGCACTGTTTTGCATGGTTAACACAGCAGCAAATTTTGCTCTATTTTTACACACGAAGTACATTTGCGTCGTCAAGTCGTGTCTAGTCTGTGGATATTTATGAAACAGTATATTATAATAATATTAAAAAATAATAATTTTCTTTCCAGGCAGCAGGATCAGACACGACAGTAGTGGCATTCCTAATTTTTCCCGCCAAAACGAACAACTTCAATGTAGAGAGTTTACGCGGGCACGCCGTTACAAAGTCACTGCGAGATACCATACACGATATACAACAGAAGGTCGGCAAGAGAATGTATGACGTGTGTCTGAGGTTAGTACCCCGGATCTTGACGCCTTTGAGCACCTGTAAAATAATAGTAGATTGTATGAAAAGAATGCAAAATAGAATTTTTACGGCGAGGGCGCTACTTTGAACCACGAGCGAAGCGAAAGATTGATTCTAACGTAGAATCCTGAGCGCAGCGAGGGATTTAAAGTACAACGCCCGAGGTAAAAATAATTTGCTCTCGAGTCATATACTCTACTCTTCATCCCGTTTCTATGAGAAAATAATTACAAGAACAGACTTAATTCGCGTGTTTTTTTTTCAATGAGCGCGGGGCTGCCACCGTGCAGCCAACACGTACCAGCCAGTATTCATACAATTTGCGTTCGATTTCTATGAATGACACATGTTCTATATTCAAATGTCTTTTACGCCGGTCAGAAAATCATTAGCGGGCGTAAAAGCTCATTTACGGCCGCCAAAGAGTTCTTAACAGAAATGAGCTCTTTTGCTCCCACTTATAGAGGAACAAAGCGACACTTTTCGAATAGAAGGGATGAAAACAAAATTACACTATTCTTACCCAGAAAGATACAACACTCACAAAAACACAAACACATACACGCACGTACAGATGCAAGCACACACACACAAACACTCGTTTCGTACGATTCTTTCCTTTCCTACCATTTTATCTTTTACTTTATTTGTTTAATTACTTATTTATTTTTCAAGTCGTCTGTTGTCGTAATTTTATAAATTGTAACATAATTTGTCTCTTTGTTCACGGGTAGGAGTTTACTGAAGAAGATCATACTACCTTAGCATCAGTATTCAAAACTACTATACAATTTTACATTAAATATATATATATAAATAAAAAAATAGACGTGTGGCACTCGGGGACTGCCGCGGTAAAGCTATTGCATAGCATTTTGTATCAACTTATGCAATTATAATTAAAAGTAGCCCTCTACTTTTAATTATAATTGCATAAGTTGATACAAAATGCTATGTAAAAATTTCAAAAAAGTTTACCATTTTTTTTGTTTTTTACGGTCGCCATCTTGGATTTTAAAATGGATGTTATTTTCGCAATCAGCACCCCCGAAAACCTATTAAACGACACCCATGACGGTTTTTTACAAAAAATACATGTCCGCCATCTTGGATTTCAAAATGGATGTCATTTTCGGAATCAGAACCCCCGAAAACCTATTAAACGACACCCATGTCGGTATGCCCGAAAATTTCATATCCGCCATCTTGGATTTTAGTTGGGGGAATCGTGACGCGAAGGGCAAAGCGGTCGGCGGGTAATATGCTTGGTGACGCTTCGGGCTTCGCCCTACGCGGAGCTCGGCCTTCGGCCTCGCCCTATACGCAGCTCGCCTCGGCCTACGGCCTCGGCTCGCGCGTTCGGCTCGGTCTGCGACCTTGCCTCACCTTAAAAATCTAAATTTGCATGGCGGCCATCTTTAATTAGGGGGGGGACGCTCCGGGCTTCGCCCTACGCGGAGTTCGGCCTTCGGCCTCACCCTATACGCAGCTCGACTCGGCCTTCGGCCTCGTCTCACCTTTAGAATCTAAACTTGTATGGCGGCCATCTTGGATTTGGGGGGGTGACGCTCCGGGTTACGCCCTACGCGGCCATCTTGGAAAATGTTAGAATCGAAAAAGTGATATTCGGAATCATCGACCCCCAAACCCCCCAGATACCGATTTTCGTCCGGATCGGAGCAACTTCATTTTATTATTATTATTTATTTTTTATATATTTTGTTTTAAGTTGACTAATTATCGCGGGCTTTTATTATTATTATTATTATTGTTGCACGCACACAAACACCGTGTCGAAGACTGCCGAACTGAAACGACGTTAGACGATGCACGGCCTTCAATCCACACCTCCGTGCCCGTCGGAGTGGGGAGCGTTAGGTTTTTTCGTTACGGAATTTCTGGATTCGGTCCCCGCGCTCAAGGCCCGCGATAGAAGCTATGCAATAGCTTAATATGAAAATTATTTTCTTTGATTATTAAAGAATGACAATTTTTTTTTACTTTGCTTTCATTTGTATTGAAAGTCATTAGTATAACAAGCTGTCTTCTTTTTCAGAAGCGTTTCTCTTACATTAAAAAAATATTTGATTTATTTCAGTGGCCACCTCCCCGACACATCAGCCCTGCTCACAAAAGAGGACACAACTAGGCTAAAACGTTGTCTGTACGCGTTACAAAGAGATGGCCTACCCCCGGTCACCACACATAATATAGTAGACGACTGGTCGGACCCTGTACTCAACTCCATTCGGCGGTGTCAGCTGTTCAATACTATCAATGATAAAGTTAAGGTAAGAATAGGTAAAAGACTCAAAGTTACAAATAAAAGACTCAAAGTCATAAATAAAAGACTCAAAGTAACAACTAAGAGACTTATTTTAACAAATAAGAAACTCAATGTGACAAATATGATTCTCAAGGTAAACGGTAAGAAGAAACTCATGTGATTGAAGGATAGAAACTCGCGGGTCTGACTAAATGGAGGTTTAATTTATCTGTTTGCTATTTTTGCTAAAAGTAATGCTATACAAAGAGATGGATTACACATAACATTGTAGACGGCTGGTCGGACCCTGTACTCAACTCCATTCGTCGGTAACAGCTGTTTAATACTACCAATGACAAAGTTAAGGTAAGAATAGGTAAAAGACTCAAAGTGATAAATAAAAGACTCAGTGTGACAAACAAGAAGGTATTATATTCTTAACTGTACCCTGTACTCCATAAGGTGGTGTCAATGATAAAATTAAGGTAAGACAAGATAAGAGACTCAAAGTAGTAAATAAAATACCCAAAGTAACAAGTAAGAGACTTAATGTGACAAATATGAGACTCAAGGTGACAAATAAGATACTCAAGGTAAACGGTAAGAAGAAACTCGTGTAATAGAAGGATAGAAACTCGGGGGTGACTAAATGGAGGTTTAATTTGTCTGTTTGTTATTTTTGCTAAAAAAAGAGATTGATTATCGCCAGTCACCACACATAACACATGTTGTGTACATCTTTAATTGGTAGACATATAAGAACATAACTGTACAACGATAATACTATATACCTTAAACATATATGTACTACTGTTGATGTACCTATTAAATAAATAAATAAATAAATAGATGACTGGTCGGACCCTGTATTCAACTCCATTCGGCGCTGTCAGCTGTTTAATACTAGCAATCACAATGTAAAGGTAAGAAAAGATAAAAGAGTCAAAGTAATAAATAAAAGACTCAGTGTGACAAACAAGAGACTTAATGTAATAAAAGAGACTCAAGATGACAAATAAGATACTCAAGGTAAAAGACAACTCATGTAACTTAAAGATAGAAACTTGGGATTGACTAAATATAGGTTTAATTTTGAACATCATATATTTATTAAGATAAACATAATACGATAACAGAGTTTGGAAAATGGTCGAAAAACAAAAAACTTACAACCTATCAAACCTTTTTTTTCTTACAAAACGAAATTTATATTGAATTTATGTGGTGACACTCAACTGTGACGTCACCGTTTTGTTTTTCCCTCTCTGTCTTATTGAGAGATTTGAACGTTCATATCTTTCTTATTTTTAAAGATATTAAAAAACTATTTCATCATATCATCATATTGCAGTCCACTGCTGAACATAGGCCTCCCCCAAGGTGCGCCACTTTGCACGATCCTCCGCTGTTTTCATCCAGCCACTAAAAAACTATTTACATCATAAGCTAATCATAAGGTAAAGAAGCTTCAATTTCAATAATATAAAAAAATAAGTAATCTACCTTATAATCATCTACATATTAGGCAAAAACCATTCCTCAGACGCTAACGCCATCTTGTATCGATTTGCAGAACTAGGGGGCTACCACCAATAATAATAAATCGATGAATGATTACGATCAGTAAGGTTAAACAATGTATACAGGGGCAGAGAACCTGATGGGTCACCAATGTGGCAATTTATCACGAGCGTTTCCATGTTTCGGAGGGCACGTTAAGCCGTCTTTCCCGGCTGTTGTTGATTGACTACAGTCGATAAAACCAAGTCAGAGGCTAATTTGAAAACTCTTACACCAGGGTTAGTCAATTTCGCCACATACTTGATTATACTTACACGATAATTGTATGTGTAATATACAGGGCTTTAGGTATCTCTCTTTCAACCTCTCGGGTGGTAAATCAGTCCAAGAAACTGAACAAATTTCCCAAGGAACATAGGTCAAAATGCGAAAAAAAAATGTCGAGTTCCCATACAAACTTCATCAGCGTATAGCGCATTTTGTATAGGAGATCAACATTTTTTTTTCGTATTTTGACCTATGTCCTTAGGGAAGTTGTTCAGTTTCATGGACTGATTTATCACCCGAGAGGTTGAAAGTGATTTACCTAAAGCCCTGTATATGTTTACGTGTATGCATTTTTTTTAGATTTCTTATCATACGCACGACTGTCTGCTCATTTATATTTCACATTTCCTATCCCTTGCTGGAAGAAATTTCTAACTATACATAAGCTACACCTATTGTGTCGTCTATCTTTTCTTGTACTTATATGTTTAATTTTCATGTATGCAACACATTGTTAAATAAATAAGATTTACCCTATTATTATTCTTATATGTACTCGACTGGGTCTCGACAAAGTTAAAAACTCATGATAACCGTTCTAATCCGGCCGCTGCGATACAAGCTACGCTTAGTGCGGCGACCACTGTTTCTCATGTACCCTCATTTCAATTGTTAATATTTTTACTCTCCTTTCCCAGGTAATATTCCATCCAGAGTTCCTGACCTCGACCAACCCTCTCTTCGGTCTGGACTACGAGGAGTTCGTCCGCGGCTGTCACCTCGGAGTGTTCCCCTCGTACTACGAGCCGTGGGGGTACACTCCCGCCGAGTGCACCGTCATGGGGATACCCTCCATCACCACCAACCTGTCCGGTGAGACGCAGTCACAGACAAACAGTCATACTTACAACACATGGTCAAACATGTCAAACATACACACATGCACCCTGATTGAGGTTAAGTTTGAACGTGTTTACCATAGCTAAACCGCTCACATTTCATTTTTGTTCCGCCCAGAATATAAAAACGTGAGCGGTTTAGCTTTGGTAAACATGTTCGATTGGCTAAGGGATAGAATCCAAAACGAGATCATCCGACAGAAAACCGGAGTGATGGATATTATCCAAAAGTGTAGCAAGCTGAAGTGGCAGTGGGCTGGCCATGTCTGTCGCAGAACCGACGAGCGTTGGAGTAGACACTCCGAATGGAGACCACGACTTGGCAAACGTAGTGTAGGACGCCCCCCAGCCAGATGGTCAGATGACCTAAAGAAGATAGCGGGTAGTGGCTGGATGAAAACAGCGGAGGATCGTGCAAAGTGGCGCACCTTGGGGGAGGCCTATGTTCAGCAGTGGACTGCAATAGGCTGATATGATGAACGGTGAAGGAAAACATCGTGATGAAACCCGCCTGTCCAAGTAAAAAAACATTTTTGAAAGACGAGCGGTCCACCAACCCGCATTGGCCAGCGTGGTGGACTATGGCCTAAATTCCCGTCGTGTTTCGAAGGGAGGCCCGCGCCCCTCGGTGGGGACGTATATGCTGGTAAAAAAAAGTATTTATTTATTTTGTATGTTTGTTTTTATTCTTTATCAGTCATTACGCCATCACTCATGCCATTTGTTCTTTCACAGGATTTGGATGCTTCATGCAAGAACACATAGCCGACCCGTTGTCATACGGAATCTACGTTGTGGACAGACGCTACATCTCTTTAGAAGGATCAGTGCAGCAACTAGCGCAGTTTATGTACGATTTTAGCAAGTGAGTATAATACCGAGGCAATACACCGACACTACACCGACGTAGTGAACAGACGCTTCATCTACGTAGCGAACATACTTTTCATCTGCGTGTTGGACAGACGCTACATCTCTTTAGAAGGATCAGTGCAGCAACTGGCCCAGTTCATGTACGACTTTAGCAAGTGAGTATAATACCGAGGCAATACACCGACACTACACCAACGTAGTGAATAGACGCTTCATCTACGTAGTGAACATACTTTTCATCTGCGTAGTGGACAGACGCTACATCTCTTTAGAAGGATCAGTGCAGCAACTAGCGCAGTTTATGTACGATTTTAGCAAGTGAGTATAATACCGACGCAATACACCGACACTACACCGACGTAGTGAACAGACGCTTCATCTACGTAGTGAACATACTTTTCATCTGCGTAGTGGACAGACGCTACATCTCTTTAGAAGGATCAGTGCAGCAACTAGCGCAGTTTATGTACGATTTTAGCAAGTGAGTATAATACCGACGCAATACACCGACACTACACCGACGTAGTGAACAGACGCTTCATCTACGTAGTGAACATACCTTTCATCTGCGTAGTGGACAGACGCTACATCTCTTTAGAAGGATCAGTGCAGCAACTAGCGCAGTTTATGTACGATTTTAGCAAGTGAGTATAATACCGACGCTACATCAACAGACGCTTCATCTGCGTAGTTGACATACGCTTCATTCATCTACGTAGTATATCGACACTGCCTATTTTTAGAAGAATCTGTGTAGCAACTAGCCCAATTTATATACGACTTAAGCAAGTGAGTATAATACGGACGCTACATCTACGTAGTGGACTAACGCCACATCTTCGCAGTGACGCTACATCTACGCTACATCTCGTTACTCTTTTACACAAAAATTACTGGACGGATTTAGATGAAACTTTGCTGTAATATTGCTTAGAGATCACAATAGCACATAGACTACATAATTTTCCTAAATTCCCACACAAAAGTAATCCCAGGCGCACATTTAGTCTACATCTATACAAATATTATAAAGAGGAGATATTTGTATGTTTGTAATCGATCAAAAATTTTCTCCGGAAAATTGACATATTTTTTCATGTTTTTAATGTTTTCTGTATATAATTTTTACATTAGTTACCAAAACTTTAAAATGTAATCTCCCTATAAAAGTATACAACTTTCCCCAAGCACACGCTGTACGCACGCCTTTGTCCGATCTGTACTAATATTATAAAGATCTTCTTCTTCTTCTTCTTATCGTGTAGGTATAGTCAAGTGTGTGGCGAACTTGGCTAACCCTGGTGTCAGAGTTTTCAAACCGCACAATGGCCTCTGACTTGGTTTAAACGACTGTAGTCAATCGACAACAGCCGGGACCGACAGCTTACCGTGCCCTCCGAAGCACGGAAACGCTCGTCATAAATTGCCACTTTGGTCACCCATCAGGTTCCCTGCCTCTGTGTACGTTGCTTAACCTCACTGATCGGTTGAGATGAGCGAGAGCCACTGGGCTACGAGCGCTTCAAATAATATTTGTTTGTTTAAAGATGAAATATTTGTTTGTTTGTTTGTTTGCATTGAATAGGCTCCGAAACTACTGGACCGATTTTTAAGTACGTTCACTGTTAGAATGCTACATTATCCCTGAGTTACGTACGCTACATAATTTACCCATATTCCCACGGGAACGAAGTCCCAGGCGGAAAGTTAGTTCTAAATTCAAATTGTTTATTGTAAAACTAGAGTGACAGTAAATGAAACTTAAGACAAAACATATTAATTATAAAACAAATTAATACCTGTGAACTAGGCTAAATGCCTGTACCTCAGGCGATAGAGATCTAATTAAGTAATAAATGACATAAGCAAAATTTTTTTAAAGTCTTAAGATGATGGAAAATGAGTAACGTTAAAAATAAATAAATAAAGTGTTGCTATCTAATGTTTCTTGAATGAATGAATGAATCGTTTATTTCTGCACAAACAAAGCTTACATTATTACTTACATTAAATCAAATTTTAGATTTAAAAATTAAAATTACAAATTATAAATTATAAATAAGAAAAAAAACAAGCATTAAATAATAATAATAAAAAAATTAGGCTTACATAAATAAAGAAAACATGGAGAAATGTTCTGCAGAAACCTGTTTCGGCCTGCCGGCCTGCCGTAGCTCAGTGACAATTTTGCCGCTGGATGCGACAAAGCACTGATTTTCAGCTACCGCCTGCGAGGTGTGCCGAGTGCGAGTGCGATCGGTGTTGTGTAATGTGTTGTGAAAGTGATAATGTATTGAAATAATTGTTGCAGATTGTCACGTCGCCAGCGTATCATTCAACGGAATAGAACGGAGAGACTGTCAGATCTGATGGACTGGAGGAATCTTGGCATTGTAAGTTTTATTAATGTGATTTAAGGCGACTATAGCACCTAAATTACGATTTTATGATGCGTAGGTAAGCATGACGCACTGCATTAAATCGAAGAAAAAAATACTACGGAAATATTCAGGACATAAACTAGATAAGTAGTTTGCTGAAAACATGATTCAGCACTTTTGGTTCGATAGAAAAAGCTCACAAAGTCACATCTAAATACCAATATTGTGTATCTTTTAAGCTGTAAAAACGATAGTAAAATGCACACAGGAACTTGAATTTGCTATCAAAATGTTCGTGATTGAACACTCTCGATAAGTAGTTAACGCATTTTTCGATTTAAGCTGTTACCTTTCAATAAATCTCATTTTTGTAACTTTCGAACATGTTTTTACGCACGCACGCTTTCATAGTCCGTTAACTTCGTGTATCGACACTGTTCGCACTGCCGGCCCAGGCCTGTTGAGAGACGGAGATGGCACTATTCCTATGTGTGCCGCCTTTTGCTCAAGAACGATCGGGTGCTGTAGTCGCCTTAACCAAGATGGGTATTTTTTTGCACAATCATAGACCCACTCTGAGGTTTCCGTTTGATTGATCCGTTTGTTGTAAGAAATTTCTTCATAGAAATCAGCAGTGCCTGTTCTGTCGTCTCTCCCTTTTTGTATATTTCTTTCTGTATGTCTATTGTGTATATACAATAAATAGTTGAAAACTCTAACACCAAGGTTAGCCAAGTTCACCACACACTTGACTATACCTACACGATAAGAAGAAGAACAGTACACAAAAGAAGAAAACAAATAGCCAAAACCAACAGTAAACGAAATAACCAACTTCTGGACCCAATAAATTTATCTGAAACTAGTGTATTAATAAAAAAAATCTCCAATTTTCCAAAAAAATATTACTAACAATGTAAAACACAAAAACCTGAAATCTCATTTTTTTCCACAGTACTACCGCCAAGCGCGCGCCCAAGCTCTAAAGCTGGTGTACCCAGACTATGTAGACCATATGGATAACCAGCTCGAAAAGAAATTCAACTACCCGCGTCCTATCTCCGAACCACCGAGCCCTACGCACTCGCGTAAGTATACATTCATTCATTTATTCATACTTGTAACCCTTAACAGGCTTAAACTCAGAAACACTGGCCGATTAGCGCGTGTAACACGCCGCACTTAAATGGTTACAGAAAAAATCACACGCAGGTATTGGGCCGACTTATTATGAACACCTACCCGCTGACTTGAGAAATCAAAGAAATGACGAAACATTTACTTGCCGACTGAGAAACTTTTTATTGGAAAATAAATTCTATTCAATTAAAGAATATTTGGACATCAAATTTTGATGACATTTTTTTAATAATTTCAAATTGATATTCAATGTTATTTCTAAATTTTGACTTATTTTTTATTTTATTTTTGACATTTTGATAGTATACTTTTATATATTTAATTTATTATCTTATTTTTATTTGACATTGTTTACATTATTTCACTTTAATTAAAATTTTAATAATTTATATGTTTGACGATCATAGTAAGGGCTGAAATGACTAACATATTTTATTATAAACTTGATATTTGTAGCTATATTATGAGATAAATAAATCTAATCTAAGCTAGTATCCAGGCCATAAATAAGTTGTTTTGTATTGTTATAAAAAGTGTTTTATCTATCTATCTTAAATCAAATATTTAGATTTAAGATAGATAGATAGTTTGTGAAACCTGAGTGAATAGTCTCTCAAAGTGTTTATATATTTAGATGTGAAAACGATGCTGGCTGTACTATTTATCATAGTTTTTGTTATTTAGGTAATGTAAGTATTACATATAGTATTGCTGTTTATTCTCTTGAATAAAATAAAATAAATGTTCGAAAGTAATATTAAAAAAACATAAATCTGTAATGATACTAATATGGAGTAAATGGGGTGACTTTATGGGGTAATTCTTCCTATTGAACTGAACCATTTTCCCCGAGAAACACATATGAAATCCTCGAAAAAAATTTTGGGCTTCCCATACAAAAGCTAATCCGCTGATCGCACAAGTTGTATAAGAGAGGCCAAAGACAAACCAACGAAAACACTTTCACTTATATATTCATATTTTCACTATTTTTACATTTTTTTCTTCATTCATCTTAAACAGTCTTCCGTTCTGGTCGTCTAACAACCTCTTACACGCCAACGAATGAGGTGGCAGAAAAGACAACACAAACTGATATCAACCAATCAGAACGAACCTCTGACCAATCAGAACTAAAATGCGACCAATTAGAACGAGGCTTCGACCAATCAGAACACAGCAACCAACCAGTGTTAAGAGATCAAAGTCATAAGGTTGAAATTCAAAAAAGAAACGTTTTGAATATAAGAAAATCGTTAGAAATATTGGAAATAACCGATGTTTCTGTAGACGATGGGATCGAAGTTAGTTTTGAAAAGAAGTCTTTTGAACCAGAAGATGAACTGAGAAGTCTAGAAGATTATAAAAGTCTTGATTCTCAAGAAGACTACAGGACTCCCACGGACTTTTTGGAGCCGTTAAATGAAGCGGTGGCAGAGCAAATAGATCAGCTGATATCAAAACTGAACGACTGTGCTGAGCAGCAATAGGTTTTTTCTGGTTTTCTTTTTCACGATTTGATTTTTTTATTCACTGAAAGCAATGTAGTGTTTAACTGTTTAAAGGTGATTTTCAATTAGTTAGCGAAATATTAGGACTCTCTCAATGTAACTGAACAACTTTCCCCAAGGAACCGATATAAGATTTTTCAAATAAATTTTCACGAGCGTTTCCGTGCTTCGGAGGGCACGTAGAGCTATCGGTCCCAGCTGTTGTCGAAAACCAAGTCAGAGGCCATTGTGCGGTTTAAAAACTCTGACACTTAGTCAAGTTCACTAAACACTTGATTATACCTACACGATACGGAAAGAAGATTATATTCGACTATTTGGCTTGATAGCAATCACTCCATTGTAATGACTTGACCTGCCAAATCCTGGATCATGGTCAAACGTACCTCGAATGAGAAATAGGATATTTTGCTATTGTTCCTTTTATTTTCTATTTATTATTTAAACATTTAAGTAACGCCTTGGCTTAAGCTGTAATATTGCATAAAGTATGATTTAGTATTTTTAAAAAGTTTGCCCGCTTAGAGGATTGGCGTCATTCACAATGAATTCGCGCCGAAAGTTTTTCTTTCCCAAAAATTCATTGAAAAAAGTATAACTTAAAAAAAATCACAGATTTCTTGCCTCACACGACTATCAAGCACATGGGGAATGAATCTACGGAATTCTAAAAAATGCCGTTCTGACTTTTTGACTTTTTTCAAAAAGGTTAGGCTACGGGGCAAACCCTTAACCCGATCGTCTTTGTTTTAGGCTCTAATTGTAGCTGACTTAAATGTCCAGATAAGTATTTCTCAAATTTTTGATATCATTCTTCGTTTCCAAAATATCGAATGCCTAAATTAATTATTTTTTTCACTATTTCGGCCATATCTTTTTTCGTTTTTGACTTTTCGAATAATACTTTTTGCACCTTACAGCTCTCGTAAATACGCGTCTTTTGAGCCTTTTTTGAATATCATATCTTCACAACTCTCCGAGATATAAGGAGATCGCACTTTTTCGTGAAATCGGAGCCTATATACTGGAGCGAACGAAAACACATTTCCAATGTCAAAAGTGCTTGGAAGAAGAGGTTACAGTGCTGATCGCACAAGTCGTATGAAGAGACAAAACCTTGGAATTTCTTGGGGAAGATTGTTATGTTTAGTGGGCTGATTCTCATTGGTCCATTTTCATAACTGGTTATAAAAAGAGAAAAATGCATCCGTTTTCGAAACTGGCTATGAAACCAAGTTATGAATGTGGATTAACCTCAGGAGAACTGGTGGGAGCCACCCACCGTGTCGCCGTTGAGGATCACCTTGTCCAATTGGCTACATTCATACACAATTTTAAAACAAAAAGCGGGAAATCATAGAAGATGGACCGGTTGATTAAAATTCGTTTTTTCTGAACACCAGTTATGAAAAATAGTTATGAACACATGCACAATCACCCACTTGATTTGTTTTTTTGAACCTTATGTCAACATTGTGAGATACACAAGTTTGTTTTATGTTTTCACATTTCTTTGTTTTTCTATTCTCTTCTATGTTAGTTTAGGTTCTTAATGAATTGTTTATTCAATGAGACTCCTCTCTCATAATCATAAGATAAGAGTATAAACTTTCTAAATCAACACACGAATAATTTTCCTCGGTAAAAACGTATGAGTCACCGACTCAATCCCAACAGCAGTTCGCACAAAGTAGATAACTAGTATTTTTTTCTGACTACAATCCTTATTAGCAGATAACCACAAACGAAAATGTCACTCATTTATTTAGATGATGTTCTGGTTTGTAGTATTTTTTTGTTTTAATTGATTTTTTTAAAAGCGCTAAATCATTTTCGATAAAATGTATATGGGACCACCTCTGGATACTCTTTCGAACAAAAAAAGAGGTACCCGTAAATAACGGTACCGATACTTTCCGTCAGCTAAAAATTTCGGTAGCGAAATTATTTGGTAGCGCTAAGTAACGGTATGGTAATTTTGTGTGGTACATAAATAATTAAATAAAGGTTATCTTTACACACCACCGCTTCCAGTTACGTCGCGCTGGCGTTTTTTCGGTATCCCGAAATAATTTCGGTTACGGTAGCGATAAAAATAAAGGTATAATATTATTGTAAAATGATAAAAATATCGGTTAAGGTATAACCGGTAGCGTAGCCGTAATTCTTAACCGTTTTGACTCTACCTTTAAATTGATACGGTATTGAAATTTTATACCTGTACCATACCGTTATACCTGAACCGTTTTCAAGCTCTGGTGTAGACCTTACACATGCATATGAAGATAGAAAAATTCAAGTGATATGATGTATTCGCTCCTTTTGGTTCCGACAAAGATCCCGCGGCAGTGCTTCTCGCTGCCAAAGTTTTCTGAAAACACTAAAGGTTTACGGTCAACGGGGGGAACACAGAAGAAAAACACTTAAGACAACGGCTGTATGGACATAGATTCGTTTGCCTTTCACGAAAGGGATTTTAACAAAAAAAAATTATATTTAAGATTATATTTTCCTTGGTAATTAGCTGTTATGGGAGTGAAGTCTCATTGCGTATGCTAGGGTAGCTGGTTTGGGCTTTCAAATATTTGTTTTTATTAGTTCATAAAAATTGGAGTTCTATGTTTTAGCTCATATTCGGTTTTGATTAGTTTTACTGGTTTTCCGTCCGCGATTTATTTCACGATAGCGTAAGATTTAGACATTTCTCACGCTATCATGTTATACCTACTTAGTTATTTTTTTTATCTCACAGGAGCTACCACCCCCGCAGCATCAGTCCATGGGTCTGACGATGAAGACGAAGTAGATGAGGCGAAAGAATTGGCAGAACTCAGAATAGCGGACTAAACATCACAAAAACAGACATACGAAAATTATGAAATGATTCTTTATTTACATTTATTGTTATCAATTATATTGCCGATGGACTTGTGCCAATTTTGATGCAAAGCCGTTCTATCGTGCTGCCCTCTATATCCATCATTAATCCATAAATTAATACTGTCAAGCGTACAACTCACACTGTTAAGTGTACAGTTCACACTGTAAGGTGTACAATTTACATTGCCAAGCGTACGTCCGACGCTGTCAAGAGTACAATCAACACTGTCAAGTGTCCAATTTAAACTATCAAGCGTCCAATTCACACTATTAGGCATACAATCGACGTTATCAAGTGTATAATTCACACTAAAGCGTACAATCGACGCTATCAAGTGTATAATTCACACTAAAGCGTACAATCGACACTGTCAAGCGTACAATTCATTCTGTAAAGCGTACAATCGACGCCTTTAAGTGTACAATTTACACTAAAGCGTACAATCGACGCTATCAAGTGTATAATTCACACTAAAGCGTACAATCGACACTGTCAAGCGTACAATTCACACTGTAAAGCGTACAATCGACGCCTTCAAGTGTACAATTCACACTAAAGCGAACAATCGACGCTATCAAGTGTATAATTCACACTAAAGCGTACAATCAACCCCTTCAAGTGTACAATTCACACTAAAGCGTATAATAGACGCTATCAAGTATATACACACTATCAAGCGTACAATCGACACTGTCAAGTGTACAATTTTATTATATTTTATGGAAAACACCCTACCGTTTATGAGGAGTAACTACTTATGTATATTACTTAAACGCTTAACAAAAAAGCCTTTGACTGGCCCAACATAGATGTCATTTATAACGCACTGACTATATTTTATAATTATATTTATAAAATAAGAAATATCTTTCTATAGGTCTAATAAGTTTCTATTTTTATATTTTGGTCAGTGTCAAAAGCTATTTTAATATTGTAACGTACAATTTGTCTATGTTCCTATATAAGAGAATATTTTTACTTATTTATATGTTTAAAAGAACTTGCCATATATAAATACTTACACATTTTTACACGTATCTTACATTTTTGAAGAAATATCACAATATATTTTTATTTTAAAAATAAATTTATATCCTGTTCAAGGATGAAATTAGTTTAAGTTTTTAAGAAATTAATATACAAAAGTTATTAAATATTTAAAAGATACTCAAAATAATACATATGAGGTTGACTTCAAATTAGTTTGCGATATTTGAGGGAGTAAGTCTAGCCATGAAACTGAACAAATTTTTGAAAGGTACTGTGATATGCAGTCTTTTGCCGTAGTGGGACTGCATACCACAATATACGTTACTGGCTGATAAGAATTGCTGTCAACAAGTATCAATTTTGAATTTAGATTAGACAGCAACTCCTATCAGCCAGTAACGTATGTGGTATGCAGTCCCATTACGGCAAAGGCTGCATATCACAGTACAATTTTGAAAAAATGTCCGTTTCCCATACTTAGGCAATCAGCTGTTGTTACTTTTAGTGTGATGTGATGATTCATATCCTTATTTTTTTTCCTTATTTTCATATTATGTATTACAAACACAAAACACTAATTAAGACGCTTTAAAAACATTGCAATAATTTATCAAAAACTTAATTTAAAAATCACAAATATATTAAGAATTATATATTTTTTAATTTTAGTGATAGTTTATTTACAACATATATTTTATTTACTTTTAAAAGTATAAAAAAACAAATGTATCGATGTAATGTATTCGCAATTGTATCGATCCAACTTCTTCAATACATTTTTAAGCACTAAATAATAAATAATTTAGTTTTAAATATTCTAAGCAATTTAAAATTTAATTAAGTCTTAGTCAAGATTTTAACTGCCACTTTAATATTTAAAATTGTGTATAAAATTAATAATACTAAAATATGGACACTATAGGATTTTAATAAATGAATTGAGCTATCATTATCGCTAATTTAAAATTCACTCAGTTGCATTAACGTTTATTAAAGTTGAAGCTTCATTATATATATAATGCCGTCCTTGTTTACGTCAACAAGACGGAAAGTAACATTATGAAACTTATAGTGACGTTTCTGTAAACTGAGAGTCAGTGTCAGAATAAATCAAAGGTTGCCTGGTAGAAGTTGATACCCACCAACTAATATAAGTTTTAGCCACTCGTATTCTGTTACTTTCTTCACGGTACGTTTTTAGGGGCTAATCACAGAAATTCGATTACCTATAAGTTAGTATTATTAATTTATTACATCAAATTTAATACAATTTATACAAAATAGCTAGAAAATTATGAAATTTTTCATTAGATAGTGTATTTTTTATGTCTGTAACGAATTTTTTGATTGGGTTTTTCAAATGAGTTGTTTTAATATGTGCCATACATTCTGGAATCGTTGTTTAGTGGTTTAGAAATAAATTGTGTTACTTTTTAAATGACGTTTCTTTTGAACAAAACCCTTCTAACAGGCCCGCGCTAGGCTTGTTTCTTGCTCGCCCTTTAAGGCGACTACAGCACCTAAATTACAATTTTATGATGCGTAGATAAGCATGATGCACTGCATTAAATCGAAAAAAAAATACTTCGGTAATATTCAGGACATAAACTAGATAAGAAGTTTGCTGAAAACATAATTCAGCACTTTTGGTTCGATAGAAAAAGCTCATAGTCACCTCTAAATACCAATATTGTGTATCTTTTAAGCTGTAAAAATGATAGTAAAATGCACACAGGAACTTGAATTTGCTATCAAAATGATCGTGATTGAACACTCTCGATAAGTAGTTAACGGATTTTTCGATTTAAGCTGTTACCTTTCCATAAATCTCATTTTTCTAACTTTCGAACATGTTTTTACGCACGCACGCTTTCATAGTCCGTAAACTTCGTGTATCGACACTGTTCGCACTGCCGGCCCAGGCCTGTTGAGAGACGGAGATGGCACTATTTCTATGTGTGCTGCCTTTTATCGGGTCCTGTAGTCGCCTTAATGTCATTTTGACATAGGAACAGGTTGTGCATGAACCACTGAATTCAAATTATCGTAGGTAGGCGATAAATAAGACTTAATAAAAATTGACCAATGCCGAGACAAATCATGAAATAAGATGAGAAATACACAAGAAAAATAGAAGTAGGTATGTAGATAAAAACAAGCAAAGAAAAAATATTTAAAAAAATCCCCAGTTTTATTAATACTTACAGTATTATTGATAATTAATTACATCTACAATTTTGAATTATTTACAATAATTAATAACATCTACAGAGTCTACAGTGTATCTGCTCTTTTAATAACATACTAATTATGTCCTTCATTATTTATATATTTCCAATTATTATAAAATTATCATTCTTCAGCTTCTTTTGATTTTTCACTCTCTTTATTTTCTTCAAACTTTGCTGCTTCACTCTCTTCTTTACTAGCTAATTCCTGTTTATCTCCTTCTGATGCTGAAATTTTTTCGACCTCTTTTGGTTTTTCAGTAGTTAATGAATCTTCTTTCTGTTCTGTGGTAGGTTTATCTTCTTTTACGTCATTTGTATCAGTTTCTATTTTTCCTTCTTCCACTTTCTTTTCATCCTCATTTTTTTCTTCTTTATCTGGGATTACTTCACTTGTACCTTCGTTCTCACTTGCAACCGATGTTGTACTAATATTTGCCTCCTTGTCTTCTAATGGCTTGATTATATTGTTTGTTTCTTCTATTTTAGATTCTGTATCAACTTGTTTGTCGTCTAGTTCTTTTTCTGCTGTTATTTTCTCTGGAAACCTTTCGTCTATTGTAACACCCGCTTCTGTTGCGCTTAGACCAAAGACATTACTGCTGTCATTTACAAATGGCTTCAAATCGTTAGCGATATCACTGCCTTTGGGATAAAATATGAAAATATTAGTTACTTTGTCAGTACCTACTGCGTTTCCGAATATATTTGTAGCTGTTACATCAAGTGGTGTTTTATCTTTTCTGTGTTCAGTTTCATTAACCTCATTTAAAGGTGTTATCGGTTTCTCTTTAAATGGTTCGGTTACTTTTTCATCTGCAACGGATTCCTTATTTTTATGTTTGTCCTTTTTATGTTTGAGTTTTGACAGAGCTTCATACCCTTCTTTGTCAAAATTGCTTTTGTGAGTTAGTGGTATCTCTTTTCCATCAATAATAAGTTTACCATCCTTCACAGTTGGTTCTTCAGTTTGCGTGCCCTTATCTTCTGTACCTATATTTTCACTATTATTTTTTTTAGCATCACCTTCAGTAGTAGATTCATTTTTATCTTTTTCAGGGCTCATCTGTTCCTTTTCTTTTGTATTAGACTTTTGTTGATCTTCTATTATTTCTTTTTTTAGTTTCTTTATTTGCCGTGATACTTCGTCGTGCACCATTCTCTTCACGTGCTGTGGAAATGACTTAATGTTAGCTAAATTGTAAGTAAAATCTTGATTCTGGGGGAGTTAGATGACAAATTAGTTAAACCTATTGGATTGTGTTATTCTAAAATGTCTATACAGGGTGTAACAGAAAGGTGTAGTCATGTTTCAGGATGGTGACCAGCCAATAAAACTGAACAACTTTCCCCAAAGAACCTAATTGAAATTTTAAAAAAAATGTCGGCCTTTCATTATACTAAACCTATCAGCTGATCGCACAAGTTTTATGGAGAGGCGAAAATTTTTTTGAGATTTTAAATAGGTTCCTTGGGGAAAGTTGTTCAGTTTTATTGGCTGGTCACCATCCTGAAATATGACTACACCTTTCAGATAAATAATTTTACTCAGAAATATTGAAATGTTACAGTAGATTTTTCAGATTTACCGTTGTCTCCACTGTAACATTTTGTTTCATGAACTTCAAACGTCTGTGGAAAAAATTCTAATAACATAGATAGATGCTTCGAAACTTTTGTTAGATTGCTTTCACATTACTTTCATGAAATAAAAGAGTTTATTTATAACTTAATTTGGCCATAAATTAGCAGTAAACTATAAACTTTGGGTATTTTCGCTAAAAAACAAAAGATAGGTAAAAACAAATTTGTCAGACTTCATCTAAGACAACCATGAAGCTTAAATGGTTCTAAATTGTCTATACTTACTTCGCCTTAAAGCTTTGCACCCATCTTCCAATCATCCTGTATATTTAGTCTAACCAACTGCCGACACTATAGAAGAAGAAGTAACAGTAGACACAACTAAAGTGCTTTCTTAGAATGAATACATGATCTCACCTGAATAAGTAATTCCATGTAAGTTTCCGTCCAACTGCTCAACCATTTCCAGAATTGCTCCTAAAACATGAAAATTGCATGTTTCATCTGTATTTTTGCTATATTTTCATTAAATATTGTCTACTTTTTGAATTTTTTTTTGTATACTTACATTTTCCATAAGTTGTTGCAGTAGCTCAGGATTCTCTGCCAATTCTTTTTTATCTGTGTGTTGCTTTTTATCGTGTTTCGCTTTGTTACTTTCATCAGTAGCTGATTCATCAAATTCCCTTGCTTTTTCGGTTTTCACACTGTCTTTATTGGTTTTTAGTTTGTTAGTTTTAATTTCTTCTTTGCTTTTACTTTCGTCGAAAATTTCTTCACTAAGTAACTCTACTGCTTTAGGTTTATTTACATTAACGTATATATCATCTGCACCTTCAGAATTTGCTTCAGAGTTTCCTTCAGCTAATTCTTCGGGTTCAGTTTCTTCAGATTCCTTTGTGATCTCTCCAGAATCTTTATCACTTTCTTCAGAGCTGACGATGTTATTTATAAACAAAGGTTTCTGTTCTGTCGGATTTGGAATAAAAGAAAATACATGTTCGCCAGTAATGTCCGGAGTTTCTGATAATTCCTCAATGGGTTTAGCTTCTTCTTTCGATTCAGTCGATTCTATGTCGCCGACATCAAAAGATACACCTGGTTTGCTCCACAGTTCCTAAAAGAAGGAATTTTCATTTTTATTTAAAACGATGCAGATCAAAGTTTGAATAGCTAGTCGGAGCTAAATTGAAAAAATAGCCACCGATCCACATGTATACCGGGCCATCTTAGAGCATAAACATGGAAAAGGGAGCCCTATCAACTATATCAACTAAGGCTCTAAGAAACGTCCCTTTGAAGAGGCTATTGCAACAGTATTACCAAAATTAGGGTTTATGCCCTCCGTAATGAGCTTTTTGTAGTTTCAAGTCGTTATTGCATGCATGAATCGTCATTAATACATCGATTTTTTACTTAGGTATCTCAATTTTTGCTGGCATAAAGTTGCTGACCAGAAAAAACTTATGAGTACTTACGTTCCACACGTGACCGCCACCCATTGTTAGATTCATGCCAAAAGTTCTCGGAACTCTCTTCATTTCAGGCTCTTCATCATTTAGATGCTCGACACTATCTATGTCAGGTTTAAGAGAAGATATCATGTCTTCTATTTTGTGATGCAGCTCTTCTTTGAATTCATCCTCATCAAAATGTGATTTTGCTTTTGTATTAGAAGTGTGAAGTGTTTTCTGGAAAAAAGGACGTCATATAGTTACTCCGATACTTCAATTGAACGGAACTTAAACTTGCTGTTAAGTGGGATCCTCATTTCTTCCTTCCGGTGTTCATCATTTGGGACTATAGCGCTGCTATCGGCGACATTTGTTTAAAGATCTATCTATTTTCTATTTATTTTTTTACTAGCCCATATACGTCCCCAATAGTCATTAAATCAAGACCCAAATCTTTTAACAGATGGAAAACCTTACAAACATATTTTTTGCCGCATTGCCAAATTCCAAACTCTGTTGGACACCTTAACACTTAATATAATGTTCCATGGTTCGCTGAAAACTGAGCTTGGCCTTTATTCAGTTATTAACACTCTAGCTGCACTTAAAAGTATAAAAGCAATCAAACATAAACATGACGCACCGACTTCGGAATGTTAATCAGTTTCTTGACATACTCCGGTAACCCATCCAAATTAATCGGAGCTAACTTTGGTGCTTCTGGAATTTTTTTCATGTTAGTGCTTCTTCTGCGTCTCAATGTAGGCTTTTTCTGAAAAAAAAAACTAGGTAAACAAAGATGAAAGTGCTTAAATATTCCCGTTTTAGTGCGAAGACCCATAGCTCAATACAAAATAGCTATAGGTGGAGATAAAAAGAGGTGGGTATAGTATTCCACAAACGCAAGCACATTATCATGTGTTTATAGGGATACGTGAAATTATTGTCAAGCAATAAGAAAAAGCGACCAAGTGCTGCACCTTGCGGTAGGAGCCAAACCAAGGAGCGGATTGAGTAAGGTAAGTAAGTATTTTTATGTGTTTTATAAAGTTATTAGATGTTTATAATTCATTATAAACATGTTTAAAATTAACAACAAAATCATTTACCCTGATATTCTGGTATTTATTTCGTGCTTGATTGAATAGAACGCTTCTGGTGAGTTTTTTCTGTAATGAGAAAAGCACTTTAATATTTTGGGTTTTGTAACGATGCATTTCTACCATTACACTTCTTGCCGCAGCTTATTCCAACTGCAACGTTTGTGATTTTTGCTAGTACTTCTGTCATAAAGAGGGACATGCTCTTTTATCTGTTTTAATATTTTTATTTTCACAATTTAATTTATTTGTTCGACGCTATAGTCTTTGCATGCTTACGTAATAATAATTTAAGTGTAAGGGTACGCGGAAATGAATTAAAGCAGACAAAATTCAAGCAAATGTTATGTATGCCTGTTGGTACATGTATCAGATATATAACGTAAACCGTGATATATTGTTTGTGATTAAATAAGTGAACCTGCTGTTGGTTTTCCTATAAATAAGTATAGTGCATTAATTCCCTGAAACAAAAAGAGATACTTACTTGTTCCATCTTGTCCACTTTGTTCGTAGTGACTTCAACCTTTGCGGGCTGTGAAAAAACCAAAGCTTTGGCTTATTATTTTTCAACATATCTTTAATTAATCTATAGTAGGTATATAGGACACTCATAACTTTGTCCTCGTGGTAGCTTCGAAAGATCAATTGTTGTTTTGTTCATTGTCTTTACAACGAAGGGAGCTCCAGACATATGAAATGTCAGCTTTCAAGGTCTACAGTTTTCGAATCGGTGTTGATGAATCAACTTTCTTCTTAAATATAATTTCTTCGATGTTTCATTCTTTGAAATTCCTTAAAAAAAGTATAGTTGTGACTTACCAGTTCCACCGTCTCTGTAACAGCTTCTTCTTCATTCTTCATAGTAGTAACTTCAATGTTTGAAGCTACGGTAGTTGTAGGCGTAGTTTTAATTTCATCAGCTTTACTCGTCATTGGTTTTCTTGTTGTTAATATTATCTGGAATAAGCAGGGTATTTTTATAAGTATGTTGTTAGTTACCTAGTACCTACCCTACCTTAAAAATTGTAATCAATTCGATGTTATTTTCTTTATCATGTATAGTCTGGCAAAAAAGAGTAGAAATTAAAAAGTTGCCACACTGTAGTGTCGTCCCGTTTTTCTTAGATTGATTTGAAAGGGACGACGCTACAGTGTTGCCACTTTTTAATTTCTACTATTTTTTGCCAGACTGTATTTCAGTCGATATCTGAAAAAATCGTATCTTCAATTTTTCGGTTAAAAGTTGACATTATTATTTAACCTCTATTTAGGAAGGGCCTTTAGTTATAATCGACGTTAAATTCTCAAAAGGTGTAGCGTTTGAGGCCTTTAATTGGTTCCTATGTTAGTTAAGACTCACTTCTTATTTAGCTTGTTGGTCCCAAAATAAAATCGAAACAAACTTTAAATACTAATTTACTAAAGTGAAACTTTAGGAGGTCGATTCTCCTCATGAAACTGAACAGCTTTCAAGGATAAAGAAATTCTCTAACAATTATTCGAGTTCTGTAACTATGGTAATCTGCTGATCACTAAAGTTGTATGAAGAGCCCTCATGAAGTGGCGATTTTTAAATTTTTCGACTCTTATTTCTTGGAGATGTTATTCAGTTGTTTCACATTCTTTCGCAAATCAATTTACAATCATCCAATATACTTGTTTAGTTCTGCGAATGAATGTAAGATCGCGGCCACTTGTGCCGCGCCCGAGCGCGAAGTTCAGTTGTTAGCATAGGTAGTATTGTTAGTGTGGCCAATTACCTCATCTTCATCTGTATCTTCATCAGTTTCCTCTAAAGACGATGATGAGTCGTCATTGTCATCATCAACTTCTAATAAATCGTCATCATTAGAAACTTCGGAGTCACTTGAACTATTTTTTTCGATGCTATCCTGAAAAAAAAACATAAAATTTTTGCTGTGGTAGTGTTAAGTTTATTTCCCGCATAAGTATTTTTAAGCATCATTTTCTTCATCAAGTTTAGTCCTTTTATAAATTGTGTTTCGGATAGCTTAGGTTCTTATGTAGAAAAACGCTATTTCATTATTTATTTCATGACATAAGCTGCCTACGCCTTTGTTGCTCAGAATACCTTTTAAAATGTTAACCCATTACAATCTCTAAAGGTTCTTTTACCAAAAGTCGAGTAATACGCCAAGTAGCTAGGGTTACTTTTCAGGGGAGCATGCACCCGCTTGTTGCTTCGCCTTGTGGCGCGAAAATAAAATATACTCTAGTAGCTTAATACGCTGTGTATTCAAAGGAAACTAAATGGAATGGACAGTATTATAGTATTTATGAATAATTAAGTAAATATGTAGATTTCTCGGTTGTAGTCGAAGATAGTTATTTGATTTTTGTGTGAAGTTATCAGTATTTTAATTTTGGCGACTGTCACAGAATTTCAAATCGGTAGCCCGACTTCCTAGGACTGGCCCTAGAATATACTGAATCTGATACATTGTCATTGATAAGTCAGTAAGAGGATTTGTTGCTGCAAATAGATATGCTTACATTTTCTTCAGGATCTTCAGTTATAAACTGAAACCCGTGGCTGTTTGTGAACGGCCTCTCGGTACTAACGTCTACACTTTCAGGCTCAGTATCAGTGTCCTGAAACCGAGGCAAGATTTAAACTTCTTTTTCGTGAAATTAAGTATCCCTCGCATTAAGAGTTTCTATGTAAATTTTATAGTTTTCCCATGTGTTTGTATAATGAGCGCCTAGATATCAATACAATAGCAAATGATGACAATTTTGATTGAAGGCAATTGAAGCGCCCTGAATTGCGAAAATGACGGTAAATAACAATCGTTTTGGCATTCTCTGTAAAAGAAGCGACACGACTGTGCGCGTTCCCGCTCGGCGACAACCATAGAGTAACTTATGCGACAACTAAGGCAAGAGCTGTGATTGAATGACGAAAATTCAGCTCAGCTTCATTCGCCCGTCATTTGAAGCGGTCATTTACGTAAACATTGTCATTTGTAAATCGTTTCGGGGACGCTATAAATTCGATAAATTAAACAAAAAAAACTAACCTCGCCATAGGGTGTCTCAATCACGTGGTAGTAGACGATCTCCCGTAGTGTGGGTTTCTCTGCTTTAGGATACACTATTTTCACAGTTTTGGAGTCATCTTCCAGTATTTCATACAGTTCTGTATTATTTCGCCGGTGCGCTGCTGTTTCGTGTGAGCTTGCCTGGAAATTGTTATTTTTTAACTATTTTACAAAGTCAAAGTCAAAAAATCCTTTATTTTGTAGATCATTTATGACGATTTTGGAGTACTAAGATGTTATGATATAGCGGTGATAGCCCAGTTGGTAATGAGCCAGACTTGTAATCCGAAGGTCGGGTTCAAATCCTGGTGCCACTAAATTTGTCTTTTCGGATTTATGTACGGATTTCTAATTATCACTTGCTTAACGGTGAACGAAAACATCGTGATGAAACCCGCCCGTCCAAAAAAATTCATTTTCGAAAGACGAGCGGTCCACCGCGCATTGGGCCAGCGTGGTGGACTATGGCCTAAATCCCCTTCGTGTTTCGAAGAGAGGCCCTTGCCCCACGGTGGGGACGTATATGGGCTGGTAAAAAAAAAGACGTTATGACCCCACATACCCCAAGTTTTCCCCTTGTGACTTACGAGTAAGTCCCTTCGCATACCTACAAAAATATACATGACCACCCAGACCCGAAAAAAAACTTTTTAGCAAATATTTGCCCTGATACGCCGGGTCAGATAGGGTTGAGGGTAAAAAAAAAAAACCCAAAGCTGGTTTTTGGTATGTACGTTCCTACAGGTCCTAGAAGTAAGATCCTAGAGTTCCTCACATGGGGAGTGCCGGCGTCCCCCCCTCCCACCCCCCAAAAGGTCCCTTTTTCCAGTTATTGTTGTTTTATTCAAAATCTAAGCATGCTAGGCTCAAACTGTCAAAGAGTCAAATAATTTGTATTAAAATACCTATCGATCGATGTAACAATCATTTTCGTAGATCCTTTATTAATTATACTGTGATTGATCAAAGTCCGAAAAAAAATTCAAAATGCGTTTTTTCCTCAAACTTTGCAATTTTCTCAAAAAACTGTGTGAGCTATGCCAAAGTTGTCTATGAACAAATTGTGCCTTATATATTAGTCTACAAAATGAGACACTATTTTTGAAAATCGCAATATTATTTAAAAAGTTACAGAATTTTTTATCTTACAAAATACAAGATTCCAAATTACATAGTAGTTAAATACAGTGGTACATGGGGTATTTAATACTAAAATGTCGAGTTATAATATTTTAGTTAGTAAGAACAGTAATTACTCAATGCGTCCATACAAAAACCACTGTTATAATGTTACTAGTTGCAATACTAAAATTTTAAAAAGAAAAAATATTTTTTTTTGTTATTAATTTTATGATTTTCGTAAAAACTATTACAGGGACATCAAAAGTTTCAACAAATACATTAATTATGGATAGATTATGTACGTATCTTTAAAATAAGATCCTATTTACTTCAATCGCCAGAGAAATAGAAAAGTTACAGATGGTTTTTTTTTACGAATTTCTCACTAATGAGGTAGGTAGTAGTAAAAAAAAATTATTACATGGAATAAAAATATCATAATTACAAATGTAATCATATCATTATATTGTGTATTAAATTACCTATCCAACCGTATAAAAATCGTTATCATAGAGCCATTACTTTTGTCACAATACTTGGACAAAGTTTTAACAAAAAATGCAAAATGCGCTTTTTTCCTCAAAGTTTGCATATTTCTCTGAAAATTATGCGATCTATGGAGAAGTCGTCTATGAACACATTGTGCCCCATATACTTATCTACAAAATGAGACCCTATTTTTGAAAATCGCTCCATTATTAAAAGAGTTACACTATTTTTTATGTGACGAAAAATATGGCTCTAAAATACATAGTAGTTTATAACATTGATACATGATGTACCTAATACTAAAATGTCGAAAAATTTTACTTTAGTTAGTAATTACAGTAATTACCTAATATGTATATACAATAATCATTGTTATAAAGTCTCTAGGTTTAATACTTAAATTCTACAAAGTTTTTTTGTTATTTTTTTTATATGAATTTCGTAATTTTCGGAAAAACTATTACAAGCACATAAAAAGTTTCAAATGATGTACATGTTTTGGAATGATTATGTACGTATCTTTAAAACAAGACCCTATTTACTTAAATCGCTAAAGAAATAGAAAAGTTACAGATGATTTTTTACCCAAATGCTCAGTAATGAGATAGGCAGTAGTAAATAAAAATTATTATATGGAATAACAATAGCATAATTACTAATCATATAATGTCATTGTATTGTGTATTGAATTACTTATTCAACCGTGTAAGAATCATTATCATAGGGCCATCACTTTTATCGCAATACTTGAACAAAGTTTAAACAAAACAAAAAAACTTTTTGCAGGACTACTTGATTTAAATAAGATCATATTCGCGTTTACCAGTAAAAAACATAGTCTAAATACTTGCAAGTCTAAGAAAAAGCTTTACAGTAGTAAAAACGCGGAATAAAACTGTAAAACAACAAGTCAATGCAGAGAGGCTTTTAATCGTTAATGTCATCTTCACTTGGTACATTGCCACACGAGGAACCGCGGCAACGTGCACACATGATGCTGCATTTCATACCAGCTCGCCTGCATTCACACCTATTTCCGCACTCATTCTTACAGCCACAAGTAATTAAATTTAATAGATGATCTGGGGCAGGTGGGAGCAATGTACTGACTGGTTCCAAACGTTCTCCCCGTTTTTTCCAACCCCAATCCTGTGGATCTGTGACTTTTGAATGTTAATTTTTTTTTTTTCGTTCAAAATAAACATCTCTGTTACTTTTCTATTTTTTTGGCGTTTGAAGCAAATAGGGTCTTATTTGAAGATACGTATGTAATAATTCCGTAAAAGTACCTAAATGTAAATGTGTTCTTTGAAACAATAATAGTTTCTGAGACAATAACGAAATTTATAAGAATGTATTATTCATATCTTTGTAGAGTTTTAGTGTTGAAAACCTGTGACTTTAAAAACAATGATTTTGGTATGGATACATTGGATAACTACTGTACCTACTAAAACATAAATATCCGATAATTTGGTATCAGGTACCCCGCCATGTATCGTTCTGTATGTATTTACGAATTTTGTATTTCACTTCATCAGATAAAATACTGTAACTTTTTAAATAATATTGCGATTTTCAAAAATAGGGTCTCATTTTGTAGACTAATATACAGGGAACAATGTGTTCATAGACAACTTTGGCATAGCTCACACAGTTTTTTGAGAAAATTGCAAACTTTGAGGAAAAAACGCATTTTGAATTTTTTTTTGGACTTTGAACACTTACAGTATAATAACTAAAGGCTCTACGGAAATGATTATTACATCAATCGATAGGTATTTTAATACAGATTATTTGACTCTTTGACAGTTTGAATCTAGCTTCTTTAGTTTTTGAATAAAACAACAATAACTGGAAAAAGGGACCTTTAGGGGGGTGGAAGGGGGGGACGCCGGCACTCCCCATGTGAGGAACTCTAGGGTCTTACTTCTAGGACCTGTAGGAACGTCCATACCAAAAATCAGCTTTGGGTTTTTTTTTTTGAGGTCGCCCTAATAGCTCAACCTATCTGACTCGTGGTATGAATGGGAATCGAACCCAAGAATGATGGTATCAGAGACAGCGTTACTGATCCCTTACTAATCCATCCTATAGACAACGACACCTCAATTTGTTTTGATCGTCTTACAGTCTCATGCAGTGTGGTAGGCTCTGTAAAGGGCCGTCTGGTTCGCGACCACCCTCCTACCGAAGTCAGACGTCAAACAGCTTGCTGTGTTCCGTCGGTGCGTGGAAGTACCAGCGCCTTAACTCGCTTTGGTGAGCTTGATAAAAATTGAGGTCAAGAGTTCACCCATCTAATAAAGAAAGGCAAGTAGATGCAAGGGGGGCTTGAATTAGCAACAGCGTAGACTAGGTATTAACAAGTGTATTTCTTTTATCGCGACACAATCATTTTATTTTATTTTATTCATTGTACAAAACCAACAGCTTAATTACAAGACATGTAAAATTAATAGCTATAGCTTAGGTCTAATTGTAAAGCCAATTACAGGTTTTCTAGTTTAAACAGGAGGTGGAAAACATTTGCAAACCTAGTACAGTTACCAATGGGTATAAATATTAGCAAAATTAAATTACCGTATAAATTATTACTGTATAAAGCACGAGCAATGACACTGGAGTGAGTTTCCTATCGGTATCATACGTCTTAGAACAATTTACAATTTTACGCTTACGCCATTCACGGAGAAACACTTCGATGTTTCCCACTCGTCCATATTCGTAACCAGATTTTGGTAACCAGCTACGAAAGAAGAATTTTCTTTCACTGTTTCATGAATGGCCCCCTGGCCCGGATTGCTGTCATTCTCTTTTTTCTATACTGTTCGCAAATATTTTAAATTCAATTTTAAATTTTTAAATGAATACTTGACAGCACTCCAATCAGCCAGTCTGTGAAAAGTAGTCTTATCTCTGTGAAGACTACATATCACAACTACCACCACCCCATTGAAAGTTAAGACTCACCTGTATTTTATGCGAAATCTTGTATCCAGATATTGAGTTGATCTCAAACAATAGTAGTACTGCAGAAATCTGTAATAAAAAAAATATTTTTTTAATTTTTTCTCATGGTTATGAATATAGAGCAAGCGAGAGATGTGTTTGAAAAGTTGCAGGTGGCAATCTGTGGTCTCTGCTTATCCCTATGGGACAAAGGCGTGAGCTTATACTATACTAGCTTTCCGCCCGGGACTTCGTTCCCGTGAGAATTTGGGAAAATTATGTAGCCTATGTTCATCGGGGATTATGTAGGATTCTAATGGTGAAATAATTTTTCAAATCGGTCCAGTAGCTTCGGAGCCTATTCAATGCAAACAAACAAACAAATATTTCCTCTTTATAATATTAGTACAGATCGGACAAAGGCGTGCGTACAGCATGTGCTTGGGGAAACTTGTATACTTTTTTAGGGAGATTACATTTTAAAGTTTTGGTAACTAATGTAAAAATTATATACAGAAAACATGAAAAAAATATGAAAATTTTCTGGAGAAAAATTCCACTGGAAAATCATTCAGAATGATTGTCTAAACCCAGGGTTTCAGTTTTTTCTAAGCTGTCTTTTACACCCTGTATGAAGTCCCTAAACAAGTTAGCGAGACTTTAATTAAAGCGGTGATAGCTTAGGTGGTAATGAGCCAGACTTATAACCGGAAGGTTGCGGGTTCAAATCCTGGTGCGGGCCTGTACCTAGCACTAAATTCGTCTTTTCGGATCTATGCACGGATTTCTCACTAAATCACTTGCTCACCGGTGAAGAAAAAAGTGATGGAAACCCGCACGTCTGAGAAAATTCATTTTCGAAAGGCAAGCGGTCCACCCACCCGCATTGGGCCACCGTGGTGGTTTATGGCCTAAATCCCCTTCGTGTTTCGAAGGGAGGTCCGTGCCACTTGGTGGGAACCATGTGGGGTCGTATTTAATACCTAAAGTAAAAAGTTATTAAACTTAATATTATAAATCTATATGCTTGGAAAGATTGCGTAGCACTTTTATAAACGCTGTAATTATTAAATTAAAAACATACTTACATATAAAATATTCATATTGAACTAACACCACAAGATCACGGAACACAATAAATAACTTAACAAATAAACTTGAAACTGAGTAACGGTCGTCGGTTCAATCTATTTAAATAACTGTACTAATGATCATTTAATCTAAAAGTTATCTTAACTTGATCTTCTATCTTATCATAGATTTTCTCAAATTTACGGAAACCTGACACTTAAATACCGTTATAGTTAATTGAGGTACTAAATTATCTTCAGAGTGATGTCGGTTACGAATAGCACCACTCCATTATTTCCCGTGGGTGTCGTAAAAAGACGGGTAACAAGTTTTTTCAGTCTTGCTATTTTTAACGACTTCAAAAAAGGAGGAGGTTCTATGTTCGACTGTGTTTTTTTTATGTATGTTCACCGATTTCTCCGCCAATTATGGACCGATTTTCGAAAGAGTATACTCCAGAGGTGGTCCCATATCAATTTTATCGAAAATGATTCAGCGCTTTTAAAAAATCAACAAAAACAAAAAATACTACAAACCAGAACATCATATATAAATGAGTGACATTTTCGTTTGTGGTTATCCGCTAATAGGCATTGTAGTCTGCAAAAAATACTAGTTATGCGAACGGTTGTTGGGATTGAAGTCGGTGACTCATACGTTTTTAACGTGTAAAATTTTACTACTTGTTTTTTTTTACCAGCCCATATACGTCCCCACCGAGGGGCACGGGCCTCCCTTCGAAACACGAAGGGGATTAAGGCCCCGTCCTTCCTTACTTATTTAACAGTTATACTCAAGTGTGGGGCCAACTTGTATAACCCGCATAGCTACATAAACTCATGCCTTATACACCTGTTGGAGTAGGTAGAGCTCCATGTGGATATGAACTACTTGACGCCACATTGTACTTACATTTTTAGGGTAATTTTTATATAGAAAAATATAAATATCTTCTTTACTTGAACGTTGGTAATAATTCTCTTCAATATAATTCGTGGTCTGTTTTCTTATTTATGTTCTAATTAATGTCGAAAGAAAAATATGACCTGTAATTAAAAAGTCAGTTCTAGCCGTGTGGTGATCGGTTGAGAATAACACCACCCTATATCTTTCCGTGGGTGTCGTAAGAGGCGACTAAGGAAACACAAATGAGACTTGCCTCCTAGTAATCCATCCCAGGCAACGACACTTCATTTTTTTCTGAATCTGAGGTGTCGTCCTATGGTCTCATGCGGTGTGGTAGGTTCTGTAAAGGGCCGTCTGGTTCGCGACCACCCTCCCATCGAAGTCCGACGCCAAACAGCTTGCTGTGTTCCGTCGGTGCGTGGGAGTACCAGTGCCTTTATAGACATTTCTGGGTTAACTCGCTCCATCGTCGACCTCACCTTTGACCTTTATGGTCAAGATTGAGGTCAAGAGTTAACCCATCTTATAATAATAATAATAATAAAAGGTTTCCCCGATACGATAGCTATCTGTTCAGATAGAAATCTAGAGAGCTGCGTTGCTAGTACGGACCGCGACAAACTTGCGCGTTACGCCACTCCGATTACGGTGAAATTTCACTTTGATTGCGCGAGGGTCCCGCGCAAAGGCTTGCTCGCCCTCTGGCGTTGTCAGTTCAACAATTTCTTTCATTGTAGTACTATTTATCACTATTTCCGGAACTATTTATTGGCATATGTAAAAACGTTCAATTCCATGATGAGGCTTCTGGGGTTATGGTTACCCGTGTTGTGCTTGAGCTGCTGCCTTATCAGCTGCATTTGATGATGAATCATTTGAAAATTAATTAAATGACTTACCTATCTATTTTTATATCTGAGTTATTTGTCATATATCTAGTAGGGCGCCTAATTTTTAACTAATAATTAAGGTAATTAAGATGACCTGCCTGTCTGTGTCTCGATGTTACCAAACGACAGCGTAATAATTATGAATGAGCGGTGTTTTTCCCTATTTTTTTAGGTTAATTTTAATTATAATGTCTTTCTTATTATCTTACTAGCTTTCCGCCCGGGACTTCGTTCCCATGGGAATTCGGAAAAATCATGTACTCTATGTCCATCAATAATAATGTAGGATTCTAATGGTGAAAGAATTTTTCAAATCAGTCCAGTAGCTTCGGAGCCTATTCAATGCAAACAAACAAACAATCAAATCTTTCCTTTTTATAATATTAGTATAGATATAAATAATTATTAATTTAAAGTCACACAATTAGCTTCAACATTTAATACAAAACCACAATCAGTATTTCTACTTATTTTATAGAATTCCGATTCTTCGCATTCTTTATTCTCAAGATGTCATACGCTTTGCCCATGCTTTGATGATTACCTAAATTATGTTTGAAATCATAAGACCTCATAAAGCTAGGACTACCTATGTTGTGCTTATCATGCAAGTATAATCTAGTTCTATTAACATCCCTGTTCATATCGGGCAGGAAAGGCTTTCCAATTTCAGGACTCCTGAATGCGTGATAGCTATGTACTGGGCTCGTGTAAGTGCTTGGATTGCTGCGGATAATTGGTAAAGGTCTTTGATAGGGATTGTGTAATGGAGCTATAGGTTTATTTGGGACTAGATAAGGTTTCTGGTAGGCAAATGTGTAAGGCATAATGCTATGATTGTCATTTTTTCTCAAGTTATCTAGACTACTGTGACGGAAGTAAGGGCCGTGATTGTAAGTACTGCTCCAACGCCTTCTTGTGTTGTCATTGTACATAAGATCCACCGGTTTTCTTGTCACTGCGTTTTGTTCCATCCGTTCCGTTAGTTTCGTCAGGAAATGCTGCAGTAAATTCGTGTTCTTGTCAATCTTGAATAGAATTACATTCGTCAGGTTTTCATTCCGTTGGATTGTTTGCAGAATTCTCTGCTTCTCAGGATCTGTGTGGGTGACGGCTGTAGGAATTTGGGGGTAAGGAGATAGTTGTTTACGGAGCAGTTGGTTTGGAGGTGGACGGTTAATTTCTGGTTGATTTGCAGGTGGTTGGTTGACATATTGCTGGTTGCCATTTTGTTGGTTGTCGGGTAGTTGGTTGGCCGATGGTTGGTTGGCCGGTGGTTGGTTGGCCGGGGGTTGGTTGGCTGGTGGTTGGTTGACCGATGGTTGGTTGGCCGGTGGTTGGTTGTCTGGTGGTTGTGGTTGGTTGAGAGGTGGTTGTTTATTAGGCTGTTGGATGACTGAGTTTTGGTTGACAGAATGCTGGTCACCAGGTTGCTGATTTCTCGGTTGTGGGCTTAAAGATGGTTGGTTATCAACTGGTTGGCTAACAGATAGTTGGTTAAAAGCTACAGGGTCCGGTGGAGGCATTGTGTTACCTGAATGCCCAGGAGTCATCATAAGATTTTTTAAGTCCGTAAGGTCTATCGAATTGTTACTATTTCCATTTATGGAGTTAAGCTGAGGCGCAACTTGGAGTTTCATCAACGCTGACGATATGAGCTCCCCAGCTTCGGCTTTATTCAAAAGCACATGCTTAGGAGGGTTTGTCGGCAGCACAATATCCAATACTTCAGATTTTCTGGGATTGATCGGAAATATCTCATCTATATTTTGCTTCTCAATCTTCAAATTACTTAATTGCAAGTCAATCTTTTTCTTATGTTCACTCAGAAGCTTTTGCATTTTTTGCTGTTGCTCTTTTATATGTTCTACTATTGGTATGAAAGTGGTAGAAGTCTTTGAGACTTCTTCAAAATAATCTGAAGTCACTTCATTTACGTTCATTGGTATTTGAGTAGTAGATGTGGTAGTGGTGGTCGGTGCTTGTACTGCTTGTATAGCTACTGGAGCTATTGGAACGGATTCTTTTTGAACTGTTAGCAATGGTAAGTCTGTACCATTAGCATTTTCTACTCTAGATACTTCTGTTATATTTACTTGAGATGAATATATGACACCATGTCTGCTTATGCTTCTGTTAATACTTGTATGTACTTCTTTAAAGCCGGCATTGAAAGGATCAGATACATTTCCTTTTGGAATAATTTTAACTGTTAATTTGTAATTCGGATTATTTGTTTCAAGTCCTGTAGCAGGTATATCAGCTGCTTCGCTTCTAAATGCTTCGCCTGTATCAATACTCATAGTTCGCTTATGAACAGGTATAGCTACGGGAGTAGCTAAAAATGATGGCGTAGACACTTCGTATTTACCTATATCTGGATAGTTTCCCATTAATTTACTGTAAAATACGTTTGAGTCCTCTTCTTTTGAACGACTTAACTCTTCTAGAAAAAGATGGGGATATTTAGACATTAAAGCATTATGTCTTGCTCGTGCGCCGAATATATTGTATTGATTGATTTGGCTGAGACCATATTGAGGCGTACGGTCGTACGATGGATATTCATTTTCTTCTTCTTCTTCTTCTTCTTCGGGTTTATCGTTAAATTCCTCCAATGCTGCCCTATCGACAAACGCGTTTTCTTCTGATACAACAAACATATTCTCGTCGGAGCGCCTTGGGGATAAAGTGTCAGACCCTAAAACCCTAATATTCTCAATCTGACGTTTCATTCTCGGAAGCTTCATGTGTATTATGTGTTTATTTTTCTTCTTTGTATTTAAAAACTTTGACAATCTTATAGGCGATCTTTTTTTTCTGTTTAGAAGATTTGCGATGCCTAAAATTTCGGACGGTTTAAGGCGTTTTTTGAATATATTATCATCTATAACTAAAGGAAGAATTTCCTTTCTCCGGGTTACAGTGTTTAATTTTTGTTTCTTATCGTTATTTCCTCTGTTAATGTTCATTGATACACGTCTGCGACGGTCATCGATGATTTGTGAATAGCTGTCATATGGTAGGTATTGCCTATCGAATATTGCTTGATATTCATTTAAATGGGTAGTTGGAGAAAAAAAATCTTCAGTTGCTTCTTTGTCCGTTGCTTTAGTTTCTCTCTTTCTTCTTTCGAGACTATCATTTTTCTGTAAAGCATTATTGAGATCGTAGTTCTGGTGGTAGGTTTTGATAAGTTTTTGTAGTCCAGTAAACAGTTGTATAGTTTCTGGATCGGGAGCCTCCCCAACATATTGATTAAAACCTACTGAGAATCCAGTTCCATCCATATCTTTGACGTAAAACTTCAGGTCACCTATGTCGTTGTGTTCGCCCACGTTGTTTCTTTCTTGTAAAACGTTATTCGAGGTTAATGGCTGTTGGAGTCTTGGTGAAATACCGTCATTATGAGTACTTTTCTGTACTTTTCCGTACTCTACATCGTCATCTACAATTTCACTGGAAATTGTTGATTTATCTTTGGTCAGAAAACCCGATCCTTTATCATCTTTTTTCCAGGTTTTTTCAATATTGTGGTAAGCTATCGGCGAAGGCTTACTTTCCCTCGAAGTTTTATCTAAAATTGGACTTGAATATCTAATCGATACAGTATCAGAAACCGCATTACTGATAGGTACAGTATCAGAAATCGCATTACTTATAGGTTCTGAAAACTTATTTTTGATAAACTTTGATTCTTTCGCCAGCCGCTTTGTTTCTTTCCATTTCTTTGGATTTATAGTTATTTTAGTTTTCTTAATTCCTTTCGCGAATCTCACATCAGAGCTAACAGCTTGTTGGATTTTATCAATCAAGTTTTGTATCAGCTTCTTTTTTTTTGATCCTTTGAGACTTTTCCCGTCAATTTGGGCTTCGATTTCTACATACAAATCATCAGATTTTTTTTTACTTTTCATTTTATCTTTAATTTTGTTTTTTGCTCTATTTCTTATATGTCGTTTTTGTCTCTTTCCTTTGATTTTGTTTTCTAAATCTGGATAGTTCTTTAAATACATATCTAAGGCCTTTCCTACGTATTTATCTAATACTATACTAGTATTTTCTTCGAGTTCCTGTTTCTGTATTTTATTCTTCTCATCGTTATTTTCGCTTGCTGTATTGTTATCCAGTTTGCTGTCAAACTTTGTATATTTGATTGGCTTTCCATTGTAGATTAATTTTATTAGACCTTTAATGTTTTCATTGTTGTGGCTGAAATTGAAAAGTCGATTGTTATTTTGTTTCAGTTTTTGCAAAAGGCTGAATTTTTGACGCAACTGCAACTTGGGAGTATGAGCTAGCTATTTTCATTGGTTTTGTAGTTTTTGCTTGTACATTCAGAGCATCTATTCTACAAATGACGTCTTTATGGCGGTTTAATGGCAATAGTGACCATTTTACCCGTTCAGATGGTGAAATTAAGAACTATTGAAACTTCATACATTTGGTGACAGCCACCCGACCAGCAGCGCCACCGCCAACCGAATTTTATGTTGCAAACTACTTAGCAACTAAACATTCAGTTGGCGGTGGCGAAGTCAGTCAAAGCAGTTGTCATTAACTGTATAAAGGATAGTTCTTAATTTTGCCATCTGAACGGATAAAATGGCGACCATTGTCATTCCACCGCCAGTGTCTCGCCATTGATTAGGGCCCATCCATAAATTACGTTACACGAATTTCATGATGTTTTGAAATTCGTGTGACGTCTCCCCCTCCTTGTCACAGGTGGTTACATTTATAAGACTCCCCCCTCCCTAGTGTGACGTCACATATTTTGTATATTTTCCATTTTTTGTATTTTTTAAATAAAAGCAGTACTCAATAGAATTATTATTTTTTGGGAACTCAAAACTTGTTGTCTCATACCACGAGTCAGATAGGTTGAGCTATTAGGGCGACCTCAAAAAAAAAACCCAAAGCTGATTTTTGGTATGGACGTTCCTACAGGTCCTAGAAGTAAGACCCTAGAGTTCCTCACATGGGGAGTGCCGGCGTCCCCCCCTCCCACCCCCCTAAAGGTCCCTTTTTCCAGTTATTGTTGTTTTATTCAAAAACTAAAGAAGCTAGATTCAAACTGTCACAGAGTCAAATAATTTGTATTAAAATACCTATCGATTGATGTAATAATCATTCCCGTAGAGCCTTTAGTTATTATACTGTAAGTGTTCAAAGTCCAAAAAAAAATTCAAAATGCGTTTTTTCCTCAAAGTTTGCAATTTTCTCAAAAAACTGTGTGAGCTATGCCAAAGTTGTCTATGAACACATTGTTCCCTGTATATTAGTCTACAAAATGAGACCCTATTTTTGAAAATCGCAATATTATTTAAAAAGTTACAGTATTTTATCTGATGAAGTGAAATACAAAATTTGTAAATACATACAGAACGATACATGGCGGGGTACCTGATACCAAATTATCGGATATTTATGTTTTAGTAGGTACAGTAGTTATCCAATGTATCCATACCAAAATCATTGTTTTTAAAGTCACAGATTTTCAACACTAAAACTCTACAAAGATATGAATAATACATTCTTATAAATTTCGTTATTGTCTCAGAAACTATTATTGTTTCAAAGAACACATTTACATTTAGGTACTTTTACGGAATTATTACATACGTATCTTCAAATAAGACCCTATTTGCTTCAAACACCAAAAAAATAGAAAAGTAACAGAGATGTTTATTTTGAACGAAAAATAAAAAAAAATTAACATTCAAAAGTCACAGATCCACAGGATTGGGGTTGGAAAAAACGGGGAGAACGTTTGGAACCAGTCAGTACATTGCTCCCACCTGCCCCAGATCATCTATTAAATTTAATTACTTGTGGCTGTAAGAATGAGTGCGGAAATAGGTGTGAATGCAGGCGAGCTGGTATGAAATGCAGCATCATGTGTGCACGTTGCCGCGGTTCCTCGTGTGGCAATGTACCAAGTGAAGATGACATTAACGATTAAAAGCCTCTCTGCATTGACTTGTTGTTTTACAGTTTTATCCCGCGTTTTTACTACTGTAAAGCTTTTTCTTAGACTTGCAAGTATTAAGACTATGTTTTTTACTGGTAAACGCGAATATGATCTTAGTTAAATCAAGTAGTCCTGCAAAAAGTTTTTTTGTTTTGTTTAAACTTTGTTCAAGTATTGCGATAAAAGTGATTTCCCTATGATAATGATTCTTACACGGTTGAATAAGTAATTCAATACACAATACAATGACATTATATGATTAGTAATTATGCTATTGTTATTCCATATAATAATTTTTATTTACTACTGCCTATCTCATTACTGAGCATTTGGGTAAAAAATCATCTGTAACTTTTCTATTTCTTTAGCGATTTAAGTAAATAGGGTCTTGTTTTAAAGATACGTACATAATCATTCCAAAACATGTACATCATTTGAAACTTTTTATGTGCTTGTAATAGTTTTTCCGAAAATTACGAAATTCATATAAAAAAAAATAACAAAAAAACTTTGTAGAATTTAAGTATTAAACCTAGAGACTTTATAACAATGATTATTGTATATACATATTAGGTAATTACTGTAATTACTAACTAAAGTAAAATTTTTCGACATTTTAGTATTAGGTACATCATGTATCAATGTTATAAACTACTATGTATTTTAGAGCCATATTTTTCGTCACATAAAAAATAGTGTAACTCTTTTAATAATGGAGCGATTTTCAAAAATAGGGTCTCATTTTGTAGATAAGTATATGGGGCACAATGTGTTCATAGACGACTTCTCCATAGATCGCATAATTTTCAGAGAAATATGCAAACTTTGAGGAAAAAAGCGCATTTTGCATTTTTTGTTAAAACTTTGTCCAAGTATTGTGACAAAAGTAATGGCTCTATGATAACGATTTTTATACGGTTGGATAGGTAATTTAATACACAATATAATGATATGATTACATTTGTAATTATGATATTTTTATTCCATGTAATAATTTTTTTTTACTACTACCTACCTCATTAGTGAGAAATTCGTAAAAAAAAACCATCTGTAACTTTTCTATTTCTCTGGCGATTGAAGTAAATAGGATCTTATTTTAAAGATACGTACATAATCTATCCATAATTAATGTATTTGTTGAAACTTTTGATGTCCCTGTAATAGTTTTTACGAAAATCATAAAATTAATAACAAAAAAAAATATTTTTTCTTTTTAAAATTTTAGTATTGCAACTAGTAACATTATAACAGTGGTTTTTGTATGGACGCATTGAGTAATTACTGTTCTTACTAACTAAAATATTATAACTCGACATTTTAGTATTAAATACCCCATGTACCACTGTATTTAACTACTATGTAATTTGGAATCTTGTATTTTGTAAGATAAAAAATTCTGTAACTTTTTAAATAATATTGCGATTTTCAAAAATAGTGTCTCATTTTGTAGACTAATATATAAGGCACAATTTGTTCATAGACAACTTTGGCATAGCTCACACAGTTTTTTGAGAAAATTGCAAAGTTTGAGGAAAAAACGCATTTTGAATTTTTTTTCGGACTTTGATCAATCACAGTATAATTAATAAAGGCTCTACGAAAATGATCGTTACATCGATCGATAGGTATTTTAATACAAATTATTTGACTCTTTGACAGTTTGAGCCTAGCATGCTTAGATTTTGAATAAAACAACAATAACTGGAAAAAGGGACCTTTTGGGGGGTGGGAGGGGGGGACGCCGGCACTCCCCATGTGAGGAACTCTAGGATCTTACTTCTAGGACCTGTAGGAACGTACATACCAAAAACCAGCTTTGGGTTTTTTTTTTTGACCCTCAAACCTATCTGACCCGGCGTATCAACAAAAGAATAAACTTAAAAAGAGTGCTTGGGACTGAAGAGGTTAAGTTTGTCGTTAATAGCGCGTTTTGATACTCATAACACATTTTGAAATGTGACGTCACGAAACTTATGACCCCTCCCACCCCCTTGTCACACAATGTCTATCTCGCTACTCAAAGCCTTGATTGCTGAACGTCAAAATGTTGACATTTTCTTTAATAATCTCACGACATTTATACAGCATGTTAAATCATTTTTAAATGTATTATAGTTATAGCATAAATTGTATTCGAATATGCTTTTATGTAATTAACTAGCCTGCTGCGCGCTTTGGCATGACTGTAAGCGTAGTAGGCACTTGAATAAAATAAAATAAATAAATGTCACACTTTGACGACCCCCTCCCCCCCTTAACGTGCGACGTAATTTATGGATGGTCTCTTAGTGGAATAGCCTTCCAGGATTGCAGGCAGTAAAAGTATTAACTGATTTTATCATACAATTTTGCTAAATATTACTATATTTAAACTTACTTACGTTTTATTATCCTTTTTCATTGACATAATGTCTATTACTGTTTTAATCATCATGTTATGAGGTGCTGCAATAATAAAATATTGGTTTAATTTAATGTATTGCGCTGATCAGGTTACACCATTTTATTGCAAAATGATTCACATCGTAACAGTATGGAGTGCACACAATGTGGTAAACTGATTTGCTGGCCTCTCTACAACGAATTACTTATAGATTTAATTTCTGCCTCAAGTTAGCCCAGTAGTTACTAATATATCATTAAAGTCCTGCTTAGAAATCAGTTGCTTATATTCTTTATTAATCTTCGTCTTTCCTTTTGGATTTTAATCAAATTTTAACACGTCCACTGTCATCGTAAGAAGGCCAGGGTATTTATTCCACTAATCCATTGAGTCTCAACGGCGGCTGCATGACAATAATAATAATAATATTACGTTTATTTCTTCAGAACAGCACACACATACATTTAAAAAAAAAAAGTTCAAAATATTCTTATCCTATTATACAAGTTTAAGCTTGCATATGTCTGCCGCAGTGAGGAAAAAGGCCTGGGCTCAGCGACTAATGCCAGACTGGTTATCAGGCTGGCAACACTGATTTTCAGCCCTCGCCCAAGTGAGATGCGAGGGACAGAGTTAATACTATACAATGTTAAGACTACAAATCTAGGGCCTAATTCAAGTGTTAAGTGTCTGTGTGAGTGTAATGAGGTGTGAAGGTGCAGTAGATGAAGGTATGTAAATATGCAGAAACAGAAAATTTAAATTTAAATAGAGCCGAAACACAAAAAATGAAAGAAATTACGTGGTTGCTAGTGACCGAGATAAGTATTTGGTTTACCTAACTTTTGTATTTCAAGTAAGAAAAGTTTCATTTTTGTCTTGAAATTAGATTTAGAAGTTAAGTTCCTAATCGGTGGGGGTATATCGTTCCAACATTTTGTTGCCCGGTAACGAAAGCTGCCACGAAAGGCCACAGAACGATGAACGATGAATAGTGACCGTTATATCCATTCAGGTAGTAAAATTCAGAACTGCCATACAATAAGCAGCGCCACCACCAGCTGTACGTTAAGTTGCTAACTACCTAGCAATTTAACATTTAGTTAGCAATAGCGGTGATAGCCCAGTTGGTAATGAGCCAGACTTGTAATCCGAAGGTCGCGGGTTCAAATCCTGGTGCGGGCCTGTACCACTAAATTCGTCTTTTCGGATTTATGTACGGATTTCTAATTATCACTTGCTCAACGGTGAAGGAAAACATCGTAATGAAACCCGCTCGTCCAAGAAAATTCACTTTTGAAAGACGAGCGGTCCACCAACCCGCATTAGGCCAGTGTGGTTTACCATGGCCTAAATCCCCTTCGTGTTTCGAAGGGAGGCCCGTGCCCCTCGGTGGGGACGTATATGGGCTGGTAAGAGAGAAGAGAGAGCGCCCCCAGTCAAGGTAGCTGTAATCAAAACTTAGTTCTAAATTTCGCCACCTGAACGGATGAAGAGGTCAACATTATCGTTACATTACATCGTCATTGGTTAGTGAAATAGTCCTATTAGGAACATATTGAATGTGTTACTTACGATTTTTCTCACTTTTATTGGCGGGCACTAGATTCATAGATTTAAGGTCCCCAGAGCCACTTCTTCTTGTGTTAGGCTGTTGTGTCTCTTTGACCTCATTTTGTAGGCCATCACAATTTGTCAGCTCATGTATGAATTTGTTTTCCACTGAAACATTCTTCTGTTCATCTGATGTCTGCGCAGTTTGTTCTTTAAGTGCTGTAATTAATTATATTTTTATTTAACTTGTTACAATTCATGAGGATGCTTCTTTACTAATGTGCATTAAATATTTCAAAATTTAAGTTTTCTACAAGTTTTATATTTCAATTTTACTTTCACTATGTCATGATTTAACGTGTGAGCACCGAATACATTTTATTTTATTAAATTACCTACTAAAAAGAAGTCTTTTCTAGAATCCTACTTTATTGCCTCTAATAATAGTGATGTGAAATCTACAAATTTTAAATCAGCCAATAGTTTTTTTTTATCTTCACTACTCTTCCAGTGCTGCACTAGTGTTTGTCAGTGAAATAGTACCAGTCAAAAAAAAATTAAGATAAGTATGGACTTCTTTTTTTGAAGGCCAAAAATTCTCCGATCGAACTTTTTAAGATAAGTGTGTACCCTGTTCGAAACATCCAGAAATGAAAGAGATAAACAGATATATAACCTACCTTCTTACCTTATGTTCGTCTCTTGTATACATTTTTGTAAACTTCATTTTTAGTAATATTTTTTTAAATACTTAATTGCACATTAAAAAGGAAACACAAAACAAACGGTACAAACTTAGAACGAAAAGTGTGAAAAAGCGGTGCCTTATCGCAACTCAAGGCAAAAGGAAAACACGAGAATAACGGGAGTAGAATAGAATAGAATATAAAAAATCTTTATTTTATAGGACATTCAGGATGCCACTTAAAACATGTCAAGATTACATGAAATACATACAAACACACATTAAAGGATTTAAATACATACATACGCATTCGTTCTATTGACCCTACTGACTCTACGCCTATTCGCAAAGGTGCAGCGCAAAAGTATTGATAAAAATATAAATAAGAAAAAAATAAATATAAGTAAATAGGAAGTCGTTAGCATACGTAATCTTTTTTTTCTCACCCGAATTGGTCTTCGTGGCTCCTGCCGCAAAAAATCGTTCAAATAAATTATCTGTTCTGTCTGCATATTTCTGTGGTGTATATTCACCTTTGAAAGTCTGCATTAGCTTCTGCATCCTTTCGTATACCTCTTTAAATTCCATGTGCTTTATGATACCTTGTAGCATTAGGTTATGCATAGCCATGTGAACGATATCATCAGTTTTTTCTTGAATCTTCATCTGAGCAATTTCATCCATCTTAAAAGTGTTGTCTAAAAGTTTGACCAGGTCTTCATCTTTGCTTTTAACCTTTTTTGCTTCGGCTTTAATAGTTTCTTCGTTATCTAGTTCTTCAAGAAGTTTTGCGAGACGACTTGTTACGACCGCTTTCACTTTTGGGTTTTTCATTTGAAGTCCTAGGGTGGTAGGATCTGTAACCAATAATGGGTAAAACATATATTAATTTAATAAAACATCTATTATATTCAAAATGTTACTACACAATTGACGACTTATTAAACGATGATTGGGTATATTTACCAAAGATACCAATGGTGTTTAGAATTTTCAAAACATGAAAAATAAGCTTATTCCTTACTCCTTACTGTCTTATACAGGCCTTTAGGTATCTCTCTTTCAACCTCTCGGGTGGTTAATCAGTCTATGAAACTGAACAACTTCCCCAAGGAACATAGGTCAAAAAATGAAAATTGGAACTGTAGATTCAGCAAAATATATTATTATAAAAATGCATAACTAGTCAAGTTTACTTTTATATATAAACTACCTATAAAGCAGGATCATTTGCGGCTGTTTGCCCTACACACTACATTACATATACCTAATGTTTGATATAGGTGTCTTTGTGTAGTGTGAATGACAAAACAGCCGCGAACGATCTGACCTAAAAAATCTGACTTGCCCCCCCGTAGGCCAGAAGCTGGGTACGCTCATGTTTGTAGTAATAATGTGTTTATAGTCACGTTACAAAAAGTTGCATGTACCTACATTTTTGGAGGCGTGAGAAAATCTTAATTTTGAAAGCCTAATCTATACTGATATAATAAAGAGGAAAGATTTGATTGTTTGTTTGTTTGTTTGTATTGGATAGGCTCCGAAACTACTGGACCGATTAGAAAAATTATTTCACCATTAGAAAGCTACATTATCCTCGATGGACATAGGCTACATAATTTTCCCAAATTCCCACGGGAACGAAGTCCCGGGCAGAATGCTAGTTATATTATAAAACTGATTACTTAAAATATTCGACGTTTAACATATTGTTGAAGTCTTTCTAGTTGTCGAACGTCGTACAGATGACACTAGAACGCATCATTGTCATCGACTCGAGTCCAATGTCAAAAACATTGACAACATACCGTTCTAAGAATTGCATATCCATCGAAATATCAGATACAGAAACATTTAAATTGATTGCAATTAATGTATGACTAGCATCCCGCTCGGGACTTCAATCCCGTGGGAATTCGGGAAAAATTATGTAGCCTATGTTATACAGGGATAATGTAGCATCCTAATGGTGAAAGAATTTTTCAAATCGGTCCAGTAGTTTCGGAGCCTATTCGTTACATACAAAAATACAAACATACTAAATACAAATCTTTCCTCTTTAAAATATTAGTAAGTATAGAAAACGAACTTTGGTCAGTATTACACAACGCGACTCAGTCTCTGATCTACCTAAGTAGCAGTCGTCTTTGTCATTTTGATAGTGAGACAAAAAGACAATCAATACTTAAGTACAAACCAAGACTTGAGTCTCTTTCTGTAATACGGTCCTTAGACTTAGATAGATAAATAAAAATATTTATTCACAAAAACACTACACGAGCAGTATACACAAAGAATAACAACAAAGAAAACAAAAACAAGTTGAAAGAGAGACGTGTACTGTGCCAGTGAATTGGCTCTTACCTTAGAGTCTAATAGAAATGGTCGAAGGCTTAGACCATACACTCTATAGACGGAGTACTTATAACGTCATAGCACTTTTGAAAGAGATGCAAACATGTGAATTCCTACAAGATAGTAAGAGATAGGTTACTTTAACGCCATCTCTTTCTGCGTAACCCATTTTCAAACCGACTTCAAAAAAGGAGGAGGTTTCTTAATTCGACCGTATATATTTTTTTTTATGTAGGTATGTCCGCGGATAACTTCGTCGTTTATGAACCGATTTTGATTATTATTTTTTTGTTGGAAAGGGAGTATCCCAAGGGTGGTCCCATGGTAAGGAAACCAGGATCTGATGGTGGAATCCTGAAGAAATTGAGGGAAACTCTCGAAAAAATTGTCTTTTTGGGATTGAAGTCGGTGACTCTTACGTTTTTGACGTGGAAAATTATTTGATGTTTGATCTGCAGCTTCTGTCAGTCATTACGGTTTTTAAGGTTTTGTGCATAAAGTTTATTCGTTTTTGTGGTGAATTTGTGAGGAAACATACTCCATTAGTTAAGTTGTTGTACAGCTTTTGTACAGTGAAGTATGGTTGGGTGCAGGGAAGGGGTAAACTATTGCTATCAAAAGGGGGCACGCTCCTGGCCCCGTCTATAGAGTGTATGGTCTCTTACATATACCCCCTTCTTTATAAACGTTAATTAAAGTTGACTGACAGATAAAAGCCTCGCGGGAGCGTGTAAAATCATGTCTTACTTATAAAGAAATCCCTACTAAAACTATAAATGCGAAAGTAACTCTGTCTCTCTATTTGTCTGTTACGCTTTCAAGCCTAAACTACTAAAACGATTCTGATGAAAGGTACTGAGATAGATTAGACGTTGGGAAAGGATGTTGAGGCTACATTTTATCTCGCAGCCGGGCACGATGTAACCTATAGTCCACGCGGGCACAAAGGAACGGAAATCGCTTATTTAGTATGCCATATTTATTGTCATTACTTATTACATTACCTATAGATCTTTTGTTCCTGAAACTTATATCATCAATCTCGTCAGGTTTGATATCAACATAATCGTCTCTACTATCTTCTGTCTTTTTGTCTTGTTCCGTGGTTTTTAGTACATTCGCTATAATCTCTTCTGCCTCATCTCCTTTTTCAATAAAGTCACTAATTGTCTCTGGTTTTTTTGTACTGTCATCTGGATTTAAACTGCTGGTAGTTTTTTCTGTGCTTGCTTGTATTTTTTTCTCCCATTTCTTACTGACTATGTAATTATGGTTATTGGTAGCCTCTGTAGAGTCACTGTTTTCTAATTTTTGTGTAGTTGTTTCGTAGCTTTTATCGTTGGCGTGTTTCTCTGAAAGAATCATAATATTTTTCTTTAGTACTCTTTTAATATTATTAATGTAAAATGTGTGTTTTCGTTCGGCTTTTGGTTGCAACAAACGGAGTTAGTTGGCTATTCCGCTAATAAGTGTTTCAATGGCGGTTAAATGACAATGGTCGCCATTTTCCCGCACCATAACAGCATCGGATAATGTCAATTGAATGTACATCTAAACTATATAAAACTAACTTTTTCCCACGTCTTTGCTCACGCAAGGAACTCATTTCGTTCTTGACCTCATAGGAGATGATTTTCGAAAAATCGCGAGACACGTGTCCGTTTATTTGCTTATTTGTTTCGAGTCAAAATGTCCAAAGAATTTGTTTTCTCCATACAAATTTTGAACCCCCATTTCACCCCCTTAGGGATTGAATTTCGAAAAATCCTTTCTTAGTGCTTGCCTACATCATAAAAGACACTTTTTTGTCAAATTTCAGTTTTCTAGGTCTAAGGGTTTGGGCTGGGTGTTGATGAGTCAGTGAATCAGGACCTCCAATTTTATATAAAACTTTAGGATACCTATCTCTCTTTCAACCTCTCGGGTGGTTAATCAGTCCATGAAACTGAACAACTTCCCCAAGTAACATTGGTCAAAATACGAAAAAAAAATGTTGATCTCCTATACAAAATGCGCTATACGCTGATGAAGTTTCTATGGGAACTCAACATTTTTTTTTTCGTCTTTTGACCCATGTTTCTTGGGAACGTTGTTCAGTTTCGTGGACTGATAAACCATCCGCGAGGTTGAAAAAGAGATACTTAAAGCCCTGTATATAAGATTTAAGGTCCTGACTTACTGACTCATCTTGGACCAAGAAAGTTAAAATTTGGCACAAAGGTTTCTTTTATAACGTAAACAAGGAATAATGAAGGATTTTACGAAATTCAGACGGGAACAAAGTCCCGGTCATCCTCTAGTAACTCATAAAACGTGTCATAGGTACATGGTGGCACTGGGAATCTACCTTGAGACCTCTCGCTTAGATAAATACTTTATTGCATACTTTTGCCACTAGGCGTTAGACCACCGACCGGGCACGTGTGTTTCTAAGTTTGTATGTATGTGTTACATACATGTTTAGCGGTGATAGCCCAGTTGGTAATGAGCCAGACTTGTAACCGGAAGGTTACGGGTTCAAATCCTGGTACGGGCCTGTACCACGTGGTACCACTAAATGTATCCTTTCGGATTTATGTACAGATTTTTAAATTCAAATTAATTATCACTTGCTCAGAGGTGAAGAAAAACATCATGATGAAAGCCGCACGTTTAAGAAAAAATCGTTTTCGAAAGACAGGTCCACCAACCCGCATTGGGTCTGCGTGATGTTTCGAAGGGAGGCCCGTGCCTCTTTGTGGGGACGTATATCTTCTAAATAATAAAAATGAATTGTTGTTCGTTTGTCTCGCTAAAACTCGAGAATGGCGGGACCGATTTGGCTTATTTTTGTCTTAAAATATAAGTGAAAGTTCAGAGAAGATTTAAAAGGTGAGAAAACATCGAAAGACTACTAAAACATCGAAATTAAATCTAAGGCGTTACAAAGTTCGCCGGGTCAGCTAGTAGCCTGATAAAAAAACGTGTTGCAGGACTCACCTTTCTGGTCACCGGAGAGCAGCCCGTCTATGTCTATGAACACGTTGGTAAGAATGACAGTAAAGGTCAAAGCAAGGGCAAACAGGGTGATGAAGAACACCCTGAAAAACAGTCCGTCGGAATCGCATCGCGGCATAAGGGGGCGATACTCTGGGAACAAAGGTATTTGTGATACAAGGGTGGGAAGGTAGTTATTACAAAGGAATGTTTACTTACGAGGGAATGCAACTTTATAATAATCTACCTTCAGCTATCAAAAAAATAGGTCCTGATTCACTGACTGATCAACGCCCCTTAGACCTAGAAAGCTAAAATCTGGCAAAAAGATGTCTTTTATGACGTAGGCAAGCACGATAAAGTTCTTTTTGTAATTATGTATGTATTTGCGCTCATGCCCTCCTTTTGGAAAAGTATGTGGTCAACTTAAAGAAGTAAATTTTTTCACTGCCCCTGCACTCCAGTAAGCCTGCAACAGGACTGCATAAGAGAATACAGATCTGCCACAATTCAATTAGACACGCGTGACACAGCAGGGCAGCTATTTTTAAAATAACCAAGAGGAAGTCCAACTAGTTCTATCAATGGAACAACCCATGGAACTAGTGGGAACTGACGGAGGTTCGCTCTTGACCACAATCTAGTTCAGGGGCGAAGATATAAACTGGCTGGAGTGTAACAATCTGTGTCTCAATATAAACAAAACAAGACTCATTCAATTTAAACCCCGTCAAAAAATTGCATTGCCTATACAGTACCGTTATAAGGACACACCAATTGAAACTGTAGATTCAGCCACCCTATTGGGAATAGACTTGGACTCTGGTTTGAGTTGGAAGCCATACATTATGAAACTAACGAATAAATTGAAGGTTATATGAGCTTGAAAAGATAGACGCAGGCAGAGAATTCAGCTTGGCCTGCCATGATCTGTATTTTCGCTCTATGAGCGTTTGTTTTTGGTTTTTATGAAACACACACAGAGGAATGTGAGATTTGGCATAGTTACAGTTTGTGTGGATGAGGATTGCAAAAACTAAAATAAAGATCTCTACTATTACCCCTTAAAGGGATCGTCACGTAGGTATTTCCAGTAACTCTGGGTGGCGTAGCTAGGTAACCAAAGGCCGTGGGGTAAAAAATAAACTAGTGTCCCAGCTAAACTATTTAAAATCGTTTGTTCTGTATTCGTCGTGTTCCGAATTTAACGTACTCCAGATTTGTCGCAATCCACAAAGACGTTCGAGACTTGTTGGGATTTTTTGAAAGTTGCCATTATAAAAGTCGCGTTCCTGGAATCTGGTTTATTTATATTCCGAATTTGGGAGAAATTTTCACTAGTTCAATTTATAGTTTGTAAGTCAGAGTCCGAGGGGCCCCCTGAGCTTGGGGGCCCCGGGGCACTGCCCCGTCTAGACCTCCGGTAGCTACACCAGTACTGCCCTGGACAGTGGACATATTTTATTATTTACTCGTCGACTCAATAAAGTATTAAGTTTGACTCGATGAATTAGTAAAAATACCTTACGACTGCAACGTCACGTTTTCTTCTCAGCTTTCAACAACGAAAAAATACACAATAAAATTTTAGAAAATGCGTCATTAATAAAATCACACTCGAACACAATCAGCTCCTTACCACACTGTTCAGAAATGAAAAGTTTGTTTGGAATGCCGACATCGTAAAAATTGTTTCATGCTTATTTTTTTGACTTAAAGTAGGAAATCGATTGTACTTGCGTGTTTATAAAAAAGTATTGAGGGGTTTTGGTTCGTACGGAGGCATTGTTTCAGTCTTCTTCTTGTAGGAGTTATCAGACAAGTGTCCAATTCAATTTATTTGTTGCTTTCATGAGTTCTAAGCTACACATCATATCAATCAACACGGTCTAGGGATATTGCACGATGTTTCATACAAAAGAGGTCTGTTTGAGAAGCTACAAAAGCATACTCGAGATACATGGAGGGCTATAATTTTCAAACGAGCAAGTGCTAAACCTGAATTTTAAATTCTAGTCAATAAATTTTGTTTTACTTGAAATTTGTGAAAACGTGATGAAAATGAAAAAAAAATTCCGTAAATTCGACCATTTTCATACAAAAAGCAGGCAAAACGTGCATTTTCATTTTCGTTTCCGTTACGTTTTCACAAATTTCAAGTAAAACAAAATTTATTATTGACTAGAATTTAAAATTCAGGTTTAGCCCTTGCTCGTCTGAAAATTATAGCCCTCCATGTATCTCGAGTATGCTTTTATAGCTTCTCCAACAGACCTCTTTTGTATGAAACATCGTGCAATATCCTTAGACCGTGTTGATGTGTGTATTTAAGATTTCATTTTAAATATTTGAATACGGAATTTACTTTAGAAAAACTGATTATTCCATATTGGGACTTATATTATAATTCGGAAACGCCACGGCAAAATTGTAATTATCACTTGCTCAACGGTGAAGGAAAACATCGTGATGAAACCCGCCTGTCCAAGAAAATTCATCTTCACAAGACGAGCGGTCCACTAACCCGTATTGGGCCAGCGTGGTGGACTATGGTCTGAATCCCCTTCGTGTTTCGAAGGGAGGCCCGTGCCCCTCGGTGGGGGCGTATATGGGCTGGTGAAAAAAAAGAAAGCTAATTATGAGCATACTTAGTATGAAAAAGCGGCAAGTATATCAAAAATTATAAGTATTGAAACTATTATCAACTGAAACAAGCTATAGTTGAGCTTCTTTTCTTCTTCCTAGCGCTTTGTCTCGTTTTTTATTCGGGGTAGGTACACTTGACCATGATCCAGGATTTGGTAGGTCAAGTCATGACAGTGGATCAACTGCCATCTGACCTCCGTGACCTTCGCGCGATTTTTACACACCCTAATGTGCAGGATTTGTATCGCACGCGCCGTAAAACAAGTGCGCGACGTGTAACTAGGGGAACCTAATCGTAATGATTAACTGCCGTACTCAGAGACGTCAATTAAAGTTAAGTACTGTTAAAATCTGATGTAGTCTCTTTCACTCTTGTTGATATAAACAAGGATAGCATGACATTTAATTACTTCTTAACTTTAATTGACGTCTCTGAGTACGGCAGTAAACTTTTCTAAACGAATCTTAAAGTAAGAATGTACGTTTATTAATTTTATTTAAAATATCATTTATATGGCCTTTCTAAACATTTCACATTTCATAGAAATAGCAGTTCAAGCAAAGAAATACTGAACAAAATAAGTTTTAAAAAATCTGCAATCCCTTCTTACTCATTTTATAGTGTTTTTTAACAGTCCATATACGTCCCCACCGAGGGGCACGGGCCTCCCTTCGAAAGACGAAGGAATTTAGATCACAGTCCACCACGCTGGCCCAATGCGGGTTTCATCACGATGTTTTCCTTCACCGTAGAGCAAGTGATAATTAGAAATCCGTACATAAATCCAAAAGACGAATTTAGTGGTATAGGTCCGCACCAGGATTTGAACCCGCAACCTTCCGATTAAAAGTCTGGCTCTTTACCAACTGGGCCATCACGCTTTATTGTGTGACTACGTGAAACCCTAGCCTTCAATTGTTAATTACAGTTTTATTTTTCTTATCGAGTCGGTCCATTGGCTGATGCTCGTAGCGGTCAGTGGGATTAAGCAACGTACACAGAGGGTCACCTGATGGGTGACCATAAGTGGCAATTTATCACGAGCGTTTCCGTGCTTCGATAAGCTGTGGGTCCCGGCTGTTGTCGATTGATTACAGTCGTTAAAACCAAGTCAGAGGCCATTTGACGGTTTGAAAACTCTGACACCAGGGTTAGACAAGTTCGCCACACACTTGACTATACATATACATACACGTTACGAACAAACGAACGGCTGATGTGAGGTCAAATCTTAGTTGTCAAGGCCTAGATATTTGACAAGTCTCATTCTGTTAGCGATTACTAAGACCGATAGATTAAATGTATCGGATTGACATGGACTGACAACTTGACTTTTCTATTGTGTCTGTTAATCCCATACATTTTATAACTTTCGATTTTCTTTAACGCTAAAAGAACATTAACTTTTTGTTAAGATATTTTATACTACACCTTACTCGGAAAGAACGTTCGTATATACCAGGGGTGGCCAACTTTATTATACCCAAGATCTCCTGTTTACTAACGAAACCCTGTGCGATCTACCAATTACATACTTCTTGAAATCTTAAATGAAACAGCATAGTTCAGTACAGAATCATGTAGTATTATTTTTATTATATTAAGAGAAAAAACTTAATTCTGAAATGTTTTTTTTATTTTTTTGCCTTGCCACGATCAACTGGACTATAACAGTCGCGGTTGGCCACCCCTGGTATATACTTACTCAAAAATGGAAAAGAAAATACGTCTTTTACTAAATCCTTTATATGCCTGCTGACCACGCATCAAAAGTTGTATCCAATGGGCCTTTTTATTATAATTCATAGTGCACGGCACGGCACTTCAAAATTTAAATCACCATTGCCCATTATGTTCTTAGCTATAGGAGGCAATGGTAATACAAGCTTGCCGTGCTGTTTTCGAATTATAAAAAAGACCATGCCTGCATTGGTGTGTGGCAGTTGCTCTTCCCCTGAAAAATAACCCTGCCTGCGTCTGCAATAGGGATGTTGGTTGACAGTATTTGATTTTATGAATTATTGTTTGTGAAACAAATAAGAATGCTAGAAATCATTTACCTATGTAATGCTTTGTACGGGACCCCACGATGCAGACTTGCCTATGTCATCAAGGATTTTCTTATATAAAAGGCCCTCCCTTTTTCAGAAAACTGATAAGGCTGTTGGTGATGACTGTATTAGTCTGGCCATGCTTCTTCCGGTCCTGGACCACATTGCACCTTTTATCACCCACCTAATAAATTACTCACTGATGGCCAATGTGTTTCCATCAGCCTGGAAGAAAGCTTTTGTTATTCCGCTTCCAAAAACTCCTAATCCTGCCTCTCTTTCTCAGTATCGCCCCATATCTATTCTTCCTATCCTCTCCAAGGTCCTAGAAAGTGTCGTTCATAGACAACTTTATTCTTACCTCACATCCAATAACCTTCTTTGTCCTTACCAATCCGGATTCCGTCCCTGCCACAGTACGGTCAGCGCGCTGCTGAATGTCACGGAAGACATCCGACTTGCGATGGAAAATAAACAGCTCACTATCATCGCACTTCTGGACTTCAGTAGTGCGTTCAATACTGTGGATTTTGATATCCTTCTTGGCACTCTCCGCTCAATTAACGTCTCATCCCCTGTGATCGACTGGTTCCGTTCTTATCTTTTCGGCCGCCAGCAGTGCGTGAAAATGGACGATGTAAAGTCGGACTGGACCACATTATCTGCTGGTGTTCCACAAGGCGGCGTACTATCTCCTTTGCTGTTTTCTGTTTTTATTAACAATATTTCTAAAGTACTCTCTTCTTCCTACCACCTGTATGCAGATGATCTACAAATATATCGTCATTTTAACTTGGATAAATTTTCTGACGCTGTGAACAGTTTAAATGCGGATCTAGTAGCTATACAAGAATGGGCTAACTCGTTTGGGCTACTTGTAAATCCTACCAAGTCTCAAGTAATGGTTGTAGGGAGTAGTAGGTTGCGTGTCAGATGCGATGTTAATAGTTGTCCTGTATATAATATAAATGGCATTAATATTCCGTATACTGACAAGGTAAAAAATCTGGGTGTGATTTTCGACAGCTGTTTGTCTTGGTCAGCGCACGTAAGCGAGTTGAGTCGGCGCATGCATTACTCTTATCATTCTCTCAAGCGACTCCAGAACTTCCTTCCATTTAAAACTAAAATCCTATTAGCCCAATCTCTTCTACTTCCGATTCTCGACTGTGCTGATGTTTGCTATTTAGATGTGAGTGAGGAGTTGCTTAGTAAGTTAGAACGACTCCAAAACCTGGCCATTCGATTCATTTTCAGTCTGAGAAAATTTGACCATTTGTCGGAATATCGGGCACAACTGAAATGGCTTCCCATTCGATTCCGCCGCGATGTGCACCTTCTGTCCTTCCTGTACAACGTCCTCAAGAATCCCTCCTCTCCTGATTACCTTCGTTCCCGTTTCCAACTGTTACCTCCTGATTCTCGTCCACGCCGCTCCTGTAATACCAACGTGTTGCAATGCCCCTCAGCTAGCACAAATTTTCGTTTTAATTCTTTTACTGTCCGTGGAGCACGGATGTGGAACAAACTCCCGACAGCTATACAAGAGAGTCCATCTATACATTCCTTCAAAAATAGAGTCAAAGAATACTACCTGTCCCAACTGTAATGAGCAAATTATGTATTATGTATGTATGATTTATTATATTCGTTTATATGTATTATATATGTTAGTATATATATTATTTTAATGTCATTATATATAAGTATTAATAATATAAGCCCTTCTCTTATTTGGTATTTTCTTACGTTGTGCGCAATTCTCTCTTCCCGTCTCGTACACTATTTCTCACCAATTAGGTTGGCTGGAAGAGATCTCTTCTAGAGATAAGCTCGCCTTTGTACAATATTTTTTATGTGAAATTTTTCTACTGTGTTTGTGCAATAAAGAATATATAATAATAAGGTGTTTTGTTAACAGAGAACATCGAGTGCACTATATAGAGAGAGAGGTAATGTCGGCTCATCGGATGATGCCACTAATCTATGCTTAGTCACAAATAAGGAAACGTCAATGTTAGTGATGCGTTCAAGTGATTGAAAAATGTATCGATATTGATAAGCAAAGAATACTACTGTATTCTTAAATGTAGAATTTTGTATTTGCTTTGAATTATTATTATCGATCAAATCTGAAGTGTTATGCCAACATTTGCATTTCATTTATCAATTAGGCACATCTTTATCGATATTTGCGAACTGTTAGGAATAAAGTAAAAATACGATTTCTGCTAAAAGTTGTGTCGAGATTTCATAACGTTATTTAGGGCCTAGCCAGAAAAATATGACTGGTTTATATAAAAGCTTAAACATATATGTCGTTTGTATATTCTTTTACACTTAAATTGAAATTGCCAAACAACACATAAATTTTAAAATTAATTAATTAATTAAAATTACATAATACAACACGGTTATGCACTGTTATGAGGCCTGTTTGAGAAGCTATAAAAGCATACTTGAGATACATGGAGGGCTATGTGTTTCAGACGAGCTAGTGCTAAAACTTGAATTTTCATTCCTAGTCAATAAATTTTGTTTCATGTTATTGAAATTTGTGAAAATGTGATGGAAACGAAAACGAAAATGTACTTTTTGCCTGCTTTATGGATGAAAATGGTCGAATTTACGCATTTTTTTTCATTTTCATAATGTTTTAACAAATTTCAAGTAAAAAAAAATTTATTGACTAGAATTGAAAAATTCAGGTTTAGCATTTGCTCGTCTTAAAATTATAGCCCTCCGTGTATCTCGAGTATTCTATTATAGCTTCTCAAACAGACCTCTTTTGTATGAAAAATCGTGCAATATTCCTAGACCGTGTTGATATTGTGTGTAGATATTTAAGTAGGGTAGGTAAAAAATCCAACTTCAAAAAACTCAAAACTCAACTTTAATGTCACGTGGCATAAGTTAAAGGTTACATACACTAACTATGATACACTTAACTAAATTAAACTAAAACTATTAACGTTTTATCACTTAGTAGGACTTTCTATTTCTGTCTCACTTTTTATGTTTAACATTGCTATTGTTAGACAAGGAAGGCATGATATTCTCGCTGGCAGTGTACACCAGTCTCCGTTCTACATATGATCTCTTTTCTTAACATGTAATCTTCATCTTTTGTATCTTTATTTAGTCAGTCCCGATGCAATTTTAGCCAGTCTGTGGCTAGTTATTTCATTTTCATCAATAGCACTCATTCTACCCTTAGTACCTGCCACTAGGTCTAAACGAGAAGAGACGTCCCACAAGGTTCAATTTTAGGTTCGCTCCTGTTTCTCGTTTACACTCTCTAATTACCTTGACTTAAAAAAAAAAACCTACTATATTGTATACAAAGTTTTATTCACAATTGCATTAAATTATCGCAGCTATATCGGGCTGAGTAGTTACTGGCAAAACAGAACATGACAATGCGTCTGAAGTATAAATACATAAGTATACAACTCAGTGCCAAATAAATGAGTTTATATCTAAGTATCTATTTATTTTTCACAGTTCAAATATGAAAAATGAATAGATAGATATAAACCTAAATGTTCCAAATGTTCGAGGACCTGTACCAAGGAGGATTTAATGAACACTGTGGCCAGGTTCTGAGCAAAAAGAATTTAGTCGTGTTGAGCCATCGACTCAAAAGAAGAAGAATAGTTCAAATTCTCACATTAGCTACCTTGCTTTTTTCCGTCATATGCAAAGATCTGAATGAGGACAGAAGCATTATCTTTAAACTACCTTTACTACAATCAACGCTAAACACAGCTCGTGACATAGAACTATAACATGCGCTACTCAGCACAAATACATTTTGATCTTTGCAGTATTTTCTTTGTAGCATCCACATTCTTTCTTTCTCTCATTCATATACACATTGCTATTTCTGTCTCTGTTTCACTTATATCTAATATCTTCTTTTCTATTTTCTTAGCTTCGTCGTCTTCTTCAGCAAGCTTTGGTATTTCATTCTTGAAACAATGGTCCTGTAGGTAAGTAAAAAAATACGTTAATTCATGAACTCTTAGCCTAAACTCAGTTGTTAAACCAAGTCAGAGGCCATGTTTGAAAACTCTAACACCAAGGTTAGTCAAGTTCGCCACATACATATTTATATCTACTACACGGTAAAGAAGTAAGTAGCCCAAAATATTGGTCTCATAAAGCCGAAATCGTGTCTAGAAACATTCTTAATGATGTAGGTAGACAATGAATAAAGCTAGATTGCCCAGTTAGTAATGAGCCAGACTTGTAATCCAAAGGTCGCGGGTTCAAATCCCTGTACGGGCCTGTACCACTAAATTCGTCTTTTCGGATTTATGTACGGATTTCTATCGTGATGAAACCCGTCCGTCTAAGAAAATTCATTTTAGAAAGACAAACGGTCCACCGACCCGCATTGGGCCAGCGTGGTGGACTATGACCTAAATCCCCTTCGTGTTTTGAAGGGAGGCCCGTGCCCCTCGGTGGGGACGTATATTGGGCTGGTAAAAAGGAAAAAAAATGCTAGGTCTAGTTTTAATTGGTCAACTTGACAAAAACCTGAAGACGTATTTTTGAAACGATAAAATTCCAATTCGCATGCGAATTGACAAGATTCGCATGAGAATCGCATACAAATCTTGTCAGTCGTATGCGAATTGAAATTCTATTGTTTCAAAAATACGTCTCCTGGTCGCCACTCTTGGTTCTCCATAAACACGTTCTAGAACCACATGACGCCACTTTTGACATTAAGGCGACTACAGCACCTAAATTACGATTTTATGATGCGTAGATAAGCATGACGCACTGCATTAAATCGAAGAAAAAAAATACTACAGTAATATTCAGGACATAAACTAGATAAGTAGTTTGCTGAAAACATGATTCAGCACTTTTGGTTCGATAGATAAAGCTCACAAAGTCACCTCTAAATACCAATATTGTGTATCTTTTAAGCTGTAAAAACGATAGTAAAATGCACACAGGAACTTGAATTTTCTATCAAACTGTTTGTGATTGAACACTCTCGATAAGTAGTTAACGCATTTTTCGATTTAAGCTGTTACCTTTCCAAAAATCTCATTTTTCTAACTTTCGAACATGTTTTTTACGCACGCACGCTTTCGTAGTCCGTAAACTTCGTGTATCGACACAGTTCGCACTGCCGGCCCAGGCCTGTTGAGAGACGGAGATGGCACTATTCCTATGTGTGCTACCTTTATCGGGTGCTGTAGTCGCCTTAATTTTGAGGGTTATTAGATGGAACATGAGTATAGCGGTGATAGGTTGTCAGCCTTTCACCCACAATACAGCAAAACCCTCGCGTCCCACTTACTGGCTTCTACAGTATAGGGATATTGACAGTGTTTGACTTTATGAATTATTGTACGTGAAACAAAAAATAATGCTACAAATATATTAATATCCGAAAACAGCATTAAAATTGGTTTATAAATTAACAAGTTATTTGCATTTATATTGACGTAAGGACTAGCTATCTCGTTTTGTGGGGAGAGCTAGCTATCTCGTTTTTACCTACACAAACAAATGGCGCTAACGTCACGTGCCAGTAAGTGCATCTCGTTTTCGTTGTTTGACAGTTTCCCTAATATTTTTTTTATTTCTCAATAGTTTTCAAAAACTATTTCGGTTTTGGATTCAGTTCCTTTTCAAGATAAACAATAAAAAAAATTGTCAACATCCCTATTCCTGAATTATTAGCTGGCTCATTTTAAGTTCTTCGTTTACTCCCTGACTTGCATGGAAGTAGTCATGTGTTCTATTTTTACTGTCAGGTATAATCTAGTATGTGGCAAACTTAACTAAGCAACCCCTAGTATCAGTTTTCAAACTGCCAAATGGCATCAGATTTACCGATTGTACGGTACGTAGTCTTTAGTCAGGATCTACGACGACTTAATATGCTCCTGAAATGGAGAAACTCCAGATAAAATCGCCTCAATGGTCATCCATCTTCTTCGTCTCATCGTGTAGGTATATTCAAGTATGTGGCGAACTTGGCTATCCCTGCTGTCAGAGTTTTCAAACCGCACAATAGCCTCTGACTTGGTTTTAACGACTGTAGTCAATCAACAACAGCTTAACGTGCCCTCCGAAGCACGGAAGAATAATTGCCACTTTTTGGAAACACTTCAGGTTCCCTGCCTCTGTGTACGTTGCTTAACCTCACTGATTAGTCACCCATCATGGAGCATGACTTACCTGCTTAAGAAGTCCCGTCTCATCGCCTGAGGGTCCAAGGTATCTGGGTCTATTGTATCCATCTTTGATGTGCTTTCCAGTCTGTCTAATAATCGGTCAGACTCACTATTACCTGTGGGAAAGAATTCAAGAGATTATTTTCATTGTTATTTCAATATCAGCGCTACAGATAAAACTGTAGCATTATGCTGAGCCAGCGCCGACTTCGTCTGTGCGACACAGGCAGCACAGTGCAGCACTTTGTTTTATGTTTGTAAATGTTTTTTTTGTTATTTCTTTAATTTGCCTTTAATTTGTTTTTGTCTTTGTGTCTGTTAAGTGTCTTCTGTGTTTCTTCTGTTTTTCTATATTGTGATGTCTGTGTTGTACGCCGAAATAAAGCATTTTCTATCTATCTATCTATCTATCAATAAGTACCCCTATTGACGGACAGTGTAATTTTTTAGAAGTATATACAATACAGCCCTTATAAGTCCCCACTGCGGGGCACGGGCTTCCCTACAAAACGGAGAATGGGCCACAGTCCACCAATCCGAAAAGACGAATTTAGTGTTACGGGCCCTAACCAGGTTTATAAGGAGAATGAAATTAGTCTGTCCAATTGTCCATCTACCAAGCAAAAAAAAATTTGTGAATATCTCTCACGCACGCAGGTAAGCGTTTGAGAAACATCTTGAATGTTCTATGACAGCGGTTCCCGAATGGTGTTCCGCGGAACCCAAGGGTTTTTTTTTTATAATAAAGATATTAGCTTCCACAGACTTGATGTCCGTGACCTTGTCTAGATTAAGTGTTTTATTGTTAATACTTGCATTTTCTTTTATTTAAAAAAAAACCCAAGGGTTCCGTAAAAGGCTCTCTGTGGTTCCGCGAAAATTCAAGATTTGGATATTTTTTTCACTAGTCTAGCTAGATAGGTATTGTATGATATGTAGGTCGGTATTTATCTCAAAAAGACCTTCGTCTAAATTCAAACTATACTTACAAGATGCGAACACCAAGCCACAAAACCTCGGTATGGTGTGAGTTCACGTAAAAAAAACAATGTTACAGTTAGTTTACTTTTTACTTGAGCTAGGGTTCCGCCCCAAAACGGTAAACCAAAAAGGGTTCCGTAGCCAAAATAATTCGGAAACCGCTGTTCTATGAAATAAGCGTGCGATAAAAATCCTGCACACACATGCAGACATCGCGCGAGGGTTTAAGTTTGTTCACTGCCTTACCCCTAATTAATTCACTGGCATGAAGGCTGCCGTCGTAGTAGACGTTGCCTTCAACGTCTGGTTTGAGATCTGTTGAAGATTAAACAAATTAATAATTGTTCACATTAAAAAAAAACACACACACAACCGCTAAAGCACATACTTAGACATAACATACACTACACATACACACATTCTTCCACAACACAGAACTTGAACTTTCTCTCTCTTACACACACTCACACAAATTGATCTCACTAATTTCAAGCGACTAGAATAGGTTTGCCCCTATTAATTGCAGTGCCCTAGAACAGGGTCCATATTGGATACTTTATTAGATTGTAACACCTATATGTAAAACCTATGGATGTAATAATATATTGAGTATTGAGTATTGAAAACGTATGAACCACCGACTTCATCTCAACAATGTTTATCAGAAAATAACTACAAACCAAGACGTTGTCTAAATGTGTATGTTCTTGTAGATTTAAAAAAAAAACGCACTTAATCAATTTCAATAAAACTAATGTGCACCCATATCAGGAGTATACTCTTTCGGACAAGAAAAAATAATATTCTACAGCGAAATTATCGTGTAACAAAAATGTAACAAAAAAAACCATACACATACCTAGTTGAATTGATAACCTCCTCTTTTGTTAGAGTTGGCTAATTACAATAGCAATATAGAAGAAATGTAAAATTTTGCCTCTGCTCGGAAATTGTGGACTCAGAAAATAGCCTTTATGACCAGGATCACCAATATTCTCGGGTTTAATGTTTGTTCAGTGGTTCTAGAACTACACGTCGTTCTGCCTGTCCCGAAAGGGATTATAAGCGTCAGTATGACCAGGATCCCGGGCTATGGCCGCCTGATGAACTACTTATTGTGTAACCACGATTTAACTATCCAATATTTGTATCGCACACGCCATAAACAAGCGCGCGACGTGTTCAAAATGGAAGCAGTATCTTACCAAATGCTTGAAGATTCGATTCTAACTGCTCGTTGTCTGAAACAGAAAGTGACATAGTTTTAGTGCATCACTTTCTGGCACTTACCACGGCCAGCGACACTTGTATGTTTGTTACTTCTTCACACTCAAACTGCTGGAACGATTTCGATAAAATTTTGCATGGAGGTAACTGACACCCTGGATTAACAGATGGCTACATAATTTTCCCACGGGAACAAAGTCCCGGGCAGAAAGCTGGTATATAATAAAGCCAATTCGCCTGCTCGAAATGAAAAGTTTCATTAGGTTATTGAAGGAAAAATTCACAGATTTCATGCCATACATGATTTCAGAGTAATTTTTCATCTTTCATTTACGTACTGTGCTAAGATCTAAATGTGGCATTGTAACTATAACTTCCATCGCTCATATCGCACACGTGTTTACAATTCAGCCCCGCGCGAACTAAGAATTCACGCTAAGTCGACCACCTTTTGTGGAAAAACTAGTCGACCGATTAAAATAAAAAAAAGATTATAGCGGCCTATTCTAAGTCTATTCAATACTATTCTTGGAAAATAGCTTCAACAATCGTGATTTTGTCAACGTCAGAGTATTTTAATGGAAAAAAAGTGAGAGACGACACAACAGGCACTGCTTATTTCTAGGAAGAAATTTCTTACATGTTTTTTGTGTAATGAAAAATAAATACCTAAGAAACCCTACCAATATTATGAATGCGAAAATTTGTGAGGATGTATGGATGTTTGTTACTCTTTCACGCTCAAACGGCAGGACCAATTTTGATAAAATTGGGTATAGAGATAGCTGACACCCTGGATTAACACATAGGCTACATAATTTACCCAATTTCCCACGGGAACAAAGTCCCAGGCGGAAAGCTGGTAAAAATATTTGTGTTATGATAATGACTCTACTGTACCTGGGAAATATTGTTTTAAAGGGTCAATGTGTCCAACAGTCGAAGATTTTGGCACCGCTGGCATCGCTGGCATCGCTGGCGCCGCTGAAGATGATGGTGGTAGCGGTGGTGATGTCGCTGAAGAAAGAAATAATATTCAGTCGAAAAAGGTCACAGCTTTGGAAAGCCACATAAGTGAAGATTTAGCTGTAGTACTGTTTTGAGACGTCACGGATAACCTTGAACTAGTAGCGGGTTAAATTTTTAAGCGCACTAAGCACGTGCCTTAGCCTAGGGCTTCAGATAACCCCCTTTTCAGGGATTGCTGTAGTTTTAAGTACATAAAAATGTTGGGCAAAATGGGCCCAGTGCTGTAACACATTATTACCTAATAAGATAGGTCTAAGAAGCCTTTTAACGATATTCTAGCATTTCGAGGCCCTCACAGAGCTGAAAAAGTGTTTCTAAGTTCAGTAAAACGTACACATAAATGTATTCATGAGAAAGACATATTTGAATTTTGTTTATTTATAATTTATAATAAATATTCATTTAATTAATTCTTTTTTATTTTATTAGGAAACATTACAGCTTGTAGTAAGTGCAACGAGCAAAATATTAGGGTTATAAAAAGTCAATACCTAACAAGATTCTGCAATTAGGTAGCAAATACAAAAACAAACTTGCTACATAGTTCTATAGATTAATAAAAAAAATCCTATTGCATATAATAAAGAGGATTTTAGTCTTGAGTAATTTTAGTCTTTACCCGTGCGGTGATCGTTTGAGAATAACACCACCCCATCTCTTTCCGTGTTTGTCGTAAGAGGATACTAAGTAACACAAATTTATGAGACGTGCCTCCTTTCAATCCATCCTAGGCAACGACACCTCAATTTGTTTTGAATCTGAGGTAGTGTCCTGGTCCCATGCAGTGTGGTAGACTGGTTCTGGTTCGCGACCACCTTCCTAGCGAAGTCCGACGACAAACGAAGTGCGTAGGATTACCAGTGCCAGGTATTTTCTGGGTTCACCCGCTACATCGTCGACCTTATCTATGATATGACTTTGGTCTGGATTACGGTCGAAAGTTAATCCTTCTCATCATTATCATTATATATAATAAAACTAAGTTAATAAAATGTGCGTGCCGATAAAACTTAAAAAGGAGTCTCAGCACGATACAGGGACTTATATAGTGTGATAGCCCTTTATCCCCCCTCGAACAAGAAAGTTCCCGTTTTAACCTAAAGGGCGTGTTTTTAAAGATATAAGGGCTTTTCCAACCCTTCAACTTGGAAAATAAGTGTAGTGGCGCCATCTGTTGTCGAGTATTTGAACTTCATTCAGAACAAAGATTATTTGGGTAGCATTTCGAAAGGCGCTGCGAGCAATTGCAGCATGTGTGGAAATGGCGCGAAATTTAAAATTATTTGTTACTATAAGACACACTGGATTAACACATAGGCTACATAATTTTCCTCAAATTCCCACGGGAACGAAGTCCCGGGCGGAATGCTAGTAATAAATAAATTAAAGTATAAAACGCTTACTTTTCTGTGTGGTTTCAGTTTCAGGCAACGCAGTCGTCGTTGTGGTCTGTTGCTGAACGGCCGTACTGACTGTTTCTTCTATGTTCGGCATGGAAGGCATTTTAACTTCTAAAAGTTGATAAATTCATTGAGATTAATATTTAAAAAGAAAAATTGAGTAGTGGCCAGTTTGAAATAAATAAATATCTAGGACAATTCACACAGCGCCATCTAACCCCAAACTAAACAAGCCTTGTACTATAAGTGCTGGATAACTGATATACTATTTGTTGTTATAAATACATACATGTAATACATCAACATCCAGACTCCCTCAAATACGAATTGAACTCGCAACCTTCAGATCAGAAGACAAGGTCTATACCAACTGGGCTACTAGGTCATTAAAAACCCTAGTATTTATATTTCAAGCTATAAAAACCTTCACGCCTAAAATACGAAATGCTAAAGAAGTTTGGCCCCAAACTAATGCCCTGAGGTAACGATTCTTAGAGATCATAAAGTATTTATAGAATTGAATCACTATCCTATCAATAGTGGTACAGCGTAAAATTAATGTTATTTTGCTAAATTCAAGTTAGCAAGAAAAAATTTGAATATTCTCAAAAATTAACTTAACAAAACTTAACATTTCAGATACCATTTGTGTCAAAAGCTATAAAAAAAACTAAGATTTTTCAAAAACTGATAAACCTATTTATAGATCAAAACTTGCTAGCCCACCTGGTGAACACTCGTATTTCCCCTAAACAGACATATTTGTATGTTGACTTATAAATATAAAAAGCAAAATGGCAAGGAACCGTAGACCTGGTTAGTTAAAAGGTGTGTTACCAATATTTTGCAGTCTTCTCAACGCTTTCTCGACGCACCAACTTAACATTTGGGTTGTTGTATTCTGTCCAATACTATTGCAAAATCCTATAGCCATGGTGATAAAGGCGTCTTTCTTACGCAGGTCTTTTTGTTGATCATTTATATTTTCTTCTACCCTTACTGTTTCATCGATTGGGCGTTCGGTAGCTTTGATGAGCATTTCATTTGGACTTAAGGTGAAAGTGTCACGTTTTTCATTCACTGTCATCAATATGTTCCTAGAACGTAATTTAGGTTTAGTTCTGAGTTTCTTGCTCTTCTTTTTCGGATGACTAATCCATCTTCTGGATCTAATTTTTTCTTCTTTATTGATTGGGAGCAAAATTGTAGTTCCATCTAATTTTTCACCTCTCTTATTCTTTGACGTGCGAGGAATGTCGCTGATCTCACCGCTACTCATGAACCCTGATAAAAAATTCTTCATGAGTGAATCAATGAATGTGTTATTGAAATAATATTTGTAAACCAAATCGTCAACTGGTTGTTCATCTTTTTCATTCAGCAGTAGATCATCTTGATTTTCAAGTTTGCTTACGGTAGGTATTGAGAATAAATTTATTTTTACTGATTCCGTCTCAGGTGATTTGATGTTATTAGTATGAGTACTCTCAGGTGGTTCCGGTGTATTAAAATGCATATCTGTGCTATTTTCTACTTTGACGAAGACTGGTGCTACTTTTGTTGGCGGTAGTTTGCTATCAATGTATATTTGTTTTGCTTTCTTAAGTATTCTTGCAAAGTTGTTTTGTCTGTGAGAAATCTCACTTTGCGTTTTGGCAATAGCATTTTGTTTTGAATTTATCCGTTCGTTTTGAGCCAACATCATCTTTTGAATGTTGTAGAATTGTCGCTGTTGTGTTAAGAATTTCTTTTGCTGTATTTCAAATTCAACTAGATTTTTCGATAATTCTCTTTCTTTTGCCTTAAAGTGTTGTTCTTTCGCATTCAGTTTCTCCTCAGTTTCGATGATTTTCTGGTTCAAAGTGACTAAGTTTGTGTACTTTTGTTCAAAATCTTGGAATTTGTCTGATATTATCTCTACATTCTTCATGAAATCATCATTCATGTTATTTAGTTTTTTATGTATTTCTTTTATGTCACTGTGTTGCTTCATTATCTTTTTGAATGTGTTAGTAAGCATTGAGAGGACTTTAATAAGCCCTCTTTCAGTCACTGGTCTAACCGATTTATTAACATCTTCAGTTTTGGAAACGACTTTGTATCGGTGTATGTCAGGTACAGGAGCGTTTTGATGCCATGTTTTTGAGTCATCTATACTGGGGGCCACCCTATCTACGTAACCTTTTGTCATATCTATGTTGTTACGACTGTTATTCAGTGATTCGTTCAATTCCATTTTTTTGATGACGTCTGGCTCGTAGCTTCTTTTGGGTCCAGTATTGTGGGCTTCAGTGTTAATGATGCTAACCATCTCATTCTCCCTATCAACTAAGCCCATTTTGTCTGTAGTTGTTGATTTGGCGTCAGTTTTGAGCATTTCATTTATGACATACGTTGAATAGTTTTTCGCTTCATCCAAAGCCTGGTTATTATTGCCAAGTAATATTGCAATTTCGTATGGATAATCATTGAATACTGAAGCTGGTTTTAACTTAGTTATTAGTTTAGATTTAACTAAGGAAGCGGTGTCTTCTACATTATTTTCACAGCTTTTTGTATTACACTTAGTCTGTTCTGTTAAGCTTCTTTTGAACTTTTTATTCTTCTTGTCACCTGATTTTTTGGGAAAGGGATGTTTTTGGAGCCTATTTCGTTTCTTGAGTGATTTCTTTTTGCCGAATTTCTTCAGATCAACTGTAACAAAAAAATGCAGGTCGATAAATCAAGTACCAACTTAAATTTTACTCATCTGTAATATAAAAATAGTAATTTTAAGTAGCAATATTTTTTCAAACAATTGCCCTTGATATTCACTTTCGCATAAGTTATATGGGAATGTGAAATTTTCTTTTCAATTTTGACCTATGTTCCTTGGAAAACGTTGTTCAATTTAGTGGGCTGATTTAAATTTTTAATAGATTTTTTTTAAATATAAGATGGGTTAACTCTTGACCTCAATCTTGACCATAAGGTCAAAGATTAGGTCGACGATGGAGCGAGTTAACCCAGAAAATGCCTGTAATGCCACTGGTACTCCCACGCATCGACGAAACATAGCAAGCTGTTTGGCGTCGGACTTCGGTAGGAGCGTGGTCGCGAACCAGACAGGTCGTTACAGAGCCTACCACACCGCATGAGACCATAGGACGACACCTCAGATTCAGAAAAAAATAAAGTGTAGTTGCCTTGGATGGATTACTAGGAGGCAGGTCTTATTTGTGTTTCCTTAGTCGCCTCTTACGACACTCACGGAAAGAGATGGGGTTCTTAATCGATCACCACACGGTTCCAAAGATATTTTTAGATATTTTTTCCAAAACACAGTGTTTGGTTTTAATTTTGTTATAACACGGTTTTGTGAATAATAGTTAATACATTAAACGAAAAATATCGTTGAATAGAGTGGTAGGTAATATATTTATTATAAACGCTTCAATGAGTGGTGTCAGATTCCGAACGGACCAACGAAGTGGACTTTTGTATCTAAACTTAACTGGATTATCACAAAAAGTTATGTTTTTCATTTGTGTTTGCTTTGGGTAACACAGCTTTACCCAAAGCTAGCACAGGCTGCAGGGCTTCTTGTCTCCTTATCAATGTTTTAAGTTACAATAAAGATTTATTATTATTATTATTGTTTATTTGTTATTTTAATAACCTCGGCTATCTTGAGATAGCCGAGGTTATTATTATTATTTCTTATTCTCAAATATTAAAACTAAGTGAATAGACTTCACTTAGTTTTAGTATAAAAGTTTACATATTTCTCTGCCTGAACATATTCTGAACCCAATTTAGACAATCACCCAGACATAGACATATCATTTTTTTTTAATGTTTGCGTAAAGTCATCCAATATATGTGTTATCTAACTCAGGCGTCAAAGTTAAAGTATGTGAATGTAAGTATTTTTTTACATCTTAAGAACCCACCTATTAAGAACTGTGGCTGCCTTCGTTCATTTGTGTGAACCAAATGGGCTGAAAAATCAGTATTTTTTCGTAATTAACACGCACTTTGGGTGACTTTTAATTGGTTAAACAAATAATAAGGCCAAAGAAATAGAAAAATTTTCCCGAAGGAACATAGGTCAAAATAAAAAACAATAAATTTGCCTCGCCAATGATCTGATTGCCTTCGTATGAGAAGCAGATGTCACCGTGACATTGTCAAACCCGTAAAATTGTAATTACACTTAGTAAGATTATAAACTATAAATACTTTGTGAACTGCCAATTTTTTTTTCAAATTGACAGACTTTAAAGCCTAACATAATCTAACTTATCCTAATTTACTGCAGGCGGCCCTTAAAGTTTCGTAATTTATAATGTTACTAGGCAAATTGTAATATCGCGGGAGATTATAATTTCACTAGTGAAATTTTAATATTACGGCTTTTATAATTATACGATGACATAGACATTTTTTGGGATTTTTTTAAAAGGTTTGTAGGGCAAGTTGTTCAGTTTTATGCATAGAATCACCCCCTTAATATGCCAGTCATATCGAATATTAAACTAACTAACAAACGCCTGGCTCTGATTTTTTATATGTTGTTAGAACGACTACCAGTATCGTATATCCAAGTTTGCAGCTTCGAAAGACCTGTGCAAATTTTCTGAGATTTCAGGTAAATTACTTACTAGGGAAATTGCGAAATTTTTGCACTTTTTTTGGGTAAAAACACTGCGTGAAACGAAACATATTGTTCGTTTGAGATTTTTCAGTTGTGTGTCGATAGAATAGTCGCCATTTTATCTGTTCAGGTGGCGAAATTGAGAACTATCTAAATTTCATACATCTAATGACGGCTGCTTCGACTGGTGGCGCCTCCGTCATCTTAATTTTCAGTTGCAGGTAGTTTGCAACGTTACGTTCGGTTGGCAGTAGCGCTGCTGGTCGGGGTGGTTGTTAGCAAGTAAGTATATGAAAATGAAATAGTTCTCAATTTCGCCACCTGAATACATAAAATGGCCTCCATTCCATCGACACACAACTGAAGTTATAGAATCGGGGCCCAGGTCTTATCAATTTCACTTTTTTTGGATTTTGTTTTGTACTTTCTCGGTTAGTAGAGCCGGTTTTCGCAATTTTGTTCTACTCGTACTTTAAAACCTTAAATTTAAATTGTAATCGCATATTTTAGGATTAATATTGTGAATACTAAAAAAGTGCGAACATTTCGCGGTTTTTCGAGTGCTGCAAAGTTAGCACATACCTAGATCAGAGTCCGAATTTGAGTCGCGAACGGACCTAAGAAGGCATGAGCGTTTCTTACTTGGCAAGACTGGTCAATTTTACGCACAGCCGAAACCACTATTTTTTTGAATACAAAGTCAAACAAAATATTAGCTTTATTTCATACAAAATTTTGATTGTTACTTACCCCCTTTTTCATCTACATCTACTACACTTTTAAGAAGAAAGATTTGTGTTTTTGTATGAAACGAATAAACTGAAAAACTACTAGACCAATTTGAAAAAATATTTCGACATTAGAATGCTAAATTATCCCTGAGTAACATAGGCTACATAATTTCCCGAAAGAATATTTGAAATCGGTCCAATAGTTTTTGAGTTTATTCGTTACAAACATACAAACCCACTTTTTCCTCTTTATAATAGTTGTGTAAATGTACTCGTAAATTACTTCAAAAGTAATAGATCTGTAGCCCGGGGACATTTGTATTACGAAAAAGGTTACCGTTTGAAACGGTAACTCAAAAATGTAGAAAAAACAATCACTACATATGGTTACGACGGGTTACGGTCATTAAAACCTTACTTTTTTTAGTATATAAGTATAAAATGGCGAATTCTATAATAATTTCTAAAAGACAAACGGTAATGTTCCCCGGGCTACCTGTACACACTCCCGCGAAGCTCTTAACTGTAACTAAACTTATGAATAAAAGAGTAAAAATAAGTCAAATTAGTGAATTACGTTCGATTGCTCAGCCCCAGAGTTATTCAGATATTAAGCAATTGAATTCAAAAGAACAACCCTCGGAGTTTATCGCCTTTTTTCTATATCAAAGGCTGCACCTTTGCGAATAGGCATAGAGTAAAAAAAACAATTGTAATTCACTATTTTGACTTATTTTAAGTAACAACCTGAATGGTCTATGAAATGTAGCTATTTTTGACTTTGATGTGCTTGATTTTCGGTATACAACTTCAAGTCAACCAATAAGTATAGACTACTAGCTTTCCGCCCGTGTAAACTACAGATTACATCGTGCCCAGCTGTGAAATAAAAGGTCTAATCCAGGGATTCTTAAAGTGGGGTCCACGGACCCCTTAGGGGTCCATAGCATCTATATCAGGGGTCCGCAGTAGGTCAGTCTGTTAACATATTTATTAGGAAAATGTGTTGTAAACTGTTTCTCATTGAGGCCAAACAACAGCATCCTTCTCATTTACTTAATAGCAAGTGTAATTAAATAACCAATAAAAGCATTTTTTATTATATGAATAAGGTTTTTCTTCCATTTAAAAAAAAATTGACAGGGTTCCGTGGAATTGTTTAAGTTGTGAAACTGGTCCGTGACTGCAAAAAGTTAAGGAAACCCTGGTCTAATCTATCTCTGTACCAAATTTCATCAAAATCGGTTAATTAGTATAGGCGTGAAAGCGTCACAGACAGAGTTACTGTCGCATTTATAATATTAGTAGGGATATATTGTTATATATACTCACTGTCAGAAAATCGCTTGGCCCTGTCCAAATATCCAAACGGCGAATTGATCGGAGAAGCTTCTCCAAACACATTGAGATCCCTGTCTGCATCTACAGAGTTTTCTTTAAAAAGAAAATTCCCTGAAACCTTGTCGAAGTTCCCTCTATTCCTCACCCACACACCCTTATTAACCACATTGTTTTTCTCAAGCCTCAGCGGATTTCCGAAATTATTTTCGATATAATTAGGTAAAACAGCACAAGTGTAATTAATTAGAAATAACAATGCTGTGATCATATGCATGTCGTATGCGATTGATAAATTTTCAACGAATGAATGTGAAAGTCGTTAAATATGAGTAATCATGCTGTTACATTTTTTTATCTGTTTGTAAACTGTTTAGCTAGTGGTGTGATTGGAGAACGGTGCAGTTTTATCGATGTTATTGCACTGTTTATACACAAGCGACGTGGTGCGGCGGTGCCGCGATCCAAGCAACGTAAAATGAATCTTAATAGCTACGGAACAAAGGTTTTTTTGCCGGAAATAGAAGCACGAAGAGACATCCGCCAACTGAAGACGGAGCGAAGAACGAAAGAAAACCTTTTGCTCCGTTGCTATTAAATCGGAGTTGATTCGACAGAAATTACTCTGCCAAACTGTACAGTGTGTATAATCAAGTATGTGTCAAAATTTACTAACCCTGGTATCAGTATTCAAACCGCAAATGGCTTCAGACTTGGTTTAACGACTGTAGTCAGTCAACGACAGCCGGGACTGATGGCTTAACGTGCCCTCCGAAGTACGGAAACTCTCGTGATTATTGCCACTTTGCTGTGCTCGTTGCTTACCTTCACTTATCGGTTCCAGATCAGCCAGCACTACATAGCTACGAGTGTTTTTCTATCAAGATATTTCGGAGTTAAGTTTTTACTTTTTCTTTCGATAATGACCTTACTCATACTTTTTCTTTCGATAAGGCGTCATCGGCTAACGGCTCGTAAGCGAGAGGTACCGAGTTCGATCCCCATTGCCGCCATGTACCAATGACTCGTTTTCTGAGTTATGTACATTGGTTGCACACTGACCGATGCTCTAACGGTAGGGAAAACATCGTGAGGAAACCTGCACATTCAGGCAACTGAATGTGTAACCATGATCCAATCTGGTCAGGTTCCCATGTTAACAAGGTCACGGAGGTCAGATGGTAGTTGCTCCACTGTAATGACTTGACCTGCCAAATCCTGAATCATGGTCAAGCGTACCCCGAATGAGAAACGGGACGAAGCGCTAGGAAAAAGAATGACACTAAGCACCCGTTGCACGAAACCCTACCTCACGAGGTGGCAGCTCAGAAATGTAATGTAGTGATAAATACTACTTAGGAACACTGGATTTTAGTAGTTTGCCATCGCATATCCTGGAAGAAGTAAAATTTTTTTTTTGACTTCTTGTATAGGTCAGGTGGCAAGATGAAATTGATGCAGATCGATTGTCCTAGACGTGCCGTTCATGAATATATAGGGTTGCCTGCATTCAGCCTGGCAGTTTTTCTATTCAGCCACCTTGAACAAGATTTCGACATATATTGTTCTAGGTGGCTGATCAACCAACTAAGCTATCGTGCCTTCAAGTCAAGCGGCGAAATTTCTCAATTTTCTTTTCCCTGAATATTATTTATATATAAAAAACGATAGTTTCATCGACATATCTACAGTCCATCGCTAATCTTGTATTTACGTTTTCGCTACAGAGGCTTCAAGAATTTGTTTTGATTCGGACTTCCACAAAAGTACGATTTTTTCAATTTTTCTTAACTATTGTTAAGTCGGTCACTCGGTCGTTTTGTTATCAGATAAAGGTAGTTAAAGCTCCAGTTAACAATCCGTTAATTTTTGGTTTTTTTAAACCGTAACTCCACATTGTTTAACTATTTGTGATGAATAAAAATTCTTAGTTGCCAACACAGGATATGACATACCATTGACAAATGTGATAAAGAAGGTGAAAAAATAGGTGGCTTTATTGCTAAGCAGCAATTTCTTTCAGACGTAGGTATATGTAAGACGTTATAGAACCAGTTTTGTTACCGGAAGATTGCGAGTTCAAATCCTGGTGCAGGTGTTAACCTTTCACTAAATTCGTCTTTTTAAGTATGTACGAATTTCTGATTAATTTACTACTTGCTTAGCGGTGAAGGAAAACACCGTGATATAAACCGCACGTCTAAGACAAATAAGTTTTTGAAAGGCGCTGGGTCCACCCAGCCTCATTGGCTGGTGGACTATATCCTGGGCCCCGATTCTGTAACTTCAGTTGTGTATTGATGGAATGGTCGCCATTTTATCCGTTCAGGTGGCGAAATTGAGAACTATCCAAATTTCATACATCTAATGACGGCTGCTTTGACTGGTGGCGCCACCACCAACTGAATTTTAAATTGCTAGATAGTTTGCAACTTTACTTTCGGTTGGCGGTGGCGCTGCTGCTCGGGGTGGTTGTCAGCAAGTATATTAAAATTAGATAGTTCTCAATTTCGCCACCTGCCGGGCTATGATGATCGAAACGACATATTATCTCACGCGTTATCTCGTGGTCACGTGACTCTTTCTCGTAATCTCATTGGTCGAAACAGTCACGTGACCCCGAGATAACGCGTGAGATAATTTGTCGTTGCGATCATCATAAAAAAAATATACCTTTATTTAGACAAATCCTTACATGTAATAAAATCGGGGCTTCCCAGTAAGTAGTCATAGACACTTGTGATGGGAGTGTAGTGACCCAATATATATTATGGGTATGTAGAGATCTGACCCATAGTATAAAAAGGGGAAGTAGGTTATTTTCATACAGACGCACCGCGCGCGGCTTGTATTTTTTTAATTATAAGATGGGTTAACCCTTAACCTCAATCTTGACCGTAAAGGTCAAAAATGAGGTCGACGA